>JAXIVJ010000131.1:0-367500 GCA_036785665.1 Chirona hameri | reverse complement strand
AAAGTACAGTATGGCAGGTATGGCATGGGCCATACCACCGTTTAGGAGCTAGAGTTAGCAAACTGCCACATCAACTTTGGAACCAGCGACACGAATTTGGAATCAGCTATACCAACTTGGCATATTTTTTAAGCTCAAGACCTGGAACTCTTAAACAAATTGCGCCGCGGAGCGGCGCGAAAATTTTGAGTATTATGCCCTGGGTTGCTTTCTCATCAATGCGTCGCATTGCGCATGGTGCGGACCTCTAAAATTGCTATATTGTGCGTTTAAAAGTGCGGGGAAAAGGTGCTAAAATGAACTATTTTGCCCAATAATATAGGAAAGTAGCAACATAACACATAAATGCGCCGAGAAACTGACCGATTTTTTCCTAACCCGCATATAATTGAATTTGTTGTTAAATTGCGCCGCGGAGCGGCGCGAAAATTTTGAGTTTGATTCCCTGTACAACTGTATTTTTACTGTTGAAAGGCCCAAGGTCCCTTCAGGTCGTCTAGGGCCCCCGCTGACCTTTTCTACGCCTTTCCCACCTGTTCAGGGACTCATCTGGGATCCGCGAAGCGAAAAGACATGATTTGGAGTGGGTGATATATATATATATATATATATATATATATATATATATAATACAAAGAGGGCTTACTCTACAGGAAAAAATAAAATCGGATCTTTCGGGTATATTGTAGCACCCTGACGAAGGGTGTTACAATATACGCGAAAGCTCCGCTTTTAATATTTGTATTGTGGAGTAAGTCCTCTTTGTATTTAATCTTCATCTGCGATCTCTACGTGCTTTGACCCTTCCAGTCTCACCAGAGACTCCTCTGACCTTCCCAGAAGCCCCTCTTGTGTGTCAAGGGGCCCATTCGGCCTGTTCAGAGGTCCTTCCGACCTGGCCAGGGACTGCACTGGCTGCTTTGTCGCCCTGCCGACATGCTCAGGGGCAGGGGCGGCGGATTGCGGGGCGCAGGGTACCCAAAATCCCCCCCCCCCTCAAATGAAAATCCTGGGGAGCGGAAGGGTCATGTTGCCCAGATTGAGCAGGCTAAAATCTGGGGGGGGGGGGGGCAAAACTACCCTTTGCCCCCAGGATTTTCGACTGGGGGGAATTTTGGGTACCCTGCCCCCGCAATCCGCCGCCCCTGCTCAGGGGCCCCTCCGACCTGCCCAGGGGCCCCTCCAGTCTGGCTAGGAACTCATCCGGCATGTTCAAGGGGCCTTCCGACCGGCCCAGGGGCCCTTTCGGTCTAACCAGGGGCCCCTCTGACTTGCCCAGGAGTCCCTCCGATCGGCCCAGCGACTCTTCTGGTCGGCCTGCGCTGGCTGCTTTGTCGCCCTTGCCGACATGCTCAAGGGGCCCTCCGACCTGCCCTGGAGCCCCTCCGTGCTGGCCAGGGGCCACTTCGGCATGTTCAGGGGCCCTTCTTACCCGCCCAGGGGTCCTTTCGGTCTGATCAGGGGCCCCTCCGATCTGCGCAGGGGCCCTTTTAACTTTACAGGGGCCCTCTGGTCTCTCCAGGGGCCCTTTAACCTTATAAGGGGCCCTTCCGACCTAGCAAGGGACTGCGCTGGCTGCTTTGTCGCCTTGCGACATGCTCCGAGGGCCCTCCGACCTGCCCTGGGGCCCCTCCGTGCTGGCTAGGGGCTCATTCGGCATGTTCAAGGGCCCTTCTGACCCACCTAGGGGCCCTTTCGGTCTGGTCAGGGCCCCTCTGACCTGCACAGGGGCCCTCTTAACTTCCCAGGGGCTCTCTGGTCTGGCCAGGGGCCCTCCAACCTGCTCAGGGGCCCTTATGACCTGGCAAAGGACTGCGCTGGCCGCTTTGTCGCCCTGTCGACATGCTCAGGGGCCTCTCAACCTGCCCAGGGGCCCCTCTGTGCTGGCTAGGGGCCCATTCGACGTGTTCAGGTGGCCCATTCGACGTGCTCAGGGGGCCCTCTGACCCGCTCAGGGGCCCTTTCGGTCTTGCCAGGGGTCCCTCTGACATGCACAGGGCTCTTTTGAACGTCCAAGGGGCCCTCTGGTCTTTCAGAGGGCCCTGGTGGCCCTAAAGGGCCTCTGAAGCCCGCTAAACTCTTTAAAGACCACGCTTCGTGTAGTAAAGAGCCTATGATACCGCGCTTCGCGCAGTCTCGACGGCCCTTTTCGGCGCGCTGCGCGCGCCGAAGAGGGCCCTCCTGGCCTCTAGGGGGGGGGGGGGGGGGGGGGCGGCCGCCCCCGCCGCCCTCCCCTTGGCTACGTGCCTGAGAGGGGGCAAGGGGGAGCATCTGCTTCCGTCAAGAAGTTGGAGACAAACATATGATTTGCTCCCATACAAAAACAAACTCAAGAGTCTGCAAAAAAGTCTGCAAGTCTGCAAAAAAAAGAATAAAAAAACGATTGGAAAGGTCTCCATCAGGCCTGACAAGGCTCCTCTCGGCCCGGCACGGTGCCCTCTCAGACCGGCAGAGAACCATCTCAGGTCTGTCATGTGCCCTCTCAGACCTGCATAGGGTATTCTCAGACCAGCTTAAGGCTCCGTCAGACATTGTGAGGGTCCTCTCAGAGTGCAGTAGCTCCCTCTTCCGACAGGGTCCCTCTCAAATCTGACCTGGGCTTCTCTGACCGGCCGAGGGCTTTCTCAGACCGACAGAGCTGCTCTGATGGGCATAACACCCTCTCATATCTGGAAAATATCAACTCAGATCAGCCTGGGGTATCTCAGACGACCAATGGACCCCCCCCCCCCCCCTCGGCCACCTGGAGGGATCCATACCCGCCTGATAGGGTATAAAATACCCTGCCAGACAGGCCGAGGGCCTTCTTAGGGCGATTGCCTGCCCTCTCATACCGACCAAGGGCACCTCCAGGCTGACCGTGGATCCTTTCAGACCAGCTTAAGATCCTATCAAGACCTGCCAGAGGCCTCTTCAGGTCCAAGGCCCTCTAACCGGCTGAGGGCCACCTCGGGCCCTCAACCGGTCGATGACATATACGAGAGTACTTCTTTGGTTTGGTTTCATTTATGGACCAAGCACTACATTCTCTTGGAACCAAGACAATAATTGGAACTCTCACCCTGTTCCGAGGAGTATTAGGGGCCGGGTCGACCTTTCAGAGGCCCGTCGAATGATTTGAACCCGGTCCCTGGCAAAGGAAACAAACTTATCCTTCCACTGTGCCGATTGCCACCAAATAACACTTGTTCATTGTCCAGACACTGGTCAGAATCGTCTTTTCTGCGCCGAAACTGAAGCGATATTTGTCATAAAATTATTATCTGAGTTTTATTTACTTATTTTATCGCTCTCGTTATTAAATTTGCGTGTATTTAAGATTTTGCCTTCATTTACTCCACCGATGTCATTTTTAATATACATCCGATGGCCAATAGGTGCCCCCTCCCAGTGACGCGATTTTGCCTCGACTGGAGGGGGGGGGGGGGGGGGCTAGCGGCTTCACTAGCGGCGCAGCCCCCCCCCCCGTTAACATGTTAGAGGAGGCCCTGCCCAGGGCCGCAGCCAGACCTTCAGAAGGGGGGGGGGGGGGCAAGCCCCTGGGAGAGGCCCCACACCCCCAAAAATACCCCTGGATATGAAAAACTCTACGGATTTCGGCCACTTTATTTTGTGAGGCCCCCTTTTTAACCATTTTTCTTCGTCTACTTTTGATGAGCTGGATTGGACCAGGACCCTCAGTAGGTATTGCACTGAGCGCATTACTAATTTGCATTGTTACGTACAGGAGAGAAAAACTATCTTAGCTGACAACAGGTGTGCGTCGACTTTTGAGTGTGGGGGCGGCTGAAATGACGAAAAATGTACCCCCATTTTGATACGTGTATTTAAGCCTTTGCAGATTTTTTGTTGTGGATTTTCATGTTGTAGTAGGTATGTATGTACTTGTTATTTAGCGCCCGCGAAATTTTTACGATTTTGCCTGATAAAACCCAGAAATATAGGCGGTGGGCCTTATAGCTCGGATAATAAGCTAAAAATGCTATTCATTCAATTCAGGTTTACGACGAACCGATGATGATGACTATGACTTCGTTATGACGATGACTACCGATGTGACGCCGCGAAGCGGCGTGAACATTTTAATTTTACGTCCTGGAAAACGAAATGTTAATATTGGAACCAGACCGTGAGGTGAGATGGCTTGATGAGATGGCCCTGGCCTGTGTCCACTATTAGCTCTTCGGTCCAGCAAATTGTGCACCGCTGGATCAGCTTCCGGGTGCCAATCTCCTCGTCTTTGCGTTCGCGTCGCCTTTTCGGAACTCGGCAAACTAGCTAAACATGTAGCCTGCTTGAAACTTAAAAGTGAATATTGTATTAAGGGAATGGGCACTGGGGCCAGCAATTCCCGCCAAGGAGGGCCTCTGCCAGACACTTAATGAAATTCTTTTTCCCATTTTCCAAATTTGTATAAGCAATTGCGAAACTTATGTCATGCCGCGAAACGGCGCGAAATTTGCCAGTTTTTGATAAATGATAGCTGGATTTGGACTGCACTGCAAAGGCAATTTTTACGATAAATTGGTATTTTTTCCCGAAAAAAGTAGGGGGGGTCGACCCCCCCCCATTTAGCCATTTAGCTAATGCAAATGGTATCTGGGCCAATCTCGGCGGGCCCCTGTGACCCGTAAGGGGAGGGGGGGGGGGGGGAAATTACCCCCTTGCCCCCCCCCCCCTGGCTGCGCCCCTGCCGCCGACCGCCGGTCCCAGTTGTCCGCCGGCCGCCGGTTCCAGCTGTCCGATGGTCGCTTTTGTCATGATGTTTCAATGGGTGCAGCCCAGCACGTTATATGAGAACTCCTACCGTTATGTTGGACATGTGTACGTTTGTCTGTACTTTGTGTGACAGTGGAAAGAACATGAGACATTTTGTTTATGTTTTATTTTTAATGGCGGGCGGATCGTTGGCCTTTTATCAGTCGAAATTAAAACCAGCTGTTTTTTTTAGCAGAAGAGGTAACGAAGAGCAAACGTTTTTCGGCCCATCTCGATAGTGCTACTTGCCAGTTTTGTCCCCGTATACCAAACCTTATTCGCGCACAAAATAGTTTGAAATAGTCTATCGTCACTCTTTATCAGGGCAATATAACATCCTCTTTATATTCTCCTATCATACATCGGAAAGAATCACGTCTTTTTCCGGGGCAACATATCCTCTGAAGCAGTCACTGAGGAACCCCGTTAAAATGTTAATATTCTTTTTGCGTTTCTAATGTTGTTTTTTTGGCGTCGACTGTAGGTGTGTGCATCTGGGCCAGGAGGGGCAGGCAGCTTTACATCGCCTCTACTTGTACAATGCAACCGACAGCGGTGCCCTTCTCGGCCACTGACGTTACATGGAAAGAGGAGACTTTTAAAATAGTTACGTTCGCACACCAACTACCGCCGACTCTACTGGAATGGCAAAATATGAGGTTTCACTTCCCCAAGAGACAATCCAGGCTATGCATCTTACTGTGTTGGGCTCGTTTGGACGCAGGGCCCCTTTTCGTAAAAATATGCCTCTCCAACCGAAAACCGGTGGCACCGGTCCTGGCTGAACACCCATGGACGCTTTTACAATTATCCACCTATGGACCCATCCATGGACATGCTCGAGAGGCCACTGGGCAGGTTTGTTAGGCCGTAGGTGGGCTCAATTGGCCCCTGGACAAGTGGACATACTCTAGAGGCCCCTGGGCCGGGTTTGGGGCCCTGAGTGGGCTCAATGGGCCCCCGAGCATGCTCTAAAAGTCCCTGGGCATGTTTTTGCGCCCTTAAGTGGGCTCAATGGGCCCCTGGACATGCTCGAGAGGCCCCTGGACAGTTTTTTGGGCCCATCGGTGGGCTCAATGGGCCCCTGGACATGCCCAAGAGGCCCCCTGGGCCGGCTTCGAAAGCCCTTCAGTGTCTCTGAGGGCCCTTGACATGCACCAGAGTGACCCTTGCCTGCTTTGAGGGCTCCTCTGTGACTTTTTGAAAGCCATTTGGCTAATGCAAATGGTATCTGGGCCAATCTCGGCGGGGCCCCCTGTGACCCGTAAGGGGGGGGGGGGGCAATTGCCCCCTTTGCCACACCCCCCCCCCTGGCTGCGCCCCTGGCCCTGCCCAGTCGGTTGTGGCGGGAACACGACTGTGTGTCGTGCTCTGCTGACTCCCAGTTGGTTCTGGCGGGAACACGGATTTGTGTCGTGCTCTGCTGACTCCCAGTCGGTTGTGGCGGGGAACACGCGTGACTACAGAGGGCCTGACGAGCCGTCCGCCCGCCCGATGAAATCGAACGTAATTACGCTCACACTAACCGCGCTACACGCCACACGCTACCAGCCTAATGGAAAGTCTCGCCCTGCGGTGACAGTGGTGGCGGCGGCAGTGACTGAGAGTGGTCTGCAAGTCCCCTCAAAGATTGGATCCGCTCCTGTGCAGGCTCCTACGCAGACCCAACTGAGAAAGGCCCTGCTGGCTGCCGCGACTGCAGTGGCTCTTGAAGGCATATCAGATGACATGGAAGCTGCTCTGGAATAATTGTTCATGCAGAAAATATGCAATAACATGTGTTATATTCTGTTAAAATAATTGTTGTACTCCACTACTTTCAATCGAGCTGTTGTTAGAAATATGAGTTATGCAGATTACAGAGCTGTCCTCAATTCTCCAACGCAAACGGTTTGTGCCTTGCTCTCTCTTCAGCTCTCGTGCGCAGACGGCATTTCACTGTGGTACAACGGCGCCACCTCGCGGACGGCGGGACTACAGAGGTGGTACAACGGCGCCACCTCGCGGACGGCGGGACTACAGAGGTAGTACAACGGCGCCACCTCGCGTACGGCGGGACTACAGAGGTGGTACAACGGAGCCACCTCGCGTACGGCGGGACTACAGAGGTGGTACAACGGCGCCACCTCGCGGACGGCGGGACTACAGAGGTAGTACAACGGCGCCACCTCGCGGACGACGGGACTACAGAGGTAGTACAACGGCGCCACCTCGCGGACGACGGGACTACAGAGGTGGTACAACGGCGCCACCTCGCGGACGGCGGGACTACAGACTACAGAGGGCTCTCGACGTTTCAGATGGCGCCACATCAGGCAAAGGAGTTTAGTACCTCATACGGATGTAACGCCCTCGATTGTCAGAAGTCAAGTTTCGGTATTGTTTTTTTTAGTGATAACGACTAATCATTCACTATAAAGGCGGCCGCACACTAGGCCATTCGGCGCGCGGAAGTCGCGATATCGCTGCGACCTTCCGCGCATCTTTAGCGACTTTCCGCTTTCGCGTCAGCCGAAAAGTCTAAAATCGCGTACGAATGTCGTCGGCCGGCCATCTACGGACCGGCGGAAAAAAGCTGATTCGAACGAGTTTTTTTCCGCGACTGAACGCCGCGGAACCACAGACAACAAAATTGATCAGGCTAACAGTGGCGAATCTATGCAATATAGAGGTACACATTTTGCACAGCATGCTCTCGCCGCTGTTAAATTTATTATGTAAAAGTTTCGTGGTTCTAAACTAACATGTTCGTCGAAAAATGGCCATCATTAAGTTACCTTGGGACAAGCTATAGGCACAGGTTGCGACATGCTGTAGGTCGGCGGGGCGGAATCTCGCGAGCAGACAGCGCCGAATCCGCCGGAAGAAGGACGATATTCCGCGGTATCGCCGCGATTTTCCGAGGCGGAATTTCGCAGTGATATCGGGCGCCGAATGCGCAGTGTGCGGCCGCCTTAACTCTGAATCGTAATACTTTCCGTAAAGTGTATTCATGACATTCGTTATGACACCAATGTCTTGTCAGAGGTGCAGTGAATGTGACAATTTTGAATGAACTGTTCTAGTTAAGTTACATAGTATTTTTTTGCATTTCACAAAATAATTGTAGCTCATACTTATAGCTCATACTTATAGCTCATACTTATAAGCTCATACTTATAGCTCATACTTATAGCTCATACTTATAGCTCATACTTATAGCTCATACTTATAGCTCATACTTATAGCTCATACTTATAGCTCATACTTATAGCTCATACTTATAGCTCATACTTATAGCTCATACTTATAGCTCATACTTATAGCTCATAGGTATAGCTCATACTTATAGCTCATACTTATAGCTCATACTTATAGCTCATATTTATAGCTCATACTTATAGCTCATACTTATAGTTCATACTTATAGCTCATACTTATAGCTCATACGTATAGCTCATACTTATAGCTCATACTTATAGCTCATATTTATAGCTCATAATTATAGCTCATACTTATAGCTCATACTTATAGCTCATACTTATAGCTCATACTTATAGCTCATAGTGTCCATTCATAACACAATCAATACAAATGGTTAGGTAAAGAATGCGATCATTATATATCATTTGATTAAATACAAACTAAGGCTATTTTAATCGAATTCTAATTCGATTTTAATGGTGATCTTATGCATAATATATGATGCATATGATCACCGTTACAATTACAAGAGTCAAGCATTAGATGAATAAAATTACAACAGAAAATGATAAATTTGACTTTGGAAGGCACGAATTTGGGCACGAACAACAACATATAATAGCCGTTTTCACGAAGGATTATTGCGCTGAAAAGTTTCTGAAAGATTCTGAAAGTTTTTAAAACTACACAACATCTACATGCGATTTTTGGCTAGAAATGTCCCTCATAATTGTGTAATATGTTGGTAAGAATAAAATATGTTGACAAAATTGCGGTTTGGTGGCAATAAGCAAGATAATTATTGATAGCATTTTCCTGCAACTTTTCAGGAAGATTCCATCAATACTTATCTTGTTTACCACCAAACCGTAATTTTGTCAACATATTTTATTCTTACCAACATATTACAAAATTATGAGGGACATTTCTATCCAAAAATCGCATGTACAAGTTGAGTAGTTTTTCAAAACTTTCGGAATCTTTCAGAAACTTTTCAGCGCAATAATCCTTCGTGAAAACAGCTACCCTTGCAGAACTCATGTTGTGTGAGCTTATAGCAGCGACACCTATGTACGTTTTTGGCCGTCAGCGGCAGTGGGACCTAGATGGCGCTAAGGTATAGCTGGCATTCACTAATGGTCCTCGTTCGTCGCAAGAGGTCTCGTGTGACTCAGCAATTGCTGAGAAAGCATGCCGTGATCGTTTCGTTTCGCGATGATTTCTGTTCCGGGTGACGTAGATTATGCGACTGCGGGGTTACACACCGGTGAAGTTTATCGCCCGCTCTCCTTGTTCACCGCAGCATCTCACTCGTCGGTTGATGGGTCTGTTCATTGTTCTCTAAAAGCGGCACACGCTAGACCATTCGGCCGCGATGTCGCCGCGTTTTTCCGCGAAGTTGCCTCGAGTTTCGGCTAGTGCGACGGCCGAAATCACTTCATTCGGCCGGCAGAGTCGCGTTTCGCCAGCGTTTCGCGGCGAGAAAAAAAAAACAGAGTATGCTCAGTTTTTTTTTTGGCGACGGAATCGCTGAACTATGCAAATAGGAGACCGAATTGTGCATAGTATGCTCTTGCCGCTGTGAAATTTATGATGTGCAAGTTTCGTTGTTGTTAATTTACATTTTCGTGGAAAAAAATAATATAAAATATATCGAGTAAGAAGACTGTCTGTACTCTGTAGGCTGGAGGGGCGACATCGCCGCGACTTTCCGCCGCGGGAAGTAGCGTCGACGTCACGGCCGAATGGCCTAGTGTGTGGCAGCCTTAAAGGAACTGTCCCACCTTCCCCAAAGTTGTAAAATGTACGCCGCTGGTGGTGCAAAATATGAAGTAATTGCTGCCGAACACGATTATGACATTTGTGTCTGGCAAACAGTGACCATAAAAACCATTTCATAAAAAGTTAAGTTTTAATATTTGGGTTGCTGACGCATATTGAGCTCCAGAGAGTTAAACAGAAATCCTTTACGCTGTCAAATTATGGCACAATTATTTCGAGACAATTCTGGCGCTTTGAATACAAAACAAACCAATTACCAAACTATTGAAACGTAGCAAATATCTCCAAGGTTCACCTTAACCCTCGCCCGGGTAGGGCAAAATCACTACGTGTTCGGGTAGGGGGGGGGGGTACGACCCCCCTTAACGTTTCGCCCCTAATTGAGCTAGAGCTTCGATTCAAGTAAACGAACGTGTTGCTTGTGACGAGAGGAAGCCGATGATATCCGATTTTAAGGTGTTGGGTCATTAGGGGACCTCTGAGGTCATGTCAATGACCAAAAGGTCATCCAAATTGTAAATGCATATCAATTGAATTTTATGGAACTAGAATCGTGAATGAGCATATAATAATGCTTAATGGGTGCCAAATTCGTAATCAGCGTCACAAAATGTCCTAAAAACTGCCAAATTCCAAAAAGGTCATGTCAGGTCATCTGAGGTCAGTTACCTCGGTTGACCTGTGGAAGCGCATGACCCCAGTGGAACATATAATTATGTAAAATGGATCCCAAATTTGAAATCAGCGTCACAAAATGTCCTAGAAACCACCAGAAGCCCAAAAAAGTAATCTGAGGTCATCGGAGGTTAATGACCTCAGTTGACCTCTGAAAAGGTCAATCGAGGTCACAATCTCAGTGGAAACCACAGCTGTCACCTGGAAACACCTGTACATATGCTCCTGAACAACAAACACTCGGAAACTGCAGAAGTTACAAGCATCGATACTGCGGGACGCCATTTGCGCCTGACATGACCTTGAGAAACAGGTCATAGGTCACGGGTCATGTGGGTTAGAAATTTAAAACTCGCAGAGCATGTCGAACATTTTCAAAAGTAGGGTACTGAAAGTGTCATTGTAATCAGTTGTAAATTACGCGAGTTATTCCAGAAAAACCGAGGGGGTGACATCCACCCCGCTACCCGGGCGAGGGTTAAAACAAGTCGACTACCATCGTCATTTGGTAAATGGTAAAGAGATATGACGTCATCGACTTTAGACCCGTGTTCAAATACACGTAGGGTTTATTCGTTACAATTGTCAAGACCAAGCTCGAATTTCTTTTCGATTAGACCAGTGTTCGTCACGGGCCCACCAACCCCCAGCCCGGCTCGGCCCAGGCCCATGAACACCAAGCCCAGGCCCGGACCAGGCCCGGCCAAATTAATAATACTGAGGCACAGGCCCAATCTGGCCCGTTCAGATTAAGCATATCATAATTTTCACAAAATTTGCAATAATTATCCTAGCATATTTACTTGTATACTATAAATGTGAAACAATGAACCAACTATGCTAACTAAAAACAAAAAAGCCACAGCCACAGCAACAGTGTGTTGCTGTGTAAGTGAACTGCTGGTTAAACTATTTGTGAGCTCTGACCTGAGCTTGTGAGACGCGCGCATTACTTCAAAATTGTCAGGCCCAGGCCCATCCAGAGCCCAGTGATTTCCTTAAAGTTGAGGCCCGACCCACGCCCAGCCCAGGCCCAGCCCATGGCCCATAGGGCCAGCCCAGCCCATGGCGAACTCTGGATAAGACCTATGTGGTTGTTTTAACTGCTACCCTTCTATATTTCGATGCAAATCCAACAACATGACTATCTCAACTCAAATATAATGTTAAGGTGGGGCAGTCCCTTTAAGAAGAAAAAGCTGACGTTTTGTCATGAATGCAGTAGATATCGAGTTGGTCATGTACCATGCGGTTGTCGGCAGGTCCAATGGTCTCCGTCAAAGGATGCTGGACGTTGTTTTGTCTGTTGAGCTGGCTCGATTTATTAATTCGCCAATTTGCTGTACATCCTAATAGACAATGCAGCTGGTCACTGAGCCGGTGTGACCCCGGGTTCGCTGGTCCCGATACCTACCTCCCACGCCAGCGCGGCGGCGTGCACTGGATTGGTGCCGCCTGACCCAGTGCGGGCTGTGGAGCGGTGCCATCTGACCCAGTCTCGGGTCACTGGGTCTCGACACAGAAACGCTCGGCATGCCTGGCCGGTTCTCAGCCTGTCTGTCTGCCTGCCTGTTCTGACGGACGGTCTTGTCAGACGGGTTCCCGTACAACTTCTGCTTTCTGCGCCGCCTGGAATGCTCGATCGACAGAGCTCGTTTGCAGTGGCACGTTTCCCTGTATGAATATGGCGTACACGTTAACCCATTTTTTAAGTTTTCAGTTTTCTCCGATATATATGACCTCACAACTCGTTAGTCCCAGCGTTTATCGGATGTTACTAGTTAATTATCAGAATAATGATGATCAAGCATTCAGCACAAAATTTATCGCTAAACGAACGTACTTTGGACGAACTTATTCGTTCATAATCCTTAAAATACTGTTGGAGATCGGCCAGTCACACGTAACTTTTGTTTCACAACCGCTTTGTGGCAGCGCTCCGCCGCTCCACGACAAATTGCATGTCTTTAGATTTAAACCTCCTCCGCACCAAATATAAAATGTCACAAAAGTTATGTATTCCCCGGTAAATAGTGTAATAACTATGCTTAGCATGTAACTTACCTGCAACCTGTTACCTGTACCTTACAAAGTGACAAAGTTTGGGGAACTTCGCTGAATTGTAAATTTGAAGATAGCATTTTTCAGCCTGAGTCCCATACTTTAATTATTTGGATTCTGAAAACATTCAGCGTCAATGCCACTGCAGGAGAACGGTCGACTCAGCTGGTAGTTAAGACAGGGTACGCGCGATTTTTGTCAGTTTGAACTATACGCAGCATGAGGCCTAGGGATTGCGTACGACAGGCGCTCCGGTTGAGTGTCTAAAGGTCCGGCTTCCGGCCGTCATCGCGGCCCGGTGATTCTCCAGTGTGCGGCAATAGCTGCGATCGGCACCTGGCGCAACGTCCGGTGACGCATCGGCTGCGGGCGGCGGGGTCGAGCGGCGGGTCGGCTGTCTCCGGCGCTGCGGCCGAGGTCAGTCGAGTCCGGCTGCCGGGCGGCGGGGTCGAGCGGCGGGTCGGCTGTCTCCGGCGCCGCGGCCGAGGTCAGTCGAGTCCGGCTGCCGGGTCGGGTCGCCGGACGGGACGGGTCGCCGGACGGGACGGGACGGGTTCCGCCTCACTGCCGATGCTCTGATACCGCCACTCGCCGCTGTCGCAAAACGGACCTGGGCGCAACACCGCGACCGCGGCCTGTGTCAGATGTGGCGTCACTGTCTGAGAGCCACGGTGACCTGGTGACGTCACCGAGGGGAAGGACGGGGACGGAGGGATGGTGCAGTGCCGTCCTCACGGCTGAAGGTGGCCCAGTGTGTCAGGTGTGACGACATTTCCGGCGCCGCCAACTGACCCAGCACCAGGCCCTGATTGATGATCCCCTGAAAATACACACCAGCAGCACTCAGTGGACGTCTGCAGTACTCAGTGAACTCAGCAGCACTCAGTGAACTCAGCAGCACTCTGTGAACTCAGCAGCACTCAGTGAACTCAGCAGCACTCAGTGAACTCAGCAGCACTCAGTGGACGTCTGCAGCACTCAGTAAACTCAGCAGCACTCAGTGAACTCAGCAGCACTCAGTGAACTCAGCAGCACTCAGTGAACTCAGCAGCACTGAGTGAACTCAGCAGCACTCAGTGAACTCAGCAGCACTGAGTGAACTCAGCAGCACTCAGTGAACTCAGCAGCACTCAGTGAACTCTGCAGCACTCAGTGAACTCTGCAGCACTCAGTGAACTCTGCAGCACTCAGTGAACTCAGCAGAACTCAGTGAACTCAGCAGCACTCCGTGAATTCAGCAGCACTCAGTGAACTCAGCAGCACTCAGTGGACGTCTCAGCACTCAGTGAACTCAGCACCACTCAGTGAACTCAGCAGCACTCAGTGGACGTCTGCATCACTCAGTGAACTCAGCAGCACTCAGTGAACTCAGCAGCACTCAGTGAACTCAGCAGCACTCAGTGAACTCAGCAGCTCTCAGTGAACTCAGCAGCACTCAGTGAACTCAGCAGCACTCAATGAACTCAGCAGCACTCAGTGAACTCAGCAGCACTCAGTTAACTCAGCAGCACTCAGTTAACTCAGCAGCTCTCAGTGAACTCAGCAGCACTCAGTGAACTCAGCAGCACTCAGTGAACTCAGCAGCACTCAGTGAACTCAGCAGCACTCAGTGGACGTATGCAGCACTCAGTGAACTCAGCAGCACTCAGTGAACTCAGCAGCACTCAGTGGACGTCTGCAGCACTCAGTGAACTCAGCAGCACTCAGTGAACTCAGCAGCACTCAGTGAACTCTGCAGCACTCAGTGGACGTCTACACTGAACGCTAACACATACAAGCCTGACACTAAGTCCTCACAGTGCAGTAGACCACTGGTACGCTTTTACCGGCATATCAACACCCCATGATTGCTTTTAGGCGGGGAAAAATTATTTCGCGATGGCATCGAAATGCACGAGGGATTTTTGCAGTAAAACAAATTGTAATGATCAAGTAAGCATAGTTTATTTTAAACCATGTGCTCTATATATATACATCAGTTTGCATTGCTCGGTGTGTGCAGTGGCAGTTCCAGAGGTGGAGGGGGGGGGGGGGCAGGAGGCCATACCCCCCCCCCGCCCTTGAGCCTCGAAGGGGCCAATAGCCCGAGGGGGCCCATAGCCGATCGAAGTGACTCGAAAATAATTTCACTCCGTTTTGAAGCAAATCAAAGCAAATAAATTTGCCCACTATGCCCTCCAGAGGTCCCTGTTTGATTTCTAGAGGGCCCACTTTGACCTCCAGAGGGCCCATTCTGACTTGAAGAGGGCCAATTCTGGTTTGGAGAGGCCCATTTTAGCATGTGAAAGACATATTTTGCACTAAAGGGTCCATTCTGGCCTACATTTGTCTTCAAGGTCAAAAGGGCCCCCCAAGGGTTGAGGGGGCCCACTAAGGCCTGCGGAAGCCCACCAAGGCCTGGGGGCCCACTTTGCCACGTGGCCCCCTCCTTGGCCGAATCCTGGATCCGCCACTGGGCGCGTGCAACAGAATTGAGTAGCATTCGCTGCGGCTGCCGGTCGGTCGGATCAACTGATGACCGTGTGACTGCCGGTCGGTCGGATCAACTGATGACCGTGTGACTGACGGTCGGTCGGGTCAACTGATGACCGGGTGACTGCCGTTCGGTCGGGTCAACTGATGACCGTGTGACAGCCGGTCGGTCGGGTCAACTGATGACCGTGTGACTGCCGGTCGGTCGGGTCAACTGATGACCGGGTGACTGCCGGTCGGTCGGGTTAACTGATGACCGTGTGACTGACGGTCGGTCGGGTCAACTGATGACCGTGTGACTGACGGTCGGTCGGGTCAACTGATGACCGTGTGACGGCCGGTCGGTCGGGTCAACTGATGACCGTGTGACTGACGGTCGGTCGGGTCAACTGATGACCGTGTGACTGCCGGTCGGTCGGGTCAACTGATGACCGTGTGACTGCCGGTCGGTCGGGTCAACTGATGACCGTGTGACTGCCGGTCGGCCGGGTCAACTGATGACCGTGTGACTGCCGGTCGGTCGGGTCAACTGAGGACCGTGTGACTGCCGGTCGGTCGGGTCAACTGATGACCGTGTGACAGACGGTCGGTCGGGTCAACTGATGACCGTGTGACTGACGGTCGTCTAACGGACCAACCGTCTGATCGCTGGCACGGAACAGCCCGTTTGACAGAAGCTTGCTCTGTGTTCAGCCATGCGTTAGCCGGGAGTTGTTCCGTGTTTCGCCATGCGCTACTAACAGGAGTCGTCCACTTCTGCAAGTCAGGCCCGGGCTTCGTGGAGCCACCTCCCAATAGCTGCGCGCTAGAGTCCCAGTTATTTCGCAACTTGCGCGGCCGTACGTCCGAGAAAGGCGGCGGGAGCCGACCCCCGCCACTCATCGTACACTCGCCGCGTGTTTTGCACCGCCGTCCGCTTTCTACCGGAGCCGTGCCGATGTGAGGCGGATATGGCTGTGATGTGACGATGTGATGTGAGGGCGACATGGCACATGTTTTGCTGTTAAATCAACCTGCAGTGCCTTCTCATAAGCTGGCAGTCGCCCAAAGCTATACCGCATATCACATACGTCACATGCGTCTCTTTTTCGCTTGAGTAATGTAATAGATTGGCCTCATTAGAGTTAAAATTTGCCACAAAGCTTTACCCACAATGTTAACGATTGATCTTTCCCATGCGAAAAATGAAACAAATTAGTCAACCGTTTTTGTATGCTTATGATCGTTTTCTTTTATTTGCACTTCTGGTATATCACATTTATTTCCTTTATAAGGGAGTGTGCCTACTGACATCGCTTATTTGTTTTTTACACTGGTTTATAGAACATAATTTTCTGAATCGAACCATGCCTTTAATTTATCCAGACTCACAATAGTTCCTGAGATATAACAAAAACAGGAACTGGCTGGTAAAAAAAGTTATCGGGTAGACCCCAGAGGGCTTACCACTACTAGAAGCATTGATAATATCGGAATATCGATACAAATATGCTAGCATATCGTTAGCGCCGGCCAATAGCATTTAGACAAAACAGCTCGTGATCGCTGATAGAAGAAGTCGAACAGAACCTCGACGACCATTTTGTTTTTCGACGGTTTGTTAACATTGTTCGTATCGATTGTTTATTGTCTTAGGAGGGCCGTTTTATATAGCATCTCCTTGCCCCTGATTACCTTCACTATAGTGGCGATCATTTTATCGATATCGAAAACAGAGCAAAAACAATAACGTGAAAATTCAACTAAATTCCAGATGTGAATTCATCGTATCCAACACTCAAACCAATAGCTACTTACCGTATGAAAAAAAAACAAATTAGCATTCCAAAACAGTAGATACACTCCCCCTAAGGATAAGAGTAGAACACATATTGGTCAGTGCAAGCGGTGTCTGATACGTGTCTTCGTTCGCCAGGAACGTGAATAGCCCTATGGATATAGGCTTTTACTACATACAACTGCTTTTGTTTCGGTTGTCGCCTGGTATCATCAATATCCCTTCGTCGCCCAAACAACTCATTCAGACCTGACAGGTCCGGTAAAAGTCCAAGGCGAGTACATCTGGCAGAGAGCGGTGGTGAGATGGGCCCGTGGAGCGGTCACAGTCTCTCCCCCGCGGCGCTGCCGTCCGGGGAGAGCGGTGGAGAGATAGGCCCGTGGAGCGGTCACAGCCTCTTCCCCGCGGTGCTGCCGTCCGGGGAGAGCGGTGGAGTGATAGGTCTGTGGAGCGGTCACGGCCTCTCCCCCGCGGCCCTGCCGTCCGGGGAGAGCGGTGGTGAGATGGGCCCGTGGAGCGGTCACTGCCTCTCCCCCGCGGCGCTGCCGTCGCTCCCTGCACCCCGCCTTTCATCCGGGACGCTCGCTCCTGAGCGGTGTGAGAACACGGGAAAGCCGGATCTGATAAGCACTGCTCCCGGCGCAGGCGAAGCAATGCGGCAATAGAAAGCCGACGCGCTGCCGCACAGTACGGCGAATTGCTGCACGCTGATGTCGGAGAGACAATCTATTATAGGGCTGATGCTGGCAGAGACTATCTGAGGGCTGGCAGCAGACAGACGGGATAGTAACAAAGACGAAAATCTCGATGGAGACAGATTTTGCGGTAAGAAAAGCACAGGTAGGTATATGAGATAGGTCTTTTGAGTAGATGCTCTGACGCGTAAGCCGTTGTCGTTAAATTTAGTATATTTTAACTCTTACAGTTAGTCACTAAACATTTTCGACATTTCTAACTACGTGATTTTCTGTTTTAGTTCACAAACTACTCCATAAAGTTATTTGAATTTCTCCAAAAAGCTATGCCAAAACTCAGTCAGTCAAAATCAGTCTCAGAACTCAGCACTTCAAAGCCATGAGAAGTCGCTGCAGTGACTGGTGATGCCCCTGATAGAGAGATACAGAGATACAGCTGATCGGTATACAGGTGCAGATGCAGACAGAGGCTCTAGTAGTCAGCCGACCACATTACTCCCGGATAGCGCCAGAACATGCCGAGATTCTCTGCTCTGTGGTCTGCAGAGTATACAGTCCCTGGCGGATCTAGGGTTCGAGTTGGGGTGGGGGAGACCGGCTAAAATTTCGCTCCGTTTCATTAGCGAAAAGTTGTTAGTGGGTGTGTGGGTGGAGTCGGGTCGTCAGCGCGAAGAGTCGTCGTTGAACAGTGTGTGTGTGGGGGGGGGGGGGGGGGGCGTTGGGTTGTCAACACCAAAAATCGTTGACGAGGGGGGGGGGGGGGGGGGGGGGGTGACGTCGGTTTCTCAGCCGCAAAAGAGTCGTTGACTGGGGTGGGGTTCTCCTAATTATCACTTTTTACAGCCAATGCATGCATTTGCTGTAAAAAGGAACGGACGCACGGGGGCATTCATATTGATTAATGCCTCCCATGTTCCTGTGGGGGGGGGGGGGGGATTTGCCCCTAATCCCCTGGATCCGCCAGTAGTAAAACAAAACAGCCAAACCCAACTTTACCTTTTCTGTTGCTTTCAAACATGTTTGTAGCTGAGTTCATGCTGAGTCTGATCTTGACTAGTTGGAAAGGCTAACAAATTTGAGACCTCCTCATAGCACCCATGAAATGCACCTGGATATGTAAGCATGGTGCAAAATGGGTGTCAGATTTAAAATTGGTACCTGAAAATATTTGAGTCTGGATATGACCTGAGGCCAAAGTAGTTATCCCAGGCTAGTAATTTCAAATTTCCTGGACAATTACAAATGTCAACTGTAGGTGCACATTCACAAAGTGTGCATTATATTTGGGGAAAAGGAAAACATGTTAACAGGGAAAAGGAAAACAACGATACCCAAGTCCCAGTCACAGTTCCTCAAACAACTGTCTCCAAATGCGTTCCCCGCGCACTGTTCCGCACTAACCGCTTTGGCTCCAAAACACGACGTTTTTGAATTTACGTTGGTTGCAAATCGCCCCAGATAAAAAATAGCGCCAGGCGCGCCACGCATACCTATTTGGAACTGTCGAATACAAAATTCAGACCCATCATACTTAGGGAGCCATACGTCGGTCAACACTTAATATATTGTTTTGAAATTCGGTTTGGGCATCGTCCATACTTGATTCTCCAATATATATATTCCAGCTTTTTAATATGATTTGATATTTGATATGATTTGATGAAAACTTATTTTTTTAAAGCAAAAATCCACAAAATCGAAATTTCCGAACATTCAAAAACCGAAATATATATTGGAGAACGATGCATGGAATTGGACAACACCCAAACCGAATTTCAAAGCAATATCTTTAGTTTAGGCTGACTTATGGTTCTTTAAGTATGATGGGTCTGGATTTTGCATTCGACATTTTCAAATATGCACACGCCACTTCCCCTACTGCTGCTACAATGCTACCAAATAGAGGAAACACGACCGAGGGAAAAAATGTCGATTTTTTTTTCTTCGAAAGAAGTTATTTTTTCGCAGTCAGTACTTATTTTCCATCGCCTGTTTCAGCGGATTGGGGGTAATCTCTATTGCAGCCCCTGTTGGGGGATTGGGGGCTTGGGGGTAATCTCTATTGCAGCCCCTGTCGACCGTGGAATGGGGTGGTGGCTTTTGCCCCCGCCGCCCCCTGGATCCACCAGTGTATACAGTGTCACACTCGGGAATCGCTGACCGCTGTTAAGGTAGTATACAAGTATGACATGCATAATTCAATTGTCACATATTCTGTCAAACAAGTGTCAAATTGCATCAGAGGTGGAGCAATGTCTATATTGCGCTGCAAGTTTCTGGAGTGCCGGAGCGGCGCGATCGGTTCGTTTGTGAAGCCCTGATATGGGATTCGCAACGTCCAGGAATAGCGCCACAGAATTTACCGCCGGTTAGCTAATTCGTGTCCGTGGTATATAGCTGACTGCTGATCAACGTTCGCACATTCGTCCTCAGTAACCCCAAGAGCTTTATTGCGTCATTTTGCAGTGGTCACCCCCTATCACTCATCGCTTAGTGAAAGGCGTGTATGTATACCGGAAACCTTTTGAAGCAAGACTGCTATATCTTGACTCGCAAAAATGGTACTGTGTCCTTCATTATTGCAATAAGCTAGTGAAAGTTGATTGTCGAACACCATGCGTGTCGGTAGCATTGCATACCGTAAGACAAATACCTACCGCTGCATGTAAGCCAATATTCCTTTGGCACTCGAAGGAAGATGCTAGTTCTTTCGTAAAGGGAAGACCTGGGCTGTACATTGGAATGTTGAAAGAGTCAAAGCAGGCGTTTGTAATAAGTGTCGATATATGATCAGTAACTGGATGAGCTGCACAATTGTTAGACGGTGTACCAGGACGAGGATAGCCATGCCATGGGATGGCAGTAGAACCATTGTGCAGGGTTAGGAGAGACGGTAGATGAAACAAAGGTACCCGACAGCACGGTGACATTACAAAATGAATGGATGCGTTTTTTTCCGAATGTGAAGATCTCCTTCATTTTGCAGTCTTTCGTGATATTTAAAACGGATATTTTATGGGTGTTACCAGCTCCAATAGAGTCCAAAATTTATCATAGGCTCAAAAACGTGTCACTACATAAATATCAAGGTCAAATCTACAAAAATGTTTCTCCTTTCGAAATATTTTCATGATTGCGAGTAACAAATCGATGATACATATTAACCCAGATCTTAAAGAGAAAAGAACCAGAGTACCGTCTATTAAGCAACTATACCTACATGGTTTTGAGACATCACATAATCATGCAAACAAAACCTAAATACTGTCTTTCATTAAATTGTTTGAATCTTCAGTATGGTAGCGAGTACATATATGTCTACAAGTACAGTGTCTTATAAAGTAATCTTAGTGGATTATTTTTGCTGTACGGAAACCTTGCCTGAACTTGACCGGACAGAACGAACCTTTTATCCAAAACCCTATTGGAAATGGATCATATATGAATTTGTAAATGCAATAAGGACCAAATCTGAACTGGAACCTTGCATAACATGAACCTTACATTTGTATTCCAATTCACAGCACCTCAGAGGAGTGGTTACACCGCTGTATTGATGTGGTGATACATGTGTATACTCACCAAATATGTTGCATTATTTATACCACATTCGCGTTCATTTCTTATTAATAGGTATGCACGCTGTCTGAAACCTAGCAATAAATTTGTTTTATTTATACTATGTTGCTTATAAGATATGTATGTACTATTATATATAATTTATGAAAACACAATTGGAAGTAAGGACTAGCACATCACCAATCCGCAGCACACGGTGACAATTTTCCCGAGGTGAAATGCTCGCGGTTTCGCGCCGCCTTCCGAGGGCGTCGGTCGGTCTACAATCGTGACGCAGTGCTGTCTGATGTGACGCGGCGTGAAGCGGCGCGGGTCAGAGAGCGGCACACATGTGCAGCCGGGCTGCGGAGCACGCGGGCCGCGCGGCGCCGCGGCCGCCGTTTCTCCGCGCAGTGACCTGCATACGGGCCGGACCGTATGCGGTCAGCCGGCACACCGGATCCGGTCACGTGACCGGCCGTCTGCATTTCACCGAGACGCTCGATAAAAGCCGGCGGCCGCCCCAGCCGGCATCAGTGTGTCAACAGCGAGCAGAGCAGCAGATCCCATCCAGTACCACTCATCGCTCAGCCCTCACTCCGCAATGAACGCCGCCGTGATCGTAACTCTGCTCTGCCTCGGAGGCGCCCTGGCCTCACCGGCGCCCTACGCCGACAGCCTCTCCAACGAGATCGGCCTGCAGGTCCGCGAGTCGCAGCTTATGAGCATCGTGGACGGCGCCCGCCAGCTGCAGCTGCTGCTCTCGGAGCTGTACGGCCGCGGCTCGGAGACGGCACGCTCCCTCAGCAGCTCGCTCACGCCCAGCTCGGTGGCGCGCGCCCTGCAGGAGAACGACCCGGTCGAGCTGGCGCTCAACTCGATCGAGCTCGACACGGACGTGTGCCGGCAGCGGCTCGTCTGCGAGCTGCAGACGGGCGTCACCGGCTACACGTTCGGCGGCATGGCCTACCAGCTGATCAAGAGCCGCGTGCCGGCGCTGGAGCGCTACGGCTACGTGTCCACCCGTGACCTGGGCGTGGACAGCTGCCGCCAGGCGTTCCCGTGCCAGTTCTCCTCGTCGCCGCTGATGGAGCGTGCCCGCCAGGTGCGTAGCCTCACCACTGACTTCTGCGACCTCGAAGGCGACTCGTACACGAGCAGCGCCTGCCGCATGGTCGCCTACGCCGTCGACACGCTCGAGACCCTGTAGGAGGCCGCCGGCGCCGCTGCAGGTTGTTGACCGTCACCGCCAGGTGGCGTGCCGGTGTGCCAGCTGACCGTCTGGGCGTCCTCGAGTTACGAGGTGCCCAGAGGATCTCTGTCAAGACCAGCCGGCCGACAAGTGTAGACTTCTGTGAAGCTCAAGACCAAATGTTTTATGATAGCTGTGGAGTGGATTAGTCATTGCGATATCCACTGTAGCGGGTGATATAATAATTTATTGACTTAATTGTTGCATCTGTATGTCCACTGTTTGTGTAATATTCGTCATCTTTCCTCGTACATCACTGACAATCCACCATAGACATGTGCAGCGTGTATAAATAAACAGAAAACACATATTTACGTTGGCCGTTTTATATAGTCACATGATTCTGCCCGCCACGCATGTAGAGACTTTCCGGGACTTTTTAGGTCCCTCGCTGTCTTTGCCCTTCAACTCCGGTTGGAAATATGAACAAGCAAACCTGATTAGACCTAGGCATAGGCAACAATTAGTGGAGCTGGTCTCCAACGCCTGAAGTGTCTTTTTCGAATGCATTCGGGCACCTGAACAACATAGACGTTCCACGTCCACGGCATCTCGTGGGGCTCTGGTGCGTATTACGAACGTTTAGGTTACATGTTACCAACGATTATTGCAGCTACAGTGAAGATGTTTCCCGGGCGCAATATAAATATCCTTATTCTTTTCACTTTGGTATCTTACGAAATAAATTGTGCGGATTTGAGTAAATCTTCCACAAGAGGCGATTCGCCAAACAGAAAAACGCTATGCGCACTGCATGTGCTTAATTACAATTCTTAAATAACACTCGGGTCCCAATTCAAAGCTTTTTCAGCTAAATCATGCCGATGAGCTTTGCTTAATGCATTTGTTTGCGCCTGTCTCAACTGTTGCTTCATTGTTTTAAAATATGTGTATGTTAAATAATATTTTGTAATCAGACTGTAATCAGTACCTAGCTGAGGTGAACAATCTCTCCATATATCCGGTTATAAGGGCCAACCTGCTATGAGCCAGTATAACCCAACAGAAAGTTACTGCTGATGCTATCTTGTGAAATGTTTCACGTGGCTGCAATTTTACACTTTCTCCCTCAAATTCATGCGCTTTACGTTTTCCTTTTGCCTCGATACTGACCTGAACACTGGATAGCCTGTCGTTCGTAATCCTTCCATTGTATCCTTAAAGTTGTAGTTGAGGTGATGCATCTCCTCCAGAAAGCATTACCGTAAATCGTATAACCATATTAGCCGTTTTCACGAAGGATTATTGCGCTGAAAAGATTCTAAGCAGTTTCTGAAAAGTTGTAATTAGTTTTGGTATAAAAGCCTTAGTACAACAGTCTTAAAACGAGCCGTTTTAAGACTTTTATCATATTTTATGCTTAAAACTTTTACACTTAACACTTTTATACTTAACCCTCGCCCTATGGGGAGGGCCTGACAGGCCCTCCCCCCTGAGGTTTTTCTTGAATACCTTTTTACACATGCAATGCATGTTGCTGAAATTTTCGGTAGCTAAATTTACAATAATTATACGTATGATGTAAAAAATTTAATTGAAAATAGTTAAGTAATTTGGGAGATAATCATGTTTTGATGACGTCATGTTGGTAAAAAATGAAATATATTTGACAAATCGTAGAATACAGGGTTTTAAAGAAAATTGCAAACGCAATTAATCAAAGATATAAAATGAAATTATCTTTAAAATGGCAATCTGGGATTGTCATAATTTTGGCTTTTTGACCCCTAAAATAAAAAATAAACGTTTTTTTCTAAATCCCCAAAAAATCAAAAGTTTTAAAGATGTAAAAAAAACGGAATATATCTGAGAGCACTGAGTATGGAAAATATCCATACCATATTTCAAATCAATATCTTCATTTTTGACTGAGTGATGGCTCCCTAAGTGTAAGAAACTGATGACGTCATTTATAAAAAAATAACTTTTTTTTACTTTTTTGACAAGATACGAACAAATCATTACCTTTTCTGTATTTCTGAACCAAAACTGGTCTAGGAACACACCTTTTTGTTTACTTTTATCAATTTCTAATTTTGAGGTTTTCTGAAGAGCAAAATCGCTGTTCTGGACGTGGTAAATCCGAGGTGATTCAATTGAACTGGAAGGTCACCCGTTGACATGAAACCTAAAATTCGCATACTGTTAGATTCTTCTCATGACAGGCAACATTCTGGTTCTTACTGCATTGCTCTAAGTGGCATGGTTTGTAAGTTAACAGGGGGGCCTGTCAGACCCCCCCCCCCCCCCGTAGGGCGAAGGTGAAAAAAGCTCCGGTAGGCCGAGGGTTAACTGTATACTTAGGACTTGTATACTTAAGACTTGTATACTTAAGACTTTTATACTTAATACTTTTATACTTAATACTTTTATACTTAATACTTTTATACTTAATACTTTTATACTTAAGCCTTTTATACTTAAGATTTGTATACCTCAGACTTTTATACTTAAGACTTTCATACTTAGGACTTTAATACTTAGGACTTTTATACTTAAGAATTTGTATACGTAAGACTTTTACACTAGCCGTTTTCACGAAGGTTTATTGCATTGAAAAGATTCTGAAAAGCTTCTGGAAAGTTTTACAAACTTTTGGTTTAAAAGTCTTAGTATTAAGGTCTTAAGTATAAAAGTCTTAAAAATGCAAGTCTTAAGTATAAAAGTCTGATAAAAGTCTTAAAACGAACCGTTTTAATACTTCTATAAGACTTGTATACTTAATACCTTTATACTTAAGACTTTTATACTTAGGACTTTAATATTAGCCGTTTTCACGAAGGATTATTGCGCTGAAAAGGTTCTGAAAGATTCTGAAAGTTTTGAAAACTACACAACTTTTACATACGATTTTTGGCTAGAAATGTCACTAATCATTTTGTAATATGTTGGTAAGAATAAAATATATTGACAATATTGCGGTTTAGTGGTAATAAGCAAGATAAGAATTGATAGAATCTTCCTGGAAGTTTCAGGAAGATTCAGGAAGTTTCAGGAAGATTCTATCAATACTTATTTGCTTATTACCACCAAACCGTAATTATGTCAACATATTTTATTCTTACCAACTTATTGCAAAATTATGAGTAACATTTCTAGCAAAAAATCGCATGTAAAAGTTGTTTAGTTTTTAAAAACTTTCAGAATCTTTCAGAAAATTTTCAGCACAATAATCCTTCGTGAAAACGGCCACTCAAACTTTCATAACAAAACTTTACAAAATAATCAGAAACTTTTCCAAATATTTTTAGTGCAATAATCCTTCGTGAAAACGGCTACTAAGACTTTTATACCAAAACTTTAAAAAAAAAATCCAGAAACTTTTCAGAATCTTTTCAGCGCAATAATCCTTCGTGAAGCCGGTGATTATATTGCATATCACAAAAACTGATAACGTGTGATATAAACAATTTGTTGTATGAATTCAGCACAAGGTGTACCTATCTATGATTCAAAGTAGCTGTAAGACAAACTTATATTGTGTGTGAGTCAAATATTAATTACAAACGGGATGTTTTGGCATAGTTAATATGTGTATATCCCATGTATTTGCTTGAGCTTAAAATTAGTCACTTGACTTTGCTAGTCAAAGGAAAATCTCCTACAAGTATTATGTGAATCTGAGTTGATTCATTGTCAACAATAAGACCAAAATCATGAGTCAGAGCAAAACCGATTAAAAAACTAAGACCATCCTTCAGTCAGCATTGACTCGGAGTCAATAGTTATTTGTGTCAGAATTGAGAAGACTACACAAATCTGAGTCGAGCACCATCCCACAACGCATTAAATTGTTGCGGCAGTATCATGTCGTGTCATCTAGAGGGTCCGGAGCGGCCAGCGATGGAGAAAGTTGCTGAGCATTGCGACCGGCGTCTGAGAAAACGCAGCGGATATCAGGGAGGTCCCACAGTGCAGGATGTCTGAAATCAGGACGCGAGACAATTGCAGGAGGAATGAGCTTGTGACACCGCCGAGAAAGCTTATTGTGAAAGGCTCCTTTCATTACAGAAGGAAACAACCATTCATATTTTATGCGGTAATTACCTACCATCAGTAATTATTAAAGGGGTATTGCCACCTCCGGAGGATTTCTAAAACAAACTTAAATGAATGTTGGGGATCAACAATTGTGTATGCTCAAGCTGAAACTTGCTCCCCAGCACCTAAATTAAGGTATCGGCAATTTATTTGTTATATATTTCTGATTCCAAAACGTTGGTGCCAGCTGTGCTCAGTACTAGATTGATGATGGCCACTGTCATCCAGTTTGGCTGTGAAATTGGCGCCCGCCCAAAGCCGAGGCGTCCGAAATCGCCGAGACTTCACCTTGAAAAGCCTATCTGTGTTATAAGGTATATTGGTCACAAATCTCCTATGGCCCCAAAGTCGAGCCATAGCCATTCTTGCTGTTTTATTTATGTTTTATTATGAAAGAGGCTATGGTTGTTGAAAATATAATTAACTGTATGCGCATTTTAATTTTAAAGAGCACTAACGGAATGATGTTGTTGAGTTTGCAATATTCAAAAGCAAATCATAGTCCGCAAAGAAGTGATTCTAAATAGTGATGAGGAGACTCCAATTTTACGAATGTGTGTCAATCATGAGTGGTGAAAATGTATTTTTTTTAAATCTAATGGGGGGAGTTTCGGGAACTAAATTTTGAAGGTGAAATCGGAAACGCTTAATCTACCGATACACACCAAAAGCTCCATATTGGCCTGCGAGGTGGCAATGTCCCTTTAATCAGCGTTAATCACTAGTACTCAAATCTACTGAGCCCCGGTGCGCGCCATTAGGGACACGAGTTGGAGTGTTAGAGATGACTGTTTCAGAGTTAAATCGGTCAGAGCTCGGTTGCAATGGCAGGGTTTGGTCGCTTAGTGTTCGGTTGGAATGTCAAAGTTTGGTCTGTCAGTGCTCGGTTACAATGTTAGAGTTTGGTCAGTCATTGCTCGGTTGCAATGACAGGACATGCGTTATGTAATCGGAGTTATTGCTTTGCATATTCATAATTTGCTGGTTTCCTCATTTCCAGAACATGAGCAATAGGATTGGGACAAATTATTGTGGGATTCAAGAGGAAAGAAAAACGCCACAAAATCATCAACAGGCCCATAACAGTCAAGCCACTGGTTAAAAGTCTGATCGATTATAAAAGACAGTGTAACATGAAGATTAAGATAAAATGGGAAAAGGAGTCAATAAAGAAGGGAAAATCCAAAGACGTTATTTCTTGATTTTTTAAAGAAAAAAAACAAAACAAAGAAATGACGCAGTCATTGCCTGCTGTCATCCATCCTTCGACCCTCAAGCATTCGTTTCAGCTGGATTCCACCCGGTCCCAGCTCTGATGCGCACGGGACGGACCGCCCACATCCGGTCAGCCGGCACACCGGATCCGGTCACGTGACCGGCCGTCTGCATTTCACCGAGACGCCCGTTAAAAGCCGGCGGCCGCCTCAGTCGAGCATCAGTGTGCCAACAGCGAGCAGTGCAGCAGCCGCTCCCGTCCAGTTCCACTCATCGCTCAGCCCTCACTCCGCAATGAACGCCGCCGTGATTGTCGCTCTGCTCTGCCTCGGAGGCGCCCAGGCATCGCCGGCGCCCTACGCCGACAGCCTCTCCAACGAGATCGGCCTGCAGGCCCGCGAGTCGCAGCTGATGAGCATCGTGGATGGCGCCCGCCAGCTGCAGTTGCTGCTCTCGGAGCTGTACGGTCGCGGCTCGGAGACGGCACGCTCCCTCAGCAGCTCGCTCACGCCCAGCTCGGTGGCGCGCTCCCTGCAGGAGAACGACCCGGTCGAGCTGGCGCTCAACTCGATCGAGCTCGACACGGACGTGTGCCGGCAGCGGCTCGTCTGCGAGCTTCAGACGGGCGTCACCGGCTACTCGTTCGGCGGCATGGCCTACGAGCTGATCAAGAACCGCGTGCCGGCTCTGGAGCGCTACGGCTACGTGTCCACCCGTGACCTGGGCGTGGACAGCTGCCGCCAGGCGTTCCCGTGCCAGTTCTCCGCGTCGCCGCTGATGGAGCGTGCCCGCCAGGTGCGTAGCCTCACCACCGACTTCTGCGACCTCGAGGGCGACTCGTACACGAGCAGCGCCTGTCGCATGGTCACCTACGCCGTCGACACGCTCGAGACCCTGTAGGAGGCCGCCGGTGCCGCTGCAGGTTGTTGACCGTCACCGCCAGGTGGTGTGCCGGTGTGCCAGCTGACCGTCTGGGAGTCCTCGAGTTACGAGGTGCCCAGAGAATCTTTGTCAAGACCAGCCGGCCGACAAGTGTAGACTTCTGTGAAGCTCAAGACCAAATGTTTTATGATAGCCGTGGAGTGGATTAGTCACTGTGATATCCACTGTTGCGGGTGATATAATAATTTATTGACTTAATTGTTGCTCTGTATATCCACTGTTTTTGTAATATTCGTCATCTGTCCTCGTACCTCACTGACAATCCACCATAGACATGTGCAAGGTGTATACATAAAATACAAAACACATATTTACGTTGGTCGTTTTTTATAGTCGCATGATTCTGCCCGCCACGCATGTGGAGACTTTCCGGGACTTTTTAGGCCCCTCGCTGTCTTTGCCCTTCAACTCCGGTGGGAAATATGAACTAAGCAAACCTGATCAGACCTTGGCATAGGCAACAATTAGTGGAGTTGGTCCCCAACGCCTGAAGTGTCTTTTTCGAATGCATTTGGGCACCTGAACAACATAGACGTTCCACGTCCACGGCATCTCGTGGGGTTCTTGTGCGTATTACGAACGTTTAGGTTACATGTTACCAACGATTATTGCAGCTACAGTGAAGATATCTCCGGGCTCAATATAAATATCATTATTCTTTTCACTTTGGTATAACTTACGAAATAAATTATGCGGATTTGAGTAAATCTTCCTCAAGCGGAGATTCGCCAAACAGAAAAACGTTATGCGCATTGCATGTGCTTAATTACAATTCTTAAATAAAACACGGGTCCCAATTCAAAGCTTTATCTGCTAAATCATGCCGATGAACTTTGCTTAATGCATTTGTTTGCGCCTGTCTCAACTGTTGCGTCATTGTTTTCAAATATGTGTATGTTAAATAATATTTTTTAATCAGACTGTAACCAGTACCTAGCTGAGGTGAACAATCTCTCCATATATCCGGTAATAAGGGCCAACCTGTTATGAGCCAGTATAACCCAATATAAAGTTACTGCTGATGCTATCTTGTAAAATGTTTCACGTGGCTGCAATTTTACACCTTCTCCCTCAAATTAATGCGCTTTACGTTTTTCTTTTGCCTCGATACTGACCTGAACACTGGATAGCCTGTCGTTCGTAATCCTTCCATTGTATCCTTAAAATTGTAGTTGAGGTGATGCATCTCCTCCAGAAAGCATTACCGTAAATCGTATAACCATATTAGCCGTTTTCACGAAGGATTATTGCGCTGAAAATATTCTGAGCAGTTTCTGAAAATGTGTAATTAGTTTTGGTATCAAAGTCTTAGTTCCAAAGTATTTAAACGAGTCGTTTTAAGACTTTTATAATGTTATTTTTAAAACTTTTACACTTCAGACTTGTATACTTAATACTTGTATACTTAGGACTTGTATACTTAATACTTATATACTTAAGACTGTTATACTTAATACTTTTATACTTAATAATTTTATACTTAAGCCTTGTATACTTAAGACTTTTATACTTAATACTTTTATACATAATGCTTTTATACTTAAGACTTTTATAATTAATATTTTTCATATTTAAGACGGTTATACTTAAGACTTTCATCCTTAGGGCTTTTATACTTAAGACTTTTATACTTAATAATTTGTATAGGTAAAACTTTTACACTAGCCCGTTTTCATGAAGGATTATTGCGCTGAAATGATTCTGAAAAGCTTCTGGAAAGTTTTACAAACTTTTGGTTTAAACGTCTTAGTATTAAAGTCTTAAGTATAAAACTCTTAAGTATACAAGTCTTAAGTATACAAGTCCTAAGTATACAAGTCTTAAGTATACAAGTCTTAAGTATAAAAGTCTGATACAAGTCTTAAAACGAGCCGTTCTAATATTTCCATAAGAGTTTTATGCTTAATACCTTTATACTTAAAACAAAATACTTAGGACTTTCATATTCTAGCCGTTTTCACGAAGGATTATTGCGGTGAAAAGTTTCTGAAAGATTCTGAAAGTTTTGAAAAACTGCACAACCTTTACATACGATTTTTGGCTAGAAATATCACTAATCATTTTCTAATATGTTGGTAAGAATAAAATATGTTGACAAAATTGCGGTTTAGTGGTAATAAGCAAGATACGTATTGATAGAATCTTCCTGAAAGTTTCAGGAAGATTCAGGAAGTTTCAGGAAGATTTTAGCAATACTTATTTGCTTATTACTACCTAACTGTATTTATGTCAACACATTTTATTCTTACCAACATATTACAAAATTATGAGTGACATTTCTAGCCAAAAATCGCATGTAAAAGTTGTTTATTTTTTCAAAACTTTCAGAATCTTTTAGAAACTTTTCAGCGCAATAATCCTTCGTGAAAACAGCTACTAAAACTGTTATGAGTGCCAAGCATCCAGGAGACTCAGAGATGCATGGTTTTTCGCGGGCTTTGCAATGTCTTTAACACGCGCCCTGGAGGGGGGGCGAAATCCGCCCACCCCTCCTGTTTTTCGAGAATAGCGTAAAAACGGCGGCGCGCAGCGCCGCCGTTTTTTGTATACCGGTTTAGAAATGAACTTCCCGCATTATGTAAGGTTCTTGGCCTCAGGTCATCTCAGACCAGGTCACCAGACCAGGTCACGTGATGACCTCAACTCCAAAACGTTTGATGTAGTACCACAGCCACAGTTTTACGCCGATCGGTTTCAATCTTGTAGGACTTCATAAGGTCATAGATATCAACAATTTTGTTGTCTCGGATTTCTAATATCGGTGACCTAAGGTCAGGTCAATTTTGTGACCGCCAACACGGTTTTATCAATAACTATCGACATAATGAAGATAGAGAAGAGAAAATGGTACCAATATGTTTGTCTTGTCGAGACACGTCTCTCAATATGCAACATGACCAACTTGAGTCACCACTTGACCTTGACCTGAGGTCAAATTTATCAGTTAACCTAACCAGGTCACCATGAATATGATTCGAAGCGCCTTGACAAGGCAAACGCGATGGCGTAAACATTATTGCTTTATCTTTTTTAGGTAAAAGGTTATTTGGGGAAAACTGTTTTGAAAACAAAATCACCTTTTTGACATTCGATGACCTCTGGAGCCTAAACTATTGACCTGAGCTCAAATCTGACGACATCTATGTGGATTGCATTTTTTAATGACTTTCGATTGTTTTTTCCGTTTGCTGCTAACTATCATAGTTCCCGAGATATTTGGGGGTGTTCGAACCGAAGTCTTGAAAACTTGAAAATCTGACCCTTGATGACCTCTGGTGACCTCAATATTGCCCTGAAAAAAAAATTAACGAGATACTTTCGAAAGAGCTTGTCTCGAGCTATCTAACGGCGTTTCCCGCTTGTCGCTACGTTGCGTGGTTTTTGAGATAATAGGGGGGGGGGCGAAATCCGCCCCTCCCCCTCCAGGGCGTGTAATTATCAGAGGCCCTCCAGGGCGCGTGTTAAGTCAGAGCACAGGCTGTCCACAGCCATGACGCGAGGCTTAGCCGTGCTAGCTGTTGACCCTTCCCAGCTGGATGGATCGTTTCTGGGGCTCGTGCATAGCAAGTGTAATTATAATTTTGAAAATGTTCTCTCTTTGGCCTCGGGGAACATCGACCCAGAAATGATCCATCCGCAGTCAGAGCCTGATGGGGTCGTTGACTCACTCCGTTTTTTGGCATCGTGCACAGATGAAACTGCCCGTCATCTGTTGCGCCTTATGGTGATGCCATGGTATTAGGTAATATATGGTGATGCCGACCTTTTAGCCTTGTTGTGGTCTCTTGGGATATTGATGTTGTACTGTACAATATCGTGATGCTCTGTTTTTGTGCAATGATGTGTGTGCGCACTGGCCACTGCTCTTGGAATTTGTCACTACATGTGATGCAAAATAAACGTGATGATGATGATGATGATAGCAAAACTTTAAAAAATAATCAGAAACTTTTCCAAATCTATTTAGCGCTATAATCCTTCGTGAAAACGGCTACTAAGACTTTTATACCAAAACTTTTTAAAAACTTTACAGAAACTTTTCAGAATCATGTCAGCGCAATAATCCTTCGTGAAGCCGGTTATTATATTGCATATCACACAAACTGATAACGTGTGATATAAACAATGTGTTGTATGAATTCAGCACAAGGTGTACCTATCTATGATTTAAAGCAGCTGTAAGACAAACTTATATTGTGTGTTTTTTATTACCACAATGCATTTCGAAACACACAGTAAACAAAATAATCAAAACAAGCATACAAACACTATGTAGGCAGTAGGCCACAACAAGTAGGCCATTGCCCCCAGTACCAACGTACCAAAACAGTCACAACATCGCCGCCACGGGACCGGAACACCACGGCCTGCCCCGCACGCTACCGCCGCTGCCTCCAAGCTAGCAGTCTCAGCCACAAATCACCGTTTAGCTGTCAGTTATCATACGCCATTTACTTATAAATTTGTCCAAAGACTTGTTTTTCATTGCAATGATACGTTCTACTCGCCAATGATTGGCAATTGTCTCTATCGCCACTTGCTTATGCACATGTTTTGTCTGGCACTGATTTAATGTATTTGTAACCAAATATTGTTTTACTATTAGGATTATCAAATAAACTACCGACGGCACAGAAGGGTATCCAAATAATACCGTGCTAGCACGCTAACAAAATCATTCCGAAGGTTCGGTTTGTTTTTAATCTGTGACAAAATATGCTCCCATATTGGCTTAACTTCCGTACATTCATAGACAAAATGTTGAAAATTATCAATTTCGAAACATGTAAGGCACAACGGGCTGCCAACTAATTCGTTTTCCTCTAATCTCCTTTCTCTAGATATGGTCTTACTTTTCTTTATTGCTATAACCCTTATATTACTCAGTAGCATTTCCACTTTCACGCCTTTTTTAATGTCACCTGCGTAGTAACCCTGACCTGTTTTAGAGTCTGCAATTTCCTGTCTCACTGATCCCACAAATGTCTCACAATTGAGTAACTCATTATTGAAACGCCAAATACCGGGTCCACGTTTTTCCGTACTTACGTCAGCGTATACGACGACCACATTGTGGTCACTCAGAATCCCAACGTCTATCTGGCTTCGTGCCACCTCATTAGTAAATACACCGTTGCTGACAAATATGAAATCAATCCGTGATTGCTGTAGTGGTGTCGTCCTGCGCCGCGTATATCTTCTGGTCGTGGGATGTTGCATTCTCCAAACATCTAACAATTCAAATTAATCTAGAATGTACCGCAACTTTTTGGCGGATCTGGTATTGCTATACACTGCCTGATCACTGTCAAGTGCTCCAAGCTTTATATTGAAATCACCACCTGCCAACGGGCGAAGATTTGAGTGAGCTAATAATATGTTTCTTACCAAGTCTAAAATTCACATTTATTTCTTTGATCATTCACTGCGGGGGCGTACACTGAAAAAAAGAAGCAATCGGCCTGACTCGCTGCCCACTTCTAAACAAACTAACCGGCCGTCATTATCTGAATATACTTCAGTAACTCTGTTTGTGTATCCTGAGGGGAACATTATCGCAACGCCTGCCTGTGCAGTATCTGATCCATGCACGAACACTATGTGCTCGTGCATGGATCACTCGGATCTCCAAACGTGTTCGATCTCTGGGCGCGAATGTGTTTCCTGTAACATGACAATACTATGTCGATACGCTGTGTGGAGGTGCCTAAACACGGACCGACGTTTAACCGAGTTCCTCAACCCCCTGACGTTAAACGATACTACATATACACTCTCCATGCTACTCATCTTTACTCCACGTACTAGATTCAATAGTGCGTAAGCACACTGAATGATATTGGCAGCGACGGCGGCAGCTTTGCGATATATGAGAACTCATTAGCGCCAACCGGTCCCGCGGCAGCAACATCGAGTCGTATAGTAGATGCTGGCGGGTATCATCAATCCTGCGATGTCCTATTAGTCCCCTCGTGGTCCTGTAAGTTTTAATTACCGCATACTATACTACAGGTACGCCTTCCTCCCCTCCCCCACCCCCGCCCTCTTCCCCTAAACGCGACCTTGACCTTGGCATACTGCCAACCAAAACACGCAGACCGTATCGCGCCCGGACGGCGAGCCGGGATACAAACATTACCAAAAAGGACTCTACATCACGGTGCATTGTGAAGTTTTCAACAACTGATAATAATTTACTATCATTAATGCCTCCACACCGATACAAATATTCACCAGGGTTTGCCTTGTTTTGACTTCGTCATTATCAAAACTAACTCATATCTAGGCCAATAATAAGTGAAAATTAAGCAAAGGTTTGTTTTGCGCCAGTTCATTACTAACTGCCTTTGTTTTTGCATTGGTATTGAGTTAGTTCCCATCGCGTTTTTATCGAACTAAGGAAAAGTGTGTACCGAGATGGTTCTGCATTGGTTTAGCCTTGGTCGATACACGAATTCGTTATTCATCAATCTTGGTTTCGGATTTGTAAACTAACGTCCATCGCGCGAGGCATATTAGTTTACCATTCGTCATGACTTGGTTGTATCCAAACTTTGTGTCACGCTGGTCGAGTGACTAGCGTCCAGCCGAGATCGCGCGCGCGCGCGCAGATCACGCCCGCGTCCACCCGCGTGAAGGTTCTTGCACAGACACGAATGTTTCCCGCGTTGTGACTGGCAACAATCTGGGAACTTGACGATATTTCCGCTGCATAGCCGGGTTATATGTGGCACAGTGCCCGTACGATGATGGTCGTCTGTAGCTTAGTGGTAAGATCCCCGGCTTACATGCGGAGGGTGGCGGGTTCGAATCCCGGCGACGGCTATTCGTTTTATTAGGGTTTGTGTTCTCCTTGCTTGGTATTGGTACCAGGTTTGCTATGCCTTAGTAACCAAGCATTCCCTGGTTTTTGGTTGGTTAAATAACAAACATTTTTGAACGCAAAGTTTATGTTCATTAGCACTTCGTTTAACCCTCGCTCTACGGGAGCTTGTTTCACCTTCGCCCTACGGGGGGAGGGGCTGGCAGCCCCCCTGCTAACTTCCGAACCAAGCAACTTAGAGCAATGCAGTAAGAACCAGCATGTTGCCTGCATGAGAAGAATTTAACAGTATGCGATTTTTAGGTTTCAGGTCAACGGGTGACCTTCCAAGTCAAGTGAATGACCTCGGATCGACCACGTCCAGAACAGCAATTTTGCTCGTCAGAAAACCTCAAAATTATGAATTGATAAATGTAAATAAAAAGGCATGTTTCTAGACCAGGTTTGGCTCAGAAATACCGTAAAGTTTTATTTGTGCGTACCTTGTCCAAACAAGTTTTTTTTTGTAAATGACGTCATGAGTTTCTTACACTTAGAGAGCCATCACTCAGTCAAAAATAGAGATATTGCTTTGAAATTTTGTTTGGATATTGTCCATACTCAGTTCTCTCATATATATTCCGGATTTTAACCCGGCAGTCACTGGGGTATATTCTGTAACACGACTCACTGGGGGGGGGGGGGGGGGCTTTTTTAGCCCCCCCCCCCCTGGTATCTTCAGAACCAATGATTGCAGCGGGACGCACAAGGCGGCATTCGAAAGCGCTCAATGAGAGAAGCCTAACGCAAACTTTTAAAAAAAATCAAATTAAGGTCACATGTCAGGTCACGGTCAAGTCAAACGTCAAAATCGAGGTATTTGAGTTTATGGACAATACTTGCCATCCATGGCCATCGATTACGCCTATAATCACCTAAAGTGATGTCAAATGTATGATACATATCCCACATGAGCTACAGTGAGATTGTTGGAAAAGAGCAAGGTCAAGGTCAGGTCACAAAAGGTTACTACACACAAAATATCTACGAAAGTCATGCAGCACATGGTTTATGGATGCTTTTACGCGTATAATTCGATAGTAGAAGTCATTTTACCACCTGACTTCATTTACGTGAAGTTAGTGTCAAGTTCAGGTCAAGTTCAGGTCACTGAAGGTCAAAATTTGAAATTGATAAATCGAAATAAAAAAGGCATGTTTCTATATCAGATTTATCTAAAGAAAACAGTGCTGGCATTTATTTGTCTGTATCCGGTCAATAAAATCCCCAAAAACGCAATTTCAAAATCTGACGTCATGATTTACCCATACTTTGTCATAAAAGTAAAAAAAAGATGATATAATTTTGAAATTTGGTATGGTAGTTGCCCATATGTTGCTATCTGATATATATTCCGTTTTTTTCAATATCTTTGAAAAATTTGATTTTGTGAGCATTTTTTCAAAAAAGTTTTTTTTTTTTGGGGGGGGGGGGTCAAAACCCAAATGTTTAGAAATTTCGAGATAGCCGGTTTGTAGCCCTTGCAATGTTCTACCTTTTAGCGTTTTTCGATTGCATTTTGCTTCATATGCGGCATTTGTAGGGCCTGGCAAAATTTAGCCGATTTTGGTGTCAAAATCGTGTTTAGTGACGTCACTAAATTCACTATATCTTAAAAAAAATCTGACGATTTTTAAAAAAAAAATCTTATAATGTGTGAAAATGATGCCCGGATAGGTACTGAAAGTTTGGAGTCGATATCTGCATTAGTTATTGAGATATGCCTAATATTCCTAAGGGGGGGGGGCTAAAAAAGCCCCCCCAGTGACTCGCGGGTTAACATCTTTGAAAATTTTGATTTTTTGAAATTTTGAAATTTTGAATTTTGATTTAAAAAAAAAGTTTTATTTTTACTTTAGGAGTCAAAATCCCAAAATTTTGGAAATCCGAGATTGCCATTTTAAAGAGAATGTCATTTTGTATCTTTGGTAAATGGCGTTTGCAATTGTCTTTAAAACTCTGTTTTCTACAATTTTTCAAATATTTACCGTTTTTCCACCAACATGACGTCATCAAAACATGATTTTTGACCAAAATTATCGACCAATTTCAATCCCATTTTTACTGCTTACGTAAGAGTGTTGTAAACTCAGCCACTGAAAATTTCAGCAAAATGCGCCTCATGTGTCAAAAGTTATTTTAAAAAAACCTCAGGGAGCCTGTCAGGCCCCCTGACAGACAGAGTAGGGCGAGGGTTAACCCTCGCTAGTGCAGGGGAGGGGGTGGATGCCACCCCCTCGGTTTTTCGGGAATAACTCGCGTAAATATCAACTGATTGTGATGAAGCTTTCAGTACCCTACTTGTGAACAATTTGACACATATTCTGCAATTTGTTATGTTGTAGGTTACATGACCCGTGCCCTTTGACCTGTTTCTCAAGGTCATGTCAGGCGCAACTGGCGTCCGTAGTATTGATCTTTGTAACTTGTGCAGTTTCATAGTGCTTGTTGTTCAGGAGCATATGCACAGGTGTTTCCAGGTAACAGTTGTGGTTTACCTTGAGATTGTGATCTCGATTGACCTTTTCAGAGGTCAACCCAGGTCACTGACCTCCGATGGCCTGATATTACTTTTTTGGCTTCTGGCAGTTTATAGGACATTTTGTGACGCTGATTTCAAATATGAGATCCATTTTACATAATTATATGTTCCACTGGGGTCATGCGCCTCCACAGGTCAACCGATGTCACTGACCTCACTCAAATGACCTGACATGACCTGCATGACCTTTTTGGAATTTGGCGTTTCTAGGACATTTTATGACGCTGATTTCAAATTTGGCTTCCTTTAGCATAATTATATGCTCATTTGCGATTCTAGCCCGATTAAATTCAATTTATGCGCATTTACAATTTGGTTGAATTTTGGGACATTGACATGACCTCAGAGGTCATCTAATAACCTAGGACCTTAAAATCGGATATCAATGGTTTCCTCTCGTAACAAGCAACACGCTCGTGTTTACATCGAAGCTCTAGTCTAATTAGGGGCGAAACACCAGGGGGTTGTACCCCCCCCCCTCCCCCTCCTGCACGGTCACGCACTGATCGGACGCTGCACGGGCGAGGGTTAAGAGGTCGTAGTTAGTAAACAAAATATCAATGCATCATCAATTGCCTGCAAACCTACAGTGCGCAGTGGCCTCTCACGTCACAACAGACCGAATAAAGGGCAGCTACCCGCAACTGATTAATCAGTAGGCTCAACAGACAGCACCAGTGATAACTTTTCAATATATGTGTTTGCTGCACAAACAGAAACGAACTGAATCAGTTCTACAGTACCCTGCTCAATGAGCAATCGCTTCCGTAGATACCTGTTCACCGGGCAGCTATCATAATACCTGGCGCTGCGTAGACACGGGCACACAGGTACACCACTTAGTCTGCTGGTGATCTAACCTAGACCTATCCTTACGGCCACTAACAAACACCAAAACGTTAGTCTGTGACGCTTCTACTGTCAGACTAATCTCGGGCTAATGCCTCCACGCACCCACGACGAATACAGTATTAGGGCATTAAATCAATCTTTTTCTTCCAGAGAATGCTCCTTCCAGAGAAACCTTTGCATAGGTGTCGATTTATATACTTTTGGGGTGGCTCTCCCCCCCCCCCCCCCACACACACACGCTGAGCTTGGCCCCCAATGGTGCTCTCGCCCCCTCCCAATGACGTGCTCTCGGCCCCCTCAATACTTTCCGTCCTTAGATTACTTGATATATAGGTACAGGCATAGGTGTCGATTTGTATACTTTTGGAGTGGCCTCGCCCCCCCCCTCATGTTGAGTTCGGCCCCCAAGAGGTGCTCTCGCCCCCATGCTTTCTGGCCACTGGCGTATCCAAGGAGCCCGGAGGGCCATCCTCCCAAATCGCCTGAAGTCGGCCAAAAAATGGCGCATTTCCGAATTTAAATGCGAATCTACGCAATTTTAAGAAGGGGAGTTTGTTTTAAATCACCCATACATGCATTAAAAAGCGAAATCCGATGATTTTTTAAAAAGAATTGTTTGACTTTGGGCTTCGGCCCCTCCAAAGCAGCTTCTTCTCTGTTCTGGCATAACGAAAACGATTGTTCACGCCGAAGCGTAGCACCTTTGCCAAGGCTGGGAGGGACCCATGCCGACCTGAGTTGGCCGCTTACCACTTTGAGAGGACCCTCAATCGATCTAAAAAGACGCCTTTTCGGCCTGAGAGCTTTAAGTCGGTAAAAGAGGAACAATGAACATCCGCTTCTTTGAGAGGATCATCGATCGACCTGAGAGGGCCATCGTCCGGTCTGAGAGACCCCTTGCCAGGTGTGGAAAGGCTTTACCTACATGCTAGTCTAAGAGGGTCCATACGAGGCCTGATAGAAGGAGTCTGAAAGGGCCATTGCAATACCTGATAAATCCCTAGGCTTATCCACGAGGGCCATTGTCAGGCCCGAGAGGGCCCTGTGAGCAGTTTGAGATTCTGAGATTCTCGGCCATTCTGAAAGTCACTGGTCGGCCGGAGGCTCGGCCAAAACTTTGGTTTGAGGCGCCGTCCGACACAAGGCCAAAACTCGTGTGAATTTATTTTTGCGTTAAGAACTGATTTAAAACAAACTTGTTGTACCTGTTCCTTACGATTTCTTTTACAATCATGAAATGTTATGTTTTTGGCTGATTTCAGTCGTTTTGGTAAAACCGTGGTGCTGATAATGGTCCCCTTGGACCCGTCCCTGTTCGCCCCCCCCCCCCAATCATTTGGAAAAATCGACAACGATGCTCATAGGACTCAAACAAAGTTAACTAAATTGCTAACAACACAGCGACAATTCGGACAGTCAAAAAATCACCGAGGTCAGCGTGAACACACAGTTCTCACAGCGCGCTCAAGCTCAACAACATCATGTTCAACAACATCATGTATCATGTTCAGGGTACAGGTTATCGCAGTCAGAAACTTACTCCGACACAGAAGCCCCCGGCAGAGAAGGTGGATCCTCAGGATCGCCCAGAAGTCCATGGGTGAAGACATCGAGCCAGGTACCACCACCTACATCAGGCCGGACGGCGTGGCCGCTCAAGGTGGCGCTGGGCTTGACGGCGCAGCCACACCGATCGACGCAGCCACACCAGATGGCGCAGCCACACCAGATGGCGCAGTCACACCAGACGGCGCAACCACACTAGACGCCGCAGCCACACCAGACGACGCCGCCGCTGCACCAGACGGCGTAGGGCCCGACGGCGCAGCCACACCGGACGGTGCGGCCGCACCAGACGGCGCAGCCACACCGGACGGCGCGGCAGCACCAGACGGCGCCGGAACAGTCCCTCGATGTCCCCGAGCTGCTCCGGTCGGCGGTCGGCTCAGCCGCTCCTCCCCACCGTGGTCGGGCGGCGTCCCGCGCGGCCCGCCCACAGCGGGCGCAGCCCGATCCGGACCCGGGCCCGCAGCCGCCAGTCCGCCGCCGCCGCCGCTGCCGAGAATCCGCTGCAGGAAGTCCACGTCAGGGACAAGGATGTTGGTGCCCCTTCTGACGGTCCGGCAGAAAACGTTTCCCCGGCGACTGAATACAGACGCCACCTTGGAGTCGCCAGATGACTTCCTCGCTTGGAGTAGCTGACTGTACAGCCACTGATTCGACGCGGTGAGCGATTCTGACAGATACAGCGGCGCCATCTGCCGGTCACCGCCAGAACCGGCCGACCCCGAGTGATGACCGAAACGGTTCAGGTCAAATCGCGCGTCGAATATCTTGTCTCGGACTCTACTCTTCACGAACTTCCAGATGATCCTACTATCCCCCAGCAAGTGATGAGCCACCTGTATGTCGGCCGTGGTTAGATGGATACCAGGGATCCTCTTGTTAATTGCAAGCACGACCTTTTCTTCTCCGTCTTCGTTTGTCGAGCGGAGACCAAGCTCTGCGCACGTGACAATCAGAGATGAGAGACGTCTGTTCATGTCAATGGTTTCCACTTGACCCCGGAGTTCTTCATTGATCCTGATCTGATCATCCAGCAGTTGACCAAGACGCGTAATATTGCCAACCCTGTCCATAACTTCCGACTCCAGCACGTCCAGCCGCCTCTCCAGATGTTCAGACTATATTATATTGCGTGTTAGTCAAATATGAATTACAAACGGGATGTTTTGGCATAGTTGATGTGTGTATATCTTATGTATTTGATTGAGCTTGAAATTAGTCACTTGACTCAAATGAAAATTTCCTCACAATATTATGTGAATCTGAGTTGATTCAGAGTCAACCATAAGACCAAAATCATGAGTCAGAGCAAAACCGACTAAAAAAAACGGTGACCATCCTTGAGTCAGCATTGACTCGGAGTCAATAGTTATTTGTGTCAGAATTGAGAAGATTACACAAATCTGAGTCGAGCACCATCCTACTACGCATTAAATTGTTGCGGCAGTATCATGTCGTGTCATCTAGAGGGTCCGGAGCGGCCAGCGATGGAGAAAGTTGCTGAGCATTGCGACCGGCGTCTGAGAAAACGCAGCGGATATCAGGGAGGTCCCGCAGTGCAGGATGTTTGCAATCAGGATGCGAAACAATTGCAGGAGGAATGAGCTTGTGACACCGCCGAGAAAGCTTATTGTGAAAGTCTCCTCTCATTACAGAAGGCAATAACCATTCACATTTTATGCGGTAATTACCTACCATCAGTAATTATTAAAGGGATATTGCCACCTCCGGAGGATTTCTAAAAAGCAACTTAAATGGATGTTGGGGATCAACAATCGTGTATGCTTAAGCTCAAACTTGCTCCGCTGCACCTAAAGTAGGGTATCGGCAATTTATTTGTGATATATTTCTGATTCCAAAACGTTGGTCCCAGCTGTGCTCAGTACTAGATTCATGATGGCCGCTCTCATCCCGTTTGGCTGTGAAATTGGCTCCCGCCCAAAGCCGAAGCGTCCGAATTCGCCGGACTTCACCTTGAAAAGCCTATCTGTGTTATAAGGTATCACAAATTATATCTGTGTTATGAGGTCACAAAGATCATATATGGCCCCAAAGTCGAGCCATAGCCATTTTTGCTGTTTTATTCATGTTTTATTATGAAAGAGGCTATGGTTGTTAAAAATATAATTAACTGTATGCGCATTTTAATTTTAAAGAGCACTGATGGAATGATGATGTTGAGTTTGCAATATTCAAAAGCAAATCATAGTCCGCAAAGAAGTGAGTCTAAATACTGATGAGGTGACTCCAATTTTACGAATGTGTGCCAATCATGGGTGGTGCAAATATATATTTTTATCTAATGGGAGGAGTTTCGGGAACTAAATTTTGCAGGTGAAATCGGACACGCTTAATCTACTGATCCACACCAAAAACTCCATATTGGCCTGCGAGGTGGCAATATCCCTAATCAATCAAATAAATCAGCGCTAATCGCTAGTACTCAAATCTACTGAGCCCCGGTGCGCGCCATTAGGGGCACGAGTTGGAGCGTTAGATGACTGTGTCAGAGTTAAATCGGTCAGAGCTCGGTTACAATGACAGGGTTTGGTCGGTCAGAGCTCGGTTACAATGACAGAGTTTGGTCGGTCAGTGCTCGATTACAAAAACCAGAGTTTGGTCAGTCAGTGCTCGGTTACAATGCCTGAGTTCGGTCGGTCTGTGCTCGGTTACAATGCCAGAGTTTGGTCGGTCAGTGCTCGGTTACAATGCCAGAGTTTGGTCGGTCAGTACTCGGTTGCAATGACAGAGTTTGGTCGGTTAGTGCTCGGTTGCAATGTCAAAGTTTGGTCGGTCAGTGCTCGGTTACAATGGCACAGTTTGGTCGGTCATTGCTCGGTTACAATGTCAGAGTTTGGTTTGTCAGTGCTCGGTTACAATGCCAGAGTTTGGTCGGTCATTGCTCGGTTACAATGTCAGAGTTTGGTCCGTGAGTGATCGGTTACAATGGCAGAGTTTGGTCGGTGAGTGATTGGTTACAATGACAGGACATGCGTTATGTAATCGGAGTTATTGCTTCGCCTATTCATCATTTGCTGGTTTCCTCATTTCCAGAACATGAGCAATAGGATTGGGACAAATTATTGTGGGATTCAAGAGGAAAGAAAAACGCCACAAAATCATCAACATGCCCATAACAGTCAAGCTACTGGTTGAAAGACTGATCGATTATAAAAGACAGTGTAACATGAAGATACAGATAAAATGGAAAAAGAGGGGTCAATAAAGAAGGAAAATCCAAAAACATTATTTCTTGATTTTTAAAAGAAAATAATGAAAACAAAGACATGAAGCAGTCATTGCCTGCTGTCATCCATCCTTTGACCCTCAAGCATTCGTTTCAGCTGGATTCCACCCGGTCCCAGCTCTAATGCGCCCGGGACGGACCGCTCACATCCGGTCAGCCGTCGCACCGGATCTGGTCACGTGACCGGCCGTCTGCATTTCACCAAGACGCCCGTTAAAAGCCGGCGGCCGCCCCAGCCGGGCATCAGTGTGCCAACAGCGAGCAGTGCAGCCGCTCCCGTCCAGTTCCACTCATCGCTCAGCCCTTACTCCGCAATGAACGCCGCCGTGATCGTCGCTCTGCTCTGCCTCGGAGGCGCCCAGGCCTCGCCGAATCCCTACGCCGACAGCCTCTCCAACGAGATCGGCCTGCAGGTCCGCGAGTCGCAGCTGATGAGCATCGTGGATGGCGCCCGCCAGCTGCAGTTGCTGCTTTCGGAGCTGTACGGCCGCGGCTCGGAGACGGCACGCTCCCTCAGCAGCTCGCTCACGCCCAGCTCGGTGGCGCGCGCCCTGCAGGAGAACGACCCGGTCGAGCTGGCGCTTAACTCGATCGAGCTCGACACGGACGTGTGCCGGCAGCGGCTCGTCTGCGAGCTTCAGACGGGCGTCACCGGCTATACGTTCGGCGGCATGGCCTACGAGCTGATGAAGAGCCGCGTGCCGGCGCTGGAGCGCTACGGCTCCGTGTCCACCCGTGACCTGGGCGTGGACAGCTGCCGCCAGGCGTTCCCGTGCCAGTTCTCCGCGTCGCCGCTGATGGAGCGTGCCCGCCAGGTGCGTAGCCTCGCCACCGACTTCTGCGACCTCGAGGGCGACTCGTACACGAGCAGCGCCTGCCGCATGGTCGCCTACGCCGTCGACACGCTCGAGACCCTGTAGGAGGCCGCCGGTGCCGCTGCAGGTTGTTGACCGTCACTGCCAGGTGGTGTGCCGGTGTGCCAGCTGACCGTCTGGGAGTCCTCGAGTTACGAGGTGCCCAGATAATCTTTGTCAAGACCAGCCGGCCGACAAGTGTAGACTTCTGTGAAGCTCAAGACCAAATGTTTTATGATAGCCGTGGAGTGGATTAGTCACTGTGATATCCACTGTTGCGGGTGACATAATAATTTATTGACTTAATTGTTGCTCTGTATGTCCACTGTTTTTGTAATATTCGTCATCTTTCCTCGTACATCACTGACAATCCACCATAGACATGTGCAACGTGTATACATGAATAGAAAACACATATTTACGTTGGTCCTTTTTTATAGTCACATGATTCTGCCCGCCACGCATGTGGAGACTTTCCGGGACTTTTTAGGCCCTTCGCTGTCATTGGCCTTTTACTCCGGTGGGAAATATGAACAAGCAAACCTGATTAGACCTAGGCATAGGCAACAATTAGTGGAGTTTGTCCCCAACGCCTGAAGTGTCTTTTTCGAATGCATTCGAGCACCTGAACAATATAGACGTTCCACGTCCACGGCACATCTTGGGGTTCTTGTGCGTATTACGAACCTTCAGGAGGTCACATGTTACCAACGATTATTGCAGCTACAATGAAGATGTTTCCCGGGCTCAATATAAATAGAATTATTATTTTCACTTTGGTATAACTTACGAAATAAATTATGCGGATTTGAGTAAATCTTCCTCAAGCGGAGATTCGCCAAACAGAAAAACGTTATGCGCATTGCATGTGCTTAATTACAATTCTTAAATAAAACACGGGTCCCAATTCAAAGCTTTATCGGCTAAATCATGCCGATGAACTTTGCTTAATGCATTTGTTTGCGCCTGTCTCAACTGTTGCGTCATTGTTTTAAAATATGTGTATGTTAAATAATATTTTGTAATCAGACTGTAAACAGTACCTAGCTGAGGTGAACAATCTCTCCATATATCCGGTAATAAGGGCCAACCTGTTATGAGCCAGTATAACCCAATATAAAGTTACTGCTGATGCTATCTTGTGAAATGTTTCACGTGGCTGCAATTTTACACCTTCTCCCTCAAATTAATGCGCTTTACGTTTTTCTTTTGCCTCGATACTGACCTGAACACTGGATAGCCTGTCGTTCGTAATCCTTCCATTGTATCCTTAAAATTGTAGTTGAGGTGATGCATCTCCTCCAGAAAGCATTACCGTAAATCGTATAACCATATTAGCCGTTTTCACGAAGGATTATTGCGCTGAAAATATTCTGAGCAGTTTCTGAAAATGTGTAATTAGTTTTGGTATCAAAGTCTTAGTTCCAAAGTATTTAAACGAGTCGTTTTAAGACTTTTATAATGTTATTTTTAAAACTTTTACACTTCAGACTTGTATACTTAATACTTGTATACTTAGGACTTGTATACTTAATACTTATATACTTAAGACTGTTATACTTAATACTTTTATACTTAATACTTTTATACTTAATACTTTTATACTTAAGCCTTGTATACTTAAGACTTTTATACTTAAGACTTTTATACATAATGCTTTTATACTTAAGACTTTTATAATTAATATTTTTATATTTAAGACGGTTATACTTAAGACTTTCATCCTTAGGGCTTTTATACTTAAGACTTTTATACTTAATAATTTGTATAGGTAAAACTTTTACACTAGCCCGTTTTCATGAAGGATTATTGCGCTGAAATGATTCTGAAAAGCTTCTGGAAAGTTTTACAAACTTTTGGTTTAAACGTCTTAGTATTAAAGTCTTAAGTATAAAACTCTTAAGTATACAAGTCTTAAGTATACAAGTCCTAAGTATACAAGTCTTAAGTATACAATTCTTAAGTATAAATATCTGATACAAGTCTTAAAACGAGCCGTTCTAATATTTCCATAAGAGTTTTATGCTTAATACCTTTATACTTAAGACAAAATACTTAGGACTTTCATATTCTAGCCGTTTTCACGAAGGATTATTGCGGTGAAAAGTTTCTGAAAGATTTTGAAAGTTTTGAAAAACTGCACAACTTTTACATACGATTTTTGGCTAGAAATATCACTAATCATTTTCTAATATGTTGGGAAGAATAAAATATGTTGACAAAATTGCGGTTTAGTGGTAATAAGCAAGATACGTATTGATAGAATCTTCCTGAAAGTTTCAGGAAGATTCAGGAAGTTTCAGGAAATTTTAGCAATACTTATTTGCTTATTACTACCTAACTGTATTTATGTCAACACATTTTATTCTTACCAACATATTACAAAATTATGAGTGACATTTCTAGCCAAAAATCGCATGTAAAAGTTGTTTAGTTTTTCAAAACTTTCAGAATCTTTTAGAAACTTTTCAGCGCAATAATCCTTCGTGAAAACAGCTACTAAAACTGTTATGAGTGCCAAGCATCCAGGAGACTCAGAGATGCATGGTTTTTCGCGGGCTTTGCAATGTCTTTAACACGCGCCCTGGAGGGGGGCGAAATCCGCCCACCCCTCCGGTTTTTCGAGGATAGCGTAAAAACGGCGGCGCGCAGCGCCGCCGTTTTTTGTATACCTGTTTAGAAATGAAATTCCCGCATTATGTAAAATTCTTGGCCTCAGGTCATCTCAGGTCAGGTCACCAGACCAGGTCACGTGATGACCTCAACTCCAAAACGTTTGATGTAGTACCACAGCCACAGTTTTACGCCGATCGGTTTCAATCTTGCAGGACTTCATAAGGTCATAGATATCAACAATTTGTTAATCTCGGATTTCTAATATCGGTGACCTAAGGTCAGGTCAATTTTGTGACCGCCAACACGGTTTTATCAATAACTATCGACATAATGAAGATAGAGAAGAGAAAATGGTACCTATATGTTTGTCTTGTCGAGACACGTCTCTCAATATGCAACATGACCAACTTGGGTCGCCACTTGACCTTGACCTGAGGTCAAATTTCTCAGTTAACCTAACCAGGTCACCATGAATATGATTCGAAGCGCCTTGACAAGACAAACGCGATGGCGTAAACATTATTGCTTTATCTTTATTAGGTAAAAGGTTATTTTGGGAAAACAGTTTTGAAAACAAAATCACCTTTTTGACATTCGATGACCTCTGGAGCCTAAACTATTGACCTGAGCTCAAATCTGAGGACACCTATGTCGATTGCATTTTTAAATGACTTTCGATTGTTTTTTCCGTTTGCTGCTAACTATCATAGTTCCCGAGATATTTGGCGGTGTTCGAACCGAAGTCTTGAAAATTTGAAAATCTGACCCTTGATGACCTCTGGTGACCTCAATATTGCCCTGAAAAAAAAAATAACGAGATACTTTCGAAAGAGCTTGTCTCGAGCTATCTAACGGCGTTTCCCGCTTGTCGCTACGTTGCGTGGTTTTTGAGATAATAGGGGGGCGAAATCCGCCCCTCCCCCTCCAGGGCGTGTAATTATCAGAGGCCCTCCAGGGCGCATGTTAAGTCAGAGCACAGGCTGTCCACAGCCATGACGCGAGGCTTAGCCGTGCTAGCTGTTGACCCTTCCCAGCTGGATGGATCGTTTCTGGGGCTCGTGCATAGCATGTGTAATTATAATTTTGAAAATGTTCTCTCTTTGGCCTCGGGGAACATCGACCCAGAAATGATCCATCCGCAGTCAGAGCCTGATGGAGTCGTTGACTCACTCCGTTTTTTGGCATCGTGCACAGATGAAACTGCCCGTCATCTGTTGCGCCTTATGGTGATGCCATGGTATTAGGTAATATATGGTGATGCCGACCTTTTAGCCTTGATGTGGTCTCTTGGGATATTGATGTTGTACTGTACAATATCGTGATGCTCTGTTTTTGTGCAATGATGTGTGTGCGCACTGGCCACTGCTCTTGGAATTTGTCACTACATGTGATGCAAAATAAACGTGATGATGATGATGATGATAGCAAAACTATAAAAAATAATCAGAAACTTTTCCAAATCTATTTAGCGCTATAATCCTTCGTGAAAACGGCTACTAAGACTTTTATACCAAAACTTTTTAAAAACTTTACAGAAACTTTTCAGAATCATGTCAGCGCAATAATCCTTCGTGAAGCCGGTTATTATATTGCATATCACACAAACTGATAACGTGTGATATAAACAATGTGTTGTATGAATTCAGCACAAGGTGTACCTATCTATGATTTAAAGCAGCTGTAAGACAAACTTATATTGTGTGTTTTTTATTACCACAATGCATTTCGAAACACACAGTAAACAAAATAATCAAAACAAGCATACAAACACTATGTAGGCAGTAGGCCACAACAAGTAGGCCATTGCCCCCAGGACCAACGTACCAAAACAGTCACAACATCGCCGCCACGGGACCGGAACACCACGGCCTGCCCCGCACGCTACCGCCGCCGCATCCAAGCTAGCAGTCTCAGCCACAAATCACCGTTTAGCTGTCAGTTATCATACGCCATTTACTTATAAATTTGTCCAAAGACTTGTTTTTCATTGCAATGATACGTTCTACTCGCCAATGATTGGCAATTGTCTCTATCGCCACTTGCTTATGCACATGTTTTGTCTGGCACTGATTTAATGTATTTGTAACCAAATATTGTTTTACTATTAGGATTATCAAATAAACTACCGACGGCACAGAAGGGTATCCAAATAATACCGTGCTAGCACGCTAACAAAATCATTCCGAAGGTTCGGTTTGTTTTTAATCTGTGACAAAATATGCTCCCATATTGGCTTAACTTCCGTACATTCATAGACAGAATGTTGAAAATTATCAATTTCGAAACATGTAAGGCACAACGGGCTGCCAACTAATTCGTTTTCCTCTAATCTCCTTTCTCTAGATATGGTCTTACTTTTCTTTATTGCTATAACCCTTATATTACTCAGTAGCATTTCCACTTTCACGCCTTTTTTAATGTCACCTGCGTAGTAACCCTGACCTGTTTTAGAGTCTGCAATTTCCTGTCTCACTGATCCCACAAATGTCTCACAATTGAGTAACTCATTATTGAAACGCCAAATACCGGGTCCACGTTTTTCCGTACTTACGTCAGCGTATACGACGACCACATTGTGGTCACTCAGAATCCCAACGTCTATCCGGCTTCGTGCCACCTCATTAGCAAATACACCGTTGCTGACAAATATGAAATCAATCCGTGATTGCTGTAGTGGTGTCGTCCTGCGCCACGTATATCGTCTGGTCGTGGGATGTTCTATTCTCCAAACATCTAACAATTCAGATTCATCTAGAATGTACCGCAACTTTTTGGCGGATCTGGTATTGCTATACTCTGCCTGATCACTGTCAAGTGCTCCAAGCTTTATATTGAAATCACCACCTGCAAACGTGCGAAGATTTGAGTGAGCTAATAATATGTTTCTTACCAAGTCTAAAATTCACATTTATTTCTTTGATCATTCACTGCGGGGGCGTACACTGAAAAAAGAAGCAATCGGCCTGACTCGCTGCCCACTTCTAAACAAACTAATCGGCCGTCATTATCTGAATATACTTCAGTAACTCTGTTTGTGTATCCTGAGGGGAACATTATCGCAACGCCTGCCTGTGCAGTATCTGATCCATGCACGAACACTATGTGCTCGTGCATGGATCACTCGGATCTCCAAACGTGTTCGATCTCTGGGCGCGAATGTGTTTCCTGTAACATGACAATGCTATGTCGATACGCTGTGTGGAGGTGCCTAAACACGGACCGACGTTTAACCGAGTTCCTCAACCCCCTGACGTTAAACGATACTACATATACACTCTCCATGCTACTCATCTTTACTCCACGTACTAGATTCAATAGTGCGTAAGCACACTGAATGATATTGGCAGCGACGGCGGCAGCTTTGCGATATATGAGAACTCATTAGCGCCAACCGGTCCCGGGGCAGCAACATCGAGTCGTATAGTAGATGCTGGCGGGTACCATCAATCCTGCGATGTCCTATTAGTCCCCTCGTGGTCCTGTAAGTTTTAATTACCGCATCCTATACTACAGGTACGCCTTCCTCCCCTCCCCCACCCCCGCCCTCTTCCCCTAAACGCGACCTTGACCTTGGCATACTGCCAACCAAAACACGCAGACCGTATCGCGCCCGGACGGCAAGCCGGGATACAAACATTACCAAAAAAGAACTCTACATCACGGTGCATTGTGAAGTTTTCAACAACTGATAATAATTTACTATCATTAATGCCTCCACACCGATACAAATATTCACCAGGGTTTGCCTTGTTTTGACTTCGTCATTATCAAAACTAACTCATATCTAGGCCAATAATAAGTGAAAATCAAGCAAAGGTTTGTTTTGCGCCAGTTCATTACTAACTGCCTTTGTTTTTGCATTGGTATTGAGTTAGTTCCCATCGCGTTTTTATCGAACTAAGGAAAAGTGTGTACCGAGATGGTTCTGCATTGGTTTAGCCTTGGTCGATACACGAATTCGTTATTCATCAATCTTGGTTTCGGATTTGTAAACTAACGTCCATCGCGCGAGGCATATTAGTTTACCATTCGTCATGACTTGGTTGTATCCAAACTTGGTGTCACGCTGGTCGAGTGACTAGCGTCCAGCCGAGATCGCGCGCGCGCGCGCAGATCACGCCCGCGTCCACCCGCGTGAAGGTTCTTGCACAGACACGAATGTTTCCCGCGTTGTGACTGGCAACAATCTGGGAACTTGACGATATTTCCGCTGCATAGCCGGGTTAGATGTGGCACAGTGCCCGTACGATGATGGTCGTCTGTAGCTTAGTGGTAAGATCCCCGGCTTACATGCGGAGGGTGGCGGGTTCGAATCCCGGCGACGGCTATTCGTTTTATTAGGGTTTGTGTTCTCCTTGCTTGGTATTGGTACCAGGTTTGCTATGCCTTAGTAACCAAGCATTCCCTGGTTTTTGGTTGGTTAAATAACAAACATTTTTGAACGCAAAGTTTATGTTCATTAGCACTTCGTTTAACCCTCGCCCTACGGGAGCTTGTTTCACCTTCGCCCTACGGGGGGAGGGGCTGGCAGTCCCCCTGCTAACTTCCGAACCAAGCAACTTAGAGCAATGCAGTAAGAACCAGCATGTTGCCTGCATGAGAAGAATTTAACAGTATGCGATTTTTAGGTTTCAGGTCAACGGGTGACCTTCCAAGTCAAGTGAATGACCTCGGATCGACCACGTCCAGAACAGCAATTTTGCTCGTCAGAAAACCTCAAAATTATGAATTGATAAATGTAAATAAAAAGGCATGTTTCTAGACCAGGTTTGGCTCAGAAATACCGTAAAGTTTTATTTGTGCGTACCTTGTCCAAACAAGTTTTTTTTGTAAATGACGTCATGAGTTTCTTACACTTAGAGAGCCATCACTCAGTCAAAAATAGAGATATTGCTTTGAAATTTTGTTTGGATATTGTCCATACTCAGTTCTCTCATATATATTCCGGATTTTAACCCGGCAGTCACTGGGGTATATTCTGTAACACGACTCACTGGGGGGGGGGGGGGGGCTTTTTTAGCCCCCCCCCCCCTGGTATCTTCAGAACCAATGATTGCAGCGGGACGCACAAGGCGGCATTCGAAAGCGCTCAATGAGAGAAGCCTAACGCAAACTTTAAAAAAAATCAAATTAAGGTCACATGTCAGGTCACGGTCAAGTCAAACGTCAAAATCGAGGTATTTGAGTTTATGGACAATACTTGCCATCCATGGCCATCGATTACGCCTATAATCACCTAAAGTGATGTCAAATGTATGATACATATCCCACATGAGCTACAGTGAGATTGTTGGAAAAGAGCAAGGTCAAGGTCAGGTCACAAAAGGTTACTACACACAAAATATCTACGAAAGTCATGCAGCACATGGTTTATGGATGCTTTTACGCGTATAATTCGATAGTAGAAGTCATTTTACCACCTGACTTCATTTACGTGAAGTTAGTGTCAAGTTCAGGTCAAGTTCAGGTCACTGAAGGTCAAAATTTGAAATTGATAAATCGAAATAAAAAAGGCATGTTTCTATATCAGATTTATCTAAAGAAAACAGTGCTGGCATTTATTTGTCTGTATCCGGTCAATAAAATCCCCAAAAACGCAATTTCAAAATCTGACGTCATGATTTACCCATACTTTATGTCATAAAAGTAAAAAAAGATGATATAATTTTGAAATTTGGTATGGTAGTTGCCCATATGTTGCTATCTGATATATATTCCGGTTTTTTCAATATCTTTGAAAAATTTGATTTTGTGAGCATTTTTTCAAAAAAGTTTTTTTTTGGGGGGGGGTCAAAACCCAAATGTTTAGAAATTTCGAGATAGCCGGTTTGTAGCCCTTGCAATGTTCTACCTTTTAGCGTTTTTCGATTGCATTTTGCTTCATATGCGGCATTTGTAGGGCCTGGCAAAATTTAGCCGATTTTGGTGTCAAAATCGTGTTTAGTGACGTCACTAAATTCACTATATCTAAAAAAAAATCTGACGATTTTGTAACAAAAAATCTTATAATGTGTGAAAATGATGCCCGGATAGGTACTGAAAGTTTGGAGTCGATATCTGCATTAGTTATTGAGATATGCCTAATATTCCTAAGGGGGGGGGGGCTAAAAAAGCCCCCCCAGTGACTCGCGGGTTAACATCTTTGAAAATTTTGATTTTGTGGTGATTTAAAAAAAAAAGTTTTATTTTTACTTTAGGAGTCAAAATCCCAAAATTTTGGAAATCCGAGATTGCCATTTTAAAGAGAATGTCATTTTGTATCTTTGGTAAATGGCGTTTGCAATTGTCTTTAAAACTCTGTTTTCTACAATTTTTCAAATATTTACCGTTTTTCCACCAACATGACGTCATCAAAACATGATTTTTGACCAAAATTATCGACCAATTTCAATCCCATTTTTACTGCTTACGTAAGAGTGTTGTAAACTCAGCCACTGAAAATTTCAGCAAAATGCGCCTCTTGTGTCAAAAGTTATTTTAAAAAAACCTCAGGGAGCCTGTCAGGCCCCCCTGACAGACAGAGTAGGGCGAGGGTTAACCCTCGCTAGTGCAGGGGAGGGGGTGGATGCCAACCCCTCGGTTTTTCGGGAAAAACTCGCGTAAATATCAACTGATTGTGATGAAGCTTTCAGTACCCTACTTGTGAACAATTTGACACATATTCTGCAATTTGTTATGTTGTAGGTTACATGACCCGTGCCCTTTGACCTGTTTCTCAAGGTCATGTCAGGCGCAACTGGCGTCCGTAGTATTGATCTTTGTAACTTGTGCAGTTTCATAGTGCTTGTTGTTCAGGAGCATATGCACAGGTGTTTCCAGGTAACAGTTGTGGTTTACCTTGAGATTGTGATCTCGATTGACCTTTTCAGAGGTCAATCCAGGTCACTGACCTCCGATGGCCTGATATTACTTTTTTGGCTTCTGGCAGTTTATAGGACATTTTGTGACGCTGATTTCAAATATGAGATCCATTTTACATAATTATATGTTCCACTGGGGTCATGCGCCTCCACAGGTCAACCGATGTCACTGACCTCACTCAAATGACCTGACATGACCTGCATGACCTTTTTGGAATTTTGCCGTTTCTAGGACATTTTATGACGCTGATTTCAAATTTGGCACCCTTTAGCATAATTATATGCTCATTTGCGATTCTAGCCCGATTAAATTCAATTTATGCGCATTTACAATTTGGTTGAATTTTGGGACATTGACATGACCTCAGAGGTCATCTAATAACCTAGGACCTTAAAATCGGATATCAATGGTTTCCTCTCGTAACAAGCAACACGCTCGTGTTTACATCGAAGCTCTAGTCTAATTAGGGGCGAAACACCAGGGGGTTGTACCCCCCCCCCCCCCCCCTCCCCCTCCTGCACGGTCACGCACTGATCGGACGCTGCACGGGCGAGGGTTAAGAGGTCGTAGTTAGTAAACAAAATATCAATGCATCATCAATTGCCTGCAAACCTACAGTGCGCAGTGGCCTCTCACGTCACAACAGACCGAATAAAGGGCAGCTACCCGCAACTGATTAATCAGTAGGCTCAACAGACAGCACCAGTGATAACTTTTCAATATATGTGTTTGCTGCACAAACAGAAACGAACTGAATCAGTTCTACAGTACCCTGCTCAATGAGCAATCGCTTCCGTAGATACCTGTTCACCGGGCAGCTATCATAATACCTGGCGCTGCGTAGACACGGGCACACAGGTACACCACTTAGTCTGCTGGTGATCTAACCTAGACCTATCCTTACGGCCACTAACAAACACCAAAACGTTAGTCTGTGACGCTTCTACTGTCAGACTAATCTCGGGCTAATGCCTCCACGCACCCACGACGAATACAGTATTAGGGCATTAAATCAATCTTTTTCTTCCAGAGAATGCTCCTTCCAGAGAAACCTTTGCATAGGTGTCGATTTATATACTTTTGGGGTGGCTCTCCCCCCCCCCCCCCCACACACACACGCTGAGCTTGGCCCCCAATGGTGCTCTCGCCCCCTCCCAATGACGTGCTCTCGGCCCCCTCAATACTTTCCGTCCTTAGATTACTTGATATATAGGTACAGGCATAGGTGTCGATTTGTATACTTTTGGAGTGGCCTCGCCCCCCCCCTCATGTTGAGTTCGGCCCCCAAGAGGTGCTCTCGCCCCCATGCTTTCTGGCCACTGGCGTATCCAAGGAGCCCGGAGGGCCATCCTCCCAAATCGCCTGAAGTCGGCCAAAAAATGGCGCATTTCCGAATTTAAATGCGAATCTACGCAATTTTAAGAAGGGGAGTTTGTTTTAAATCACCCATACATGCATTAAAAAGCGAAATCCGATGATTTTTTAAAAAGAATTGTTTGACTTTGGGCTTCGGCCCCTCCAAAGCAGCTTCTTCTCTGTTCTGGCATAACGAAAACGATTGTTCACGCCGAAGCGTAGCACCTTTGCCAAGGCTGGGAGGGACCCATGCCGACCTGAGTTGGCCGCTTACCACTTTGAGAGGACCCTCAATCGATCTAAAAAGACGCCTTTTCGGCCTGAGAGCTTTAAGTCGGTAAAAGAGGAACAATGAACATCCGCTTCTTTGAGAGGATCATCGATCGACCTGAGAGGGCCATCGTCCGGTCTGAGAGACCCCTTGCCAGGTGTGGAAAGGCTTTACCTACATGCTAGTCTAAGAGGGTCCATACGAGGCCTGATAGAAGGAGTCTGAAAGGGCCATTGCAATACCTGATAAATCCCTAGGCTTATCCACGAGGGCCATTGTCAGGCCCGAGAGGGCCCTGTGAGCAGTTTGAGATTCTGAGATTCTCGGCCATTCTGAAAGTCACTGGTCGGCCGGAGGCTCGGCCAAAACTTTGGTTTGAGGCGCCGTCCGACACAAGGCCAAAACTCGTGTGAATTTATTTTTGCGTTAAGAACTGATTTAAAACAAACTTGTTGTACCTGTTCCTTACGATTTCTTTTACAATCATGAAATGTTATGTTTTTGGCTGATTTCAGTCGTTTTGGTAAAACCGTGGTGCTGATAATGGTCCCCTTGGACCCGTCCCTGTTCGCCCCCCCCCCCCCCCCAATCATTTGGAAAAATCGACAACGATGCTCATAGGACTCAAACAAAGTTAACTAAATTGCTAACAACACAGCGACAATTCGGACAGTCAAAAAATCACCGAGGTCAGCGTGAACACACAGTTCTCACAGCGCGCTCAAGCTCAACAACATCATGTTCAACAACATCATGTATCATGTTCAGGGTACAGGTTATCGCAGTCAGAAACTTACTCCGACACAGAAGCCCCCGGCAGAGAAGGTGGATCCTCAGGATCGCCCAGAAGTCCATGGGTGAAGACATCGAGCCAGGTACCACCACCTACATCAGGCCGGACGGCGTGGCCGCTCAAGGTGGCGCTGGGCTTGACGGCGCAGCCACACCGATCGACGCAGCCACACCAGATGGCGCAGCCACACCAGATGGCGCAGTCACACCAGACGGCGCAACCACACTAGACGCCGCAGCCACACCAGACGACGCCGCCGCTGCACCAGACGGCGTAGGGCCCGACGGCGCAGCCACACCGGACGGTGCGGCCGCACCAGACGGCGCAGCCACACCGGACGGCGCGGCAGCACCAGACGGCGCCGGAACAGTCCCTCGATGTCCCCGAGCTGCTCCGGTCGGCGGTCGGCTCAGCCGCTCCTCCCCACCGTGGTCGGGCGGCGTCCCGCGCGGCCCGCCCACAGCGGGCGCAGCCCGATCCGGACCCGGGCCCGCAGCCGCCAGTCCGCCGCCGCCGCCGCTGCCGAGAATCCGCTGCAGGAAGTCCACGTCAGGGACAAGGATGTTGGTGCCCCTTCTGACGGTCCGGCAGAAAACGTTTCCCCGGCGACTGAATACAGACGCCACCTTGGAGTCACCAGATGACTTCCTCGCTTGGAGTAGCTGACTGTACAGCCACTGATTCGACGCGGTGAGCGATTCTGACAGATACAGCGGCGCCATCTGCCGGTCACCGCCAGAACCGGCCGACCCCGAGTGATGACCGAAACGGTTCAGGTCAAATCGCGCGTCGAATATCTTGTCTCGGACTCTACTCTTCACGAACTTCCAGATGATCCTACTATCCCCCAGCAAGTGATGAGCCACCTGTATGTCGGCCGTGGTTAGATGGATACCAGGGATCCTCTTGTTAATTGCAAGCACGACCTTTTCTTCTCCGTCTTCGTTTGTCGAGCGGAGACCAAGCTCTGCGCACGTGACAATCAGAGATGAGAGACGTCTGTTCATGTCAATGGTTTCCACTTGACCCCGGAGTTCTTCATTGATCCTGATCTGATCATCCAGCAGTTGACCAAGACGCGTAATATTGCCAACCCTGTCCATAACTTCCGACTCCAGCACGTCCAGCCGCCTCTCCAGATGTTCAGACTATATTATATTGCGTGTTAGTCAAATATGAATTACAAACGGGATGTTTTGGCATAGTTGATGTGTGTATATCTTATGTATTTGATTGAGCTTGAAATTAGTCACTTGACTCAAATGAAAATTTCCTCACAATATTATGTGAATCTGAGTTGATTCAGAGTCAACCATAAGACCAAAATCATGAGTCAGAGCAAAACCGACTAAAAAAAACGGTGACCATCCTTGAGTCAGCATTGACTCGGAGTCAATAGTTATTTGTGTCAGAATTGAGAAGATTACACAAATCTGAGTCGAGCACCATCCTACTACGCATTAAATTGTTGCGGCAGTATCATGTCGTGTCTTCTAGAGGGTCCGGAGCGGCCAGCGATGGAGAAAGTTGCTGAGCATTGCGACCGGCGTCTGAGAAAACGCAGCGGATATCAGGGAGGTCCCGCAGTGCAGGATGTTTGCAATCAGGATGCGAGACAATTGCAGGAGGAATGAGCTTGTGACACCGCCGAGAAAGCTTATTGTGAAAGTCTCCTCTCATTACAGAAGGCAATAACCATTCACATTTTATGCGGTAATTACCTACCATCAGTAATTATTAAAGGGATATTGCCACCTCCGGAGGATTTCTAAAAAGCAACTTAAATGGATGTTGGGGATCAACAATCGTGTATGCTTAAGCTCAAACTTGCTCCGCTGCACCTAAAGTAGGGTATCGGCAATTTATTTGTGATATATTTCTGATTCCAAAACGTTGGTCCCAGCTGTGCTCAGTACTAGATTCATGATGGCCGCTCTCATCCAGTTTGGCTGTGAAATTGGCTCCCGCCCAAAGCCGAAGCGTCCGAATTCGCCGGACTTCACCTTGAAAAGCCTATCTGTGTTATAAGGTATCACAAATTATATCTGTGTTATGAGGTCACAAAGATCATATATGGCCCCAAAGTCGAGCCATAGCCATTTTTGCTGTTTTATTCATGTTTTATTATGAAAGAGGCTATGGTTGTTAAAAATATAATTAACTGTATGCGCATTTTAATTTTAAAGAGCACTGATGGAATGATGATGTTGAGTTTGCAATATTCAAAAGCAAATCATAGTCCGCAAAGAAGTGAGTCTAAATACTGATGAGGTGACTCCAATTTTACGAATGTGTGCCAATCATGGGTGGTGCAAATATATATTTTTATCTAATGGGAGGAGTTTCGGGAACTAAATTTTGCAGATGAAATCGGACACGCTTAATCTACTGATCCACACCAAAAACTCCATATTGGCCTGCGAGGTGGCAATATCCCTAATCAATCAAATAAATCAGCGCTAATCGCTAGTACTCAAATCTACTGAGCCCCGGTGCGCGCCATTAGGGGCACGAGTTGGAGCGTTAGATGACTGTGTCAGAGTTAAATCGGTCAGAGCTCGGTTACAATGACAGGGTTTGGTCGGTCAGAGCTCGGTTACAATGACAGAGTTTGGTCGGTCAGTGCTCGATTACAATACCAGAGTTTGGTCAGTCAGTGCTCGGTTACAATGCCTGAGTTCGGTCGGTCTGTGCTCGGTTACAATGCCAGAGTTTGGTCGGTCAGTGCTCGGTTACAATGCCAGAGTTTGGTCGGTCAGTGCTCGATTACAATACCAGAGTTTGGTCAGTCAGTGCTCGGTTACAATGCCAGAGTTTGGTCGGTCAGTGCTCGGTTACAATGCCAGAGTTTTGTCGGTCAGTACTCGGTTGCAATGACAGAGTTTGGTCGGTTAGTGCTCGGTTGCAATGTCAAAGTTTGGTCGGTCAGTGCTCGGTTACAATGGCACAGTTTGGTCGGTCATTGCTCGGTTACAATGTCAGAGTTTGGTTTGTCAGTGCTCGGTTACAATGCCAGAGTTTGGTCGGTCATTGCTCGGTTACAATGTCAGAGTTTGGTCCGTGAGTGATCGGTTACAATGGCAGAGTTTGGTCGGTGAGTGATCGGTTACAATGACAGGACATGCGTTATGTAATCGGAGTTATTGCTTCGCCTATTCATCATTTGCTGGTTTCCTCATTTCCAGAACATGAGCAATAGGATTGGGACAAATTATTGTGGGATTCAAGAGGAAAGAAAAACGCCACAAAATCATCAACATGCCCATAACAGTCAAGCTACTGGTTGATAGACTGATCGATTATAAAAGACAGTGTAACATGAAGATACAGATAAAATGGAAAAAGAGGGGTCAATAAAGAAGGAAAATCCAAAAACATTATTTCTTGATTTTTAAAAGAAAATAATGAAAACAAAGACATGAAGCAGTCATTGCCTGCTGTCATCCATCCTTTGACCCTCAAGCATTCGTTTCAGCTGGATTCCACCCGGTCCCAGCTCTAATGCGCCCGGGACGGACCGCCCACATCCGGTCAGCCGGCGCACCGGATCTGGTCACGTGACCGGCCGTCTGCATTTCACCAAGACGCCCGTTAAAAGCCGGCGGCCGCCCCAGCCGGGCATCAGCGTGCCAACAGCGAGCAGTGCAGCCGCTCCCGTCCAGTTCCACTCATCGCTCAGCCCTTACTCCGCAATGAACGCCGCCGTGATCGTCGCTCTGCTCTGCCTCGGAGGCGCCCAGGCCTCGCCGAATCCCTACGCCGACAGCCTCTCCAACGAGATCGGCCTGCAGGTCCGCGAGTCGCAGCTGATGAGCATCGTGGATGGCGCCCGCCAGCTGCAGTTGCTGCTTTCGGAGCTGTACGGCCGCGGCTCGGAGACGGCACGCTCCCTCAGCAGCTCGCTCACGCCCAGCTCGGTGGCGCGAGCCCTGCAGGAGAACGACCCGGTCGAGCTGGCGCTTAACTCGATCGAGCTCGACACGGACGTGTGCCGGCAGCGGCTCGTCTGCGAGCTTCAGACGGGCGTCACCGGCTATACGTTCGGCGGCATGGCCTACGAGCTGATGAAGAGCCGCGTGCCGGCTCTGGAGCGCTACGGCTACGTGTCCACCCGTGACCTGGGCGTGGACAGCTGCCGCCAGGCGTTCCCGTGCCAGTTCTCCGCGTCGCCGCTGATGGAGCGTGCCCGCCAGGTGCGTAGCCTCACCACAGACTTCTGCGACCTCGAGGGCGACTCGTACACGAGCAGCGCCTGCCGCATGGTCGCCTACGCCGTCGACACGCTCGAGACCCTGTAGGAGGCCGCCGGTGCCGCTGCAGGTTCTTGACCGTCACCGCCAGGTGGCGTGCCGGTGTGCCAGCTGACTGTCTGGGCATCCTCGAGTTACGAGGTGCCCAGAGAATCTCTGTCAAGACTAGCCGGCTGACAAGTGTAGACTTCTGTGAAGCTCAAGACCAAATGTTTTATGATAGCTGTGGAGTGGATTAGTCACTGTGATATCCACTGTTGCGGCTGATATAATAATGTATTGACTTAATTGTTGCTCTGTATGTCCACTGTTTGTGTAATATTCGTCATCGTTCCTGGTACATCACTGACAATTCACCATAGACATGTGCAGCGTGTATAAATAAACAGAAAACACATATTTACGTTGGCCATTTTATATAGTCACATGATTCTGCCCGCCACGCATGTAGAGACTTTCCGGGACTTTTTAGGTCCCTCGCTGTCTTTGCCCTTCAACTCCGGTTGGAAATATGAACTAAGCAAACCTGATCAGACCTTGGCATAGGCAACAATTAGTGGAGTTGGTCCCCACCGCCTGAAGTGTCTTTTTCGAATGCATTTGTGCACCTGAACAACATAGACGTGATAACATGAACAACCTAGACTGGACAACATAGACTTCAACACAACATAGAAAGATGAAAGATGTGATGTCCAGCGCCGGCACGCATCGACATCACATCTTTAAAGCCATGACGACTTATTTCATGTGGACTGGGAGGATGTGTTTAGATCAGTCACTGTGACTGAGAAGTGGGAAGCGTTTTTGTCACTGTTCATGCCGATTCTGAACGAGCACGCCCCAATGAAAAAAGGTAACTATTAGGAACCCGACCGGTCCCCCCGTCTCTGATGCTACAAAGGAACACATGGCTCGACGCCGTAAAGCACTCAGAGAAATGGGACGGGACTCGCGGGAGTATCGTGATCTTAATCGATCGGTCCGTGCCGCAATCCGTAAAGACACGAGGAACGACATACAGAGCCGAATCAATGAGCAAGGTCCAGCCTCTGTGTGGCGAAACATTCGTTCTGTAGTGCACAGAGTAAGAAGGGTGGACGGAGAGTGGTACCTAACACATCCGTTGATTCTCTCAACGACTTTTTTGTCAGTGTGGGTCCAAAGGTGGTAAGCGAGCTAAACAAACAGGGGCCGGCCCCAGCTATTGATTGCCGCCTCCCTCGTGTTGGCGCCTGCAGTTTCTCCCTCTCTCCTGTCACCTTACCGATACTCCGAGAAACGCTGATGGGCATGTCCAGCACAGCCGCTTGTGGCTCAGATGGGCTTTGTATTCGAATTTTGAAAGCGGCTTTCCCTGCTATCGGTGGTGTCATCCTTAACATTGTTAATACTTGCATTACCCGATCAGATATTCCAAATTCATGGAAGCACTCAATCATCCATCCCATTTTCAAAACCGGCAACCCGTCCGATCCATCTAACTTCAGACCCATATCTATCATACCCGTCATCACCAAATTGGCTGAGCGGCTAGTGCAATGCCAGCTCTATCATTACCTATCATACAATCATCTGCTCTCCCCGTCCCAGCACGGCTTCCGTCCCCGACATTCGACGGAAACCGCGCTGATGACAGTCACCGATCGGAGAATCACCGCCACCGATGGCGGGAAAATCACGCTTTTAAGTCTCATCGACCTGAGTAAATGCTTCGATGTTATTGACCACAATATTCTGTTAAGGAAACTGCAGCTCTACGGAGTTGACACCACCTGGTTCCGTGCATACCTAGGAGGGCACACACAGAGTGTTGCGTTGAGAGACCGCTCTGGGGCGACCAAGATTTCAAAGTCTCTTGAAAACACCATGGGTGTTTTCCAGGGCTCTGCCCTTGGCCCACTATTGTTCAGTGCCTTTGCCAACGATCTGTCGCTATACTCAGAGGGAGCTGATATCGTGTAATACGCAGACGACACGCAGGTCATAGTTTCCGGTAGAAAATCCGACCTTCCAGCGCTCATTAACCGAATGGAAGCCGCTCTCGCTAGTCTAGACACCTGGTTCCGTGCAAATTCTCTTAAAGTCAATCCATCTCAAACAGAACTCACTGTTTTTGGCAGCCCTCCAAATCTGCGGAACCTCTCAAATTTTCAAGTCACTTTTTGTGACACTGTCCTCGAACCTTGTAACGAGGTAAGGAATCTAGGCCTGATCTTCGACAATAGGTTGTCTTGGGAAGCCCACGTATCAATGATCAGCCGCCGCTGTGTGGGTATATTGTCAGGTCTCTCGCACGCCCGACATCACCTCCCTAACTGTGTCATTACCATACTGGTAACAGCACTCGTGGTCTCGAAAGTCAGGTATTGCATTTCAGTCTACGGTAATGGTTCGAAGAAAAACTTGGACCGAATTGAAAAGGTACTCAATTTCGGAGCAAGGGTCATTTTCGGCAGGCGAAAATTTGATCATGTGTCTGACCTTTGGGACCGTCTGGGCTGGCTCCGGCCACAACAGTTAGTCGATCTTTTCACCTTAAACCTTGCACACAAAGTTGTCAGCAGTGGCAAGCCAGATGCACTCGCAGCTGTTTTTCAATTTAACCGTGAGAAAAGGGAACGAAACACTCGGCAGGACCATTTGTACGCAGTTCCTCGATGTCAAACGGAGGCCGGTAAACGACGATTTTGTGTTAGGGCACCAAACCTCTACATCCTACCGAGCTGCATGGAATGCGCCAGGCGACTTTCTCCCTCAACTTGAAAAAATTACTTCGCAATGTGTAAGGAAGCTGCCATGGTTTCACTATACCCTGAGTGCTTAGTCAAACGCATGAACATGCGCTACATGCTGCGATACTATACCCTGAGTGCTTAGTCAAACGCATGAACATACGCTACATGCTGCGATACTATACCCTGAGTGCTTAGTCAAACGCATGAACATACGCTACATGCTGCGATACTATACCCTGAGTGCTTAGTCAAACGCATGAACATACGCTACATGCTGCGATACTATACCCTGAGTGCTTAGTCAAACGCATGAACATACGCTACATGCTGCGATACTATACCCTGAGTGCTTAGTCAAACGCATGAACATACGCTACATGCTGCGATACTATACCCTGAGTGCTTAGTCAAACGCATGAACATACGCTACATGCTGCGATACTATACCCTGAGTGCTTAGTCAAACGCATGAACATACGCTACATGCTGCGATACTATACCCTGAGTGCTTAGTCAAACGCATGAACATGCGCTACATGCTGCGATACTATACCCTGAGTGCTTAGTCAAACGCATGAACATACGCTACATGCAAGTTAATTATTTTTGTTTACGTGTGTAAGTGTGTATGTGTGTATGCGTGCATGCGTGCATCATGTATGTGGGTATTTGTAGCTCGCTATTGAGTGCGATTTTTATTTAAAACGTTCATTAGTCATTAGTGAATCGGGGCATAATAGCCACTGTGCCTAGTGGAGACCCCATGTATGTACAAATAAAATAGACTGGATCATGTTATTACAGGATATTCGTGATGATACAAGTGTAAGTTTTGTTCAGTGGCCCCTGTTGGGTCATTTGAGGTCATGCGAGGTCACCATCTCTTTTTTTGTCAATAACTCCCGACATAATGAAGATATAGAAATAAAACAGACATAAATGTGTTTTTCTCGTCGAGACACGTCTCCCCATATGCAACATGCCCTACTTGGGTCACCACTTGACCTTGACCTGAGGTCAAATTTTTAAGTTAGCTTAACAAGATCACCATGTATATCATTCAAAGTGCCTAGACTAGATAAACACAATGGAGTAAACAGTTTTCTGTTATCGTTTTTAAGTAAAAAGGTAATAGCGAAAAACGATTTAGCAAAAAAAAACTTTTCTTTTTCTTTTTTTACCTCTGAAGCCTCAAATATTGACCTGAGATCAAATTTGAGGTCACCTTAGCGATTGCAAATTTCACTGGCTGGCGTTTACTTTTTTCGTTTGTTTATAACTAGCATAGTTTCTGAGATATATGGGAATTTCTGGAGCGATGTCCTAAAACAGGGAAAAACTGGAAAATTTGACTTTTGATGACCTCTGGTGACCTCAATTTTGACCTGACCTAAAACAATACTGAATACTTTCGATAGAACATGTATCAATATACCAAATGCCGTTTTCTGCTTCTCGCTATGTAGCGTAATTTTCGAGATGTCAGGGGGGGCGGAAATCAACCCCCCCCTGCAGTTCGTGTTCGGCGCCAAGCCCCTGCAGTGCGCGGGTTAAACGTCACTATCTCCGAAAGCATTCCATTATTTTGATTGCAAATTTATGAGGAGACGTGGCATTGCTCTAGCATACGTTGATGCAAGTTCAACGTCGAAATATACTACAGTTTTCGAGTTATTGAAAAAAATCGGGATGAGAGCAGATTCTGCCCCTCCCCAGCGGAGCGCGTGTTAACCCGCGCCCCGCTGGGAGGGGGTGGGGGGGGGGGGGGGGGGGGGGGGTAAAATCTGCGCCCTCCCTCCCCGATTTTCTCTATAACTTGGAAACTATTGAAGATATCGACGTGAAACTTCCAATGTCTTATGCTACATTACTGCTACTTTTTTTGTCAGTGAAATTGATGCAGCACTTGGTGAGACAAAGATGTTTTAATGACGTCATGTCATGCCTTTTTGAGTGGAAAAACTATAAATGTAAGACAAATCGTATAAAATGGAGTTTTGATGAAAGTTGCAAAAACAAATGTCAAAAGAGAGCAAATGATATTCCTTTCCAAATGTCTATCTTTAATTTGCAAAATTTTGGTGTTTTTTTACCCCCAAAAATGAATATTTTTTTGGGGAGGGGAATTTTTCCCAATTTTTTTTTTTTTAGATATTCAAAAAACTTGGAGATATATTAGAGAACCATGTATGGACGATATCTAAACCAAATTTCAAAGCAATATCTTTAATTTTGACTGACTTGTGGCTCCCTAAGTATAAGTAACTCATGACGTAATTTTTTAAGTTACGTTTCTTGGCTTTTAGTGACCAGATAAAGACAAATAAATGCCACCGCTGTATTTCTGAGACAAAGCTGGTCTAGAAATATGCCTCTTCATTTAGATTAGTCAATTTCAAATTTTATTATTTTTGTGACCTGATTGTTACAATGACTGATACTATCGAATTATGCGTGTAAAATACCCGTAAATCATGTGTCGCATGGCTTTCGAGACCTCTTGCCAATAATTACCTTTTGTGACACCTTGACTTTGACCTTTGTTTACAATTTCACTTTCGCTTATACGGAAGATTAATTATACCTTTAAAAGCACCTTGTGCGATAATGGTCGCAATCTAAGGCTTTGGATGAAAAATATGGCCCAAAAACCCAAATACCTCAATTTTGACATTTGACTCACCGTGACCTGTCATGTGACTTTATTTGCAAATTTTGCGTATGCTTTAGATGCGTCTCGCTGAGGGTTTTAGATTGTCAGTCTCACTGCGGTTATTGGTTCGGAAGATAACGAGGGGTAAATATTTGTCCACCCCAGCTGTTCCGCAGTGTTCTGCTGGCTACCTCAGCGGGGCGCGGGTTAAGGCATGGGTTAACCATGGCAACATGACTTGCAACCAATACAGTCGGTAAGCAATGTTCTTGCCTTCAATAATTCAAAGTAAGGTTCTCAAGTGTTCGTTGCATTGGGAACGAATGCTTCAGAGACGCCCACTTGGTTCCCGACCCAGTAAGGGCGGCACTGGTAGTTTAGGAATTAAAACGGTTAAGCCTTAATTTTTAAATGTAGTTGGTAATACAGCTTGCAACGTATCTACTCGTAAGATTGCACCACTGCCGTAACTTCTGAAAGGTCCGGGACGGCCAGCGATGGAGAAAGTTGCTGAGGACGGCGACCGGCGTCTGTTAAAACGCAACGGATATCTGGGAGTTCCCGCAACCGGGCACCCGGAACGTGAAGCGGCATGATAGTGGTGGTAAAAGTAGCATTGGTCACCCCAGTGCGTCTCAGGTTCATTTAAGTATTTCATAAAGAAATTGTCATAATAATTGTTAAACAGTACCTATCAACAGAAAGGATTCAGCGTCGTAATCATGTGTCGCATGGCTTTCGCAGACCTCTTGCCAATAATGACCTTTTGTGACCTGATCTTGAATTTTGACCTTTGTTCACAATTCTGAAACAATTCTATGAAATTCTGGCCGCACAATATCCTCATAATTTCAATGAAATGTCCAATTTTATGTCACCAATATTATTAACACTCTGTCAAAAAAACGACCGCTAATACATTGCCTACGGTGTTGGCTATTTGTTTCGGTCAGATAGGGAAAACGTTAGAAATACACAATGACCAGGATTGTTTGCGACTCATTTTATATTTGATGAAGGAATCAGGCAATGAGTGCCGCTATACTTTTTATGCTGTAAATTAAGGAAATATTTGTGTACAAGAACATTCACTCGCCGAATACAATAAAGATCTCGATTAAGTCCGGCAGCGTATCCTGCAAGTGCGTTGATCATTGAGAAATACTAGAATTGCTACGACTAAAGTTTCTACTCCTCTATGTTCTGTTTGATACAACATGGTGCGTGTGCGGCTAGTTATCACTCAAACATGTCAATGACTCGTGATCAAAGTGACCTCTCATGTTAACAACACACATCCCACACATTCGTTTCAGCTGGATTTCACCCGGTCCCAGCTCTGATGCGCACGGGACGGACCGTCCACATCCGGTCAGCCGGCATACCGGATCCGGTCACGTGACCGGCCGTCTGTATTTCACCAAGACGCCCGATAAAAGCCGGCGGCCGCCCCAGTCGAGCATCAGTGTGCCAATAGCGAGCAGTGCAGCAGCCGCTCCCGTCCAGTTCCACTCATCGCTCAGCCCTCACTCCGCAATGAACGCCGCCGTGATCGTCGCTCTGCTCTGCCTCGGAGGCGCCCAGGCCTCGCCGAATCCCTACGCCGACAGCCTCTCCAACGAGATCGGCCTGCAGGTCCGTGAGTCGCAGCTGATGAGCATCGTGGACGGCGCCCGCCAGTTGCAGCTGCTGCTCTCGGAGCTGTACGGCCGCGGCTCGGAGACGGCACGCTCCCTCAGCAGCTCGCTCACGCCCAGCTCGGTGGCGCGCGCCCTGCAGGAGAACGACCCGGTCGAGCTGGTGCTTAACTCGATCGAGCTCGACACGGACGTGTGCCGGCAGCGGCTCGTCTGTGAGCTTCAGACGGGCGTCACCGGCTATAGGTTCGGCGGCATGGCCTACGAGCTGATCAAGAGCCGCGTGCCGGCGCTGGAGCGCTACGGCTCCGTGTCCACCCGTGACCTGGGCGTGGACAGCTGCCGCCAGGCGTTCCCGTGCCAGTTCTCCGCGTCGCCGCTGATGGAGCGTGCCCGCCAGGTGCGTAGCCTCACCACAGACTTCTGCGACCTCGAGGGCGACTCGTACACGAGCAGCGCCTGCCGCATGGTCGCCTACGCCGTCGACACGCTCGAGACCCTGTAGGAGGCCGCCGGTGCCGCTGCAGGTTCTTGACCGTCACCGCCAGGTGGCGTGCCGGTGTGCCAGCTGACTGTCTGGGCATCCTCGAGTTACGAGGTGCCCAGAGAATCTCTGTCAAGACTAGCCGGCTGACAAGTGTAGACTTCTGTGAAGCTCAAGACCAAATGTTTTATGATAGCTGTGGAGTGGATTAGTCACTGTGATATCCACTGTTGCGGCTGATATAATAATGTATTGACTTATTTGTTGCTCTGTATGTCCACTGTTTGTGTAATATTCGTCATCTTTCCTCGTACATCACTGACAATTCACCATAGACATGTGCAACGTGTATAAATAAACAGAAAACACATATTTACGTTGGCCGTTTTATATAGTCACATGATTCTGCCCACCACGCATGTAGAGACTTTCCGGGACTTTTTAGGCCCCTCGCTGTCTTTGCCCTTCTACTCCGGTGGGCAATATGAACAAGCAAACCTGATTAGACCTTGGCATAGGCAACAATTAGTGGAGTTTGTCCCCACCACCTGAAGTGTCTTTTTCGAATGCATTCGAGCACCTGAACAACATAGACGTTCCACGTCCACGGCATCTCTTGGGGCTCTTGTGCGTATTACGAACCTTCAGGTCACATGTTACCAACGATTATTGCAGCTACAATGAAGATGTTTCCCGGGCTCAACATAAATATCATTATTCTTTTCACTTTGGTATCTTACGAGAAAAAATGTGCGGATTTGAGTAAATCTTCCTCAAGCGGAGATTCGCCAAACAGAAAAACGCTATGCGCGCTGCATGTGCTTAATTACAATTTGTAAATAACACATGGGTCCCAGTTCAAAGGTTTATCGGCTAAATCATGCTGATGAGCTTTGCTTATTGCATTTGTTTGCGCCTGTCTCAACTGTTGCTTCACTGTTTTAAAATATGTGTATGTTAAATAATATTGTTTAATCAGATTGTAATCAGTACCTAGCTGAGGTGAACAATCTCTCCATATATCCGGTTATAAGGGCCAACCTGTTATGAGCAAGTATAACCCAATATAAAGTTACTGCTGATGCTATCTTTCTTTCGTTTTTTGTTATATAATATTTTGCCTCGATACTGACCTGAACACTGGATAGCCTGTCGTTCGCAATCCGTCCATTGTATCCTTAAAGTTGTAGTTGAGGTGATGCATCTCCTCCAGAAAGCATTACCATAAATCGTATAACCATATTAGCCGTTTTCACGAAGGATTATTGCGCTGAAAAGATTCTAAGCAGTTTCTGAGAAGTTGTAATTAGTTTTGGTATAAAAGTCTTAGTACAAAAGTCTTAAAACGAGCCGTTTTAAGACTTTTATAATGTTTTATGCTAAGAACTTTTACACTTAACACTTTTATACTTAACCTTCGCCCTACGGGGAGGGCCTGACAGGCCCTCCCCCCTGAGGTTTTTCTTGAATACCTTTTTACACATGCAATGCATGTTGCTGAAATTTTCGGTTGCTGAATTTAAACAAATATACGTATGCTGTAAAAATTTAATTGAAATTAATTAAGTAGTTTGGGAGATAATCATGTTTTGATGACGTCATGTTGGTAAAAAAATGAGAAATATTTGAAAAAATCGTATAAAACAGGGTTTTAAAGCAAATTGCAAACGCAATTGACCAAAGATACAAAAAGAGATTGTCTTTAACATGGAAATCTCGGATTTTCATAATTTTGTTTTTTTTTACCCCTAAAATAACAATAAAAACGTTTTTTTTTAAATCCCCACAAAATCAAAATTTTCAAAGATGTTAAGAAAAACGGAAAATATGTGAGAGAACTTTTGTTGACTTTTTTGACAAGATACGAACAAATAATTACCTTTTCTGTATTTCTGAGCCAAAACTAGTCTAGGAACATGCCTTTTTGTTTACATTGATCAATTTTTAATTTTGAGGTTTTCTGACGAGCAAAATCGCTGTTCTGGACGTGGTAAATCCAAGGTCATTCACTTGACTTGGAAGGTCACCCGTTGACTTGAAACCTAAAAATCGCATACTGTTAGATTCCTCTCATGACAGGCAACATTCTGGTTCTTACTGCATTGCTCTAAGTTGCTTGGTTTGTAAGTTAACAGGCCCCCCGTAACTGTCAGGCCCCCCGTAGGGCGAAGGTGAAAAAAGCTCCCGTAGGGCGAGGGTTAATACTTGTATACTTAGGACTTGTATACTTAAGACTTGTATACTTAAGACTTTTATACTTAATACTTTTATACTTAATACTTTTATACTTAAGCCTTTTATACTTAAGAACTTTATACCTAAGACTTTATACTTAAGACTTTCATACTTATGACTTTTATACTTAAGACTTTTATACTTAAGAATTTGTATACGTAAGACTTTTACACCAGCCGTTTTCACGAAGGATTATTGCGCTGAAAAGATTTTGAAAAGCTTCTGGAAAGTTTTACAAACTTTTGGTTTTAAAGTCTTAGTATTAATGTCTTAAGTATACAAGTATTAAGTATACAAGTCTTAAGTATACAAGTCTTAAATATAAAAGTCTGATAAAAGTCGTAAAACGAACCGTTTTAATACTTCTATAAGACTTTTATACTTAATACCTTTATACTTAAGACTTGTATACTTAGGACTTTTATATTAGCCGTTTTCACGAATAATTATTGCGCTGAAAAGTTTCTGAAAGATTCTGAAAGTTTTGAAAAACTACACAACTTTTACATACGATTTTTGGCTAGAAATGTCACTAATCATTTTGTAATATGTTGGTAAGAATAAAATATGTTGACAAAATTGCAGTTTAGTGGTAATAAGCAAGATAAGTATTGATATAATCTTCCTGAAAGTTTCAGGAAGATTCTATCAATACTTATTTGCTTATTACCACCAAACCGTAATTATGTCAACATATTTTATTCTTACCAACTTATTGCAAAAGTATGAGTGACATTTCTAGCCAAAAATCGCATGTTTTTAGTTTTTCAAAACTTTCAGAATCTTTCAGAAACTTTTCAGCGCAATAATCCTTCGTGAAGCCGATTATTATATTGCATATCACAAAAACTGATAACGTGTGATATAAACAATTTGTTGTATGAATTCAGCACAAGGTGTACCTATCTATGATTCGAAGCAGCTGTAATACAAACTTATATTGTGTGTGAGTCAAATATGATTACAAACGGGATGTTTTGGCATAGTTAATATGTGTATATCCCATGTATTTGCTTGAGCTTAAAATTAGTCACTTGATTTTGCTAGTCAAATGAAAATCTCCTACAAGTATTATGTGAATCTGAGTTGATTCAGTGTCAACAATAATACCAAAATCATGAGTCAGAGCAAAACCGATAAAAAAAACTATGACCATCCTTGAGTCAGCATTGACTCGGAGTCAATAGTTATTTGCGTCAGAATTGAGAAGACTACACAAATCTGAGTCGAGCACCATCCTACTACGCATTAAATTGTTGCGGCAGTATCATGTCGTGTCTTCTAGAGGGTCCGGGACGGCCAGCGTTGGAGAAAGTTGCTGAGCATGGCGACCGGCGTCTGAGAAAACGCAGCGGATATCAGGGAGGTCCCGCAGTGCAGGATGTCTGAAATCAGGACGCGAGACAATTGCAGGGGGAATGAGTTTGTGACACCGCCGAGAAAGCTTATTGTGAAAGGCTCCTTTCATTACAGAAGGAAGTAACCATTCATATTTTATGCGGTAATTACCTACCATCAGTAATTATGAAAGGGATATTGCCACCTCCGGAGGATTTCTAAAAAACAACTTAAATGAATGTTGGGATCAACAATCGGGTATGCTCAAGCTCAAACTTGCTCCGCAGCACCTAAAGTAGGGTATCGGCAATTTATTTGTTATATATTTCTGATTCCAAAACGTTGGTCCCAGCTGTGCTCAGTACTAGATTCATGATAACCACTCTCATCCAGTTTGGCTGTGAAATTGGCGCCCGCCCAAGGCCGAAGCGTCCGAATTCGCCGAGACTTCACCTTGAAAAGCCTATCTGTGTTATAAGGTATATTGGTCACAAATCTCCTATGGCCCCAAAGTCGAGCCATAGCCATTCTTGCTGTATTATTCATGTTTTATTATGAAAGAGGCTATGGTTGTTGAAAATATAATTAACTGTATGCGCATTTTAATTTTAAAGAGCACTGACGGAATGATGATGTTGAGTTTGCAATATTCAAAAGCAAATCATAGTCCGCAAAGAAGTGATTCTAAATAGTGATGAGGAGACTCCAATTTTACGAATGTGTGCCAATCATGAGTGGTGAACATGTATTTTTTGATCTAATGGGGGGAGTTTCGGGAACTAAATTTTGCAGGTGAAATCGGACACACTTAATCTACTGATACACGCCAAAAACTCCATATTGGCCTGCGAGGTGGCAATATCCCTAATCAATCAAATAAATCGGCGCTAATCGCTAGTACTCAAATCTACTGAGCCCCGGTGCGCGCCATTAGGGACACGAGTTGGAGCGTTAGATGACTGTGCCAGAGTTAAATCGGTCAGAGCTCGGTTACAATGACAGGGTTTGGTCAGTCAGAGCTCGGTTACAATGACAGAGTTTGGTCGGTCAGAGCTCGGTTACAATGTCAGAGCTCGGTTACAATGACAGGGTTTGGGCAGTCAGTGCTCGGTTACAATGCCAGAGTTTGGTCTGTCAGTGCTCGGTTACAATGACAAAGTTTGGTCGGCCAATGCTCGGTTACAATGCCAGAGTTTGGTCGGTCAGTGCTCGGTTACAATGACAGAGTTTGGTACAGATACAGATAGAGATACAGATATATGTATTAGGACCCTCCATAGTATGGATTTTATGGTATCCACGTCATTACACAAATGAAGTACACCAAGATAAAAGTGCAAAATGCAGCATCAGATGATGATAAAAATACAGATGATAAAACACAGCGGCAAAAGAGTGGCAACACAGACCGATCGCAGGGCTATCGCCTAGCCTCTGGTGTTAGGGCGTTCCAGGCGCTCGCAGCTCGGTACATGAAGCTGCGCTTTGCGAATTCCGTCCGCACGCGGGGCAGCTCGAGCTGGCTGCCTTCACTGGCGCGCGTGTGGCGGGCGGACACGTCGGCACGCCTTACCACCCGACCGCGCAGCGGTTCTGAGGCGCTGGGGGCAGTGATGAGGTGGTGCACAATTTGACATGATCGCGCCGGCCGAGGCCAGTCACAATGCGGACACCGAAGTTGATCGCCTTTTGCACGCGCTGCCTCTGTGCCGCGGTACAATTTCTCCACACCGTTATTAGGCCACCGGAGCTCCCGTAATGACGGGGTGACATGATCGCGCCGGCGATAGAGTTTGGACGGTCAGTGCTCGGTTACAATGGCAGAGTTTGGTCGGTGAGCGATCGGTTACAAAGGCAGAGTTTGGTCGGTGAGCGATCGGTTTCAAAGGCAGAGTTTGGTCGGTGAGCGATCGGTTACAAAGGCAGAGTTTGGTCGGTGAGCGATCGGTTACAAAGGCAGAGTTTGGTCGGTGAGCGATCGGTTACAAAGGCAGAGTTTGGTCGGTGAGCGATCGGTTACAAAGGCAGAGTTTGGTCGGTGAGCGATCGGTTACAAAGGCAGAGTTTGGTCGGTGAGCGATCGGTTACAAAGGCAGAGTTTGGTCGGTGAGCGATCGGTTACAAAGGCAGAGTTTGGTCGGTGAGCGATCGGTTACAAAGGCAGAGTTTGGTCGGTGAGCGATCGGTTACAAAGGCAGAGTTTGGTCGGTGAGCGATCGGTTACAAAGGCAGAGTTTGGTCGGTCAGTGCTCGGCTACAAAGGCAGAGTTTGGTCGGTGAGCGATCGGTTACAAAGGCAGAGTTTGGTCGGTGAGCGATCGGTTACAAAGGCAGAGTTTGGTCGGTGAGCGATCGGTTACAAAGGCAGAGTTTTGTCGGTGAGCGATCGGTTACAAAGGCAGAGTTTGGTCGGTGAGCGATCGGTTACAAAGGCAGAGTTTGGTCGGTGAGCGATCGGTTACAAAGGCAGAGTTTGGTCGGTGAGCGATCGGTTACAAAGGCAGAGTTTGGTCGGTGAGCGATCGGTTACAAAGGCAGAGTTTGGTCGGTGAGCGATCGGTTACAATGACAAGACATGCTGTAATCGGAGTTATTGCTTCGCCTATTCATAATTTGCTGGTTTCCTCATTTTCAAAACATGAGCAATAGGATTGGGACAAATTATTATGAGATTCAAAAGGAAAGAAACACGCCACAAAATCATCAACATTCCCATAACAGTCAAGCTACTGGTTAAAAGACTGATCGATTATAAAAGATAGTGTAACATGAAGATACAGATAAAATGGGAAAAGAGGGGTCAATAAAGAAGGCAAAATCCAAAGACATTATTTCTTGATTTTTTAAAGCAAATGATAAAAACAAAGACATGAAGCAGTCATTGCCTGCTGTCATCCATCCTTCGACCCTTAAGCACTCGGTTCAGCTGGATTCCACCCGGTCCCAGCTCTGATGCGCCAGGGACGGACCGCCCACATCCGGTCAGCCAGCATACCGGATCCGGTCACGTGACCGGCCGTCTGCATTTCACCAAGACGCCCGTTAAAAGCCGGCGGCCACCCCAGCCGGGCATCAGTGTGCCAACAGCGAGCAGTGCAGTAGCCGCTCCCGTCCAGTTCCACTCATCGCTCAGCCCTCACTCCGCAATGAACGCCGCCGTCATCGTCGCTCTGCTCTGCCTCGGAGGCGCCCAGGCCTCGCCGAATCCCTACGCCGACAGCCTCTCCAACGAGATCGGCCTGCAGGTCCGTGAGGCGCAGCTGATGAGCATCGTGGACGGCGCCCGCCAGCTGCAGCTGCTGCTCTCGGAGCTGTACGGCCGCGGCTCGGAGACGGCACGCTCCCTCAGCAGCTCGCTCACGCCCAGCTCGGTGGCGCGCGCCCTGCAGGAGAACGACCCGGTCGAGCTGGTGCTTAACTCGATCGAGCTCGACACGGACGTGTGCCGGCAGCGGCTCGTCTGCGAGCTTCAGACGGGCGTCACCGGCTACACGTTCGGCAGCATGGCCTACGAGCTGATCAAGAGCCGCGTGCCGGCGCTGGAGCGCTACGGCTACGTGTCCACCCGTGACCTGGGCGTGGACAGCTGCCGCCAGACGTTCCCGTGCCAGTTCTCCGCGTCGCCGCTGATGGAGCGTGCCCGCCAGGTGCGTAGCCTCACCACCGACTTCTGCGACCTCGAGGGCGACTCGTACACGAGCAGCGCCTGCCGCATGGTCACCTACGCCGTCGACACGCTCGAGACCCTGTAGGAGGCCGCCGGCGCCGCTGCAGGTTATTGACCGTCACCGCCAGGTGGCGTGCCGGTGTGCCAGCTGACCGTCTGGGCGTCCTCGAGTTACGAGGTGCCCAGAGGATCTCTGTCAAGACCAGCCGGCCGACAAGTGTAGACTTCTGTGAAGCTCAAGACCAAATGTTTTATGATAGCTGTGGAGTGGATTAGCCATTGCGATATCCACTGTAGCGGGTGATATAATAATTTATTGACTTAATTGTTGCTCTGTATGTCCACTGTTTGTGTAATATTCGTCATCTTTCCTCGTACATCACTGACAATTCACCATAGACATGTGCAGCGTGTATAAATAAATAGAAAACACATATTTACGTTGGCCGTTTTATATAGTCACATGATTCTGCCCACCACGCATGTAGAGACTTTCCGGGACTTTTTAGGCCCCTCGCTGTCTTTGCCCTTCAACTCCGGTGGGAAATATGAACAAGCAAACCTGATCAGACCTTGGCATAGGCAACAATTAGTGGAGTTGGTCCCCAACGCCTGAAGTGTCTTTTTCGAATGCATTCGTGCACCTGAACAACATAGACGTTCCACGTCCACGGCATCTCTTGGGGTTCTTGTGCGTATTACGAACGTTTAGGTTACATGTTACCAACGATTATTGCAGCTACAATGAAGATGTTTCCCGGGCTCAATATAAATATAATTATTCTTTTCACTTTGGTATCCTACGAAAAAATTGTGCGGATTTGGGTAAATCTTCCTCAAGCGGCGATTCGCCAAACAGAAAAATGCTATGCGCACTGCATGTGCTTAATTACAATTCTTAAATAACACACGGGTCCCAATTCAAAGGTTTATCGGCTAAATCATGCTGAAGAGCTTCGCTTATTGCATTTGTTTGCGCCTATCTCAACTGTTGCTTCACTGTTTTAAAATATGTGGATGGTAAATAATATTTTGTAATCAGACTGTAATCAGTACCTAGCTGAGGTGAACAATCCCTCCATATATCCGGTTATAAGGGCCAACCTGTCATGAGCCAGTATAACCCAATATAAAGTTACTGCTGATGCTATCTTGTGAAATGTTTCACGGGGCTGCAATTTTACACTTTCTCCCTCAAATTCATGCGCTTTACGTTTTTCTTTTGCCTCGATACTGACCTTAACACTGGATAGCCTGTCGTTTGTAATCCTTCCATTGTATCCTTAAAGTTGTAGTTGAGGTGATACATCTCCTCCAGAAAGCATTACCGTAAATCGTATAACCATATTAGCCGTTTTCAGGAGGGATTATTGCGCTGAAAAGATTCTAAGCAGTTTCTGAAAAGTTGTAATTAGTTTTGGTATAAAAGTCTTAGTACAAAAGTCTTAAAACGAGCCGTTTTAAGACTTTTATCATATTTTATGCTTAAAACTTTTACACTTAACACTTTTATACTTAACCCTCGCCCTACGGGGAGGGCCTGACAGGCCCTCCCTCCTGAGGTTTTTCTTGAATACCTTTTTACACATGCAATGCATGTTGCTGAAATTCTCGGTAGCTAAATTTACAATAATTATACGTATGCTGTAAACATTTAATTGAAATTAGTTAAGTAATTTGGGAGATAATTATGTTTTGATGACGTCATGTTGGTAAAAAATTGAAATATATTCGACAAATCGTAGAAAACAGGGTTTTAAAGAAAATTGCAAACGCAAATAATCAAAGATACAAAATGAAATTATCTTTAAAATGGCAATCTGGGATTGTCATAATTTTGGCTTTTTGACCCCTAAAATAAAAAATAAACGTTTTTTTTATAAATCCCCCAAAAATCAAAAATTTAAAGATGTTAAAAAAACGGAATATATGTGAGAGCACTGAGTATGGAAAATACCCATACCATATTTCACATCAATATCTTCATTTTTGACTGAGCTCCCTAAGTGTAAGAAACTGATGACGTCATTTATAAAAATAACCTTTCTTTACTTTTTTTGACAAGATACGAACAAATCATTACCTTTTATGTATTTCTGAACCAAAACTGGTCTAGGACCATGCCTTTTTGTTTACTTTTATCAATTTCTCATTTTGAGGTTTTCTGAAGAGCAAAATCGCTGTTCTGGACGTGGTAAATCCGAGGTGATTCAACTGAACTGGAAGGTCACCCGTTGACATGAAACCTAAAAATCGCATACTGTTAGATTCTTCTCATGACAGGCAACATTCTGGTTCTTACTGCATTGCTCTAAGTGGCATGGTTTGTAAGTTAACAGGGGGGCCTGTCAGCCCCCCCCCCGTAGGGCGAAGGTGAAAAAAGCTCCGGTAGGCCGAGAGTTAACTGTATACTTAGGACTTGTATACTTAAGACTTGTATACTTAAGACTTTCATACTTAATACTTTTATACTTAATACTTTTATACTTAATACTTTTATACTTAAGCCTTTTATACTTAAGATTTGTATACCTTCGACTTTTATACTTAAGACTTTCATACTTAGGACTTTAATACTTAGGACTTTTATACTTAAGAATTTGTATACGTAAGACTTTTACACTAGCCGTTCTCACGAAGGATTATTGCGTTGAAAAGATTCTGAAAAGCTTCTGGAAAGTTTAACAAACTTTTGGTTTAAAAGTCTTAGTATTAAGGTCTTAAGTATAAAAGTCTTAAAAATACAAGTCTTAAGTATAAAAGTCTGATAAAAGTCTTAAAACGAACCGTTTTAATACTTCTATAAGACTTGTATACTTAATACCTTTATACTTAAGACTTGTATACTTAGGACTTTTATATTAGCCGTTTTCACGAAGGATTATTGCGCTGAAAAGTTTCTGAAAGATTCTGAAAGTTTTGAAAACTACACAACTTTTACACACCATTTTTGGCTTGAAATGTCACTAATCATTTTGTAATATGTGGGTAAGAATAAAATATATTGACAAAATTGCGGTTTAGTGGTAATAAGCAAGATAAGAATTGATAGAATCTTCCTGAAAGTTTCAGGAAGATTCAGGAAGTTTCAGGAAGATTCTATCAATACTGATTTGCTTATTACCACCAAACCATAATTATGTCAACATATTTTATTCTTACCAACTTATTGCAAAATTATGAGTGACATTTCTAGCAAAAAATCGCATGTAAAAGTTGTTTAGTTTTTAAAAACTTTCAGAATCTTTCAGAAACTTTTCAGCACAATAATCCTTCGTGAAAACGGCCACTCAAACTTTCATAACAAAACTTTACAAAATAATCAGAAACTTTTCAAAATATATTTAGTGCAATCATCCTTCGTGAAAACGGCTACTAAGACTTCTATACCAAAACTTTTTAAAAAATTCCAGAAACTTTTCAGAATCTTTTCAGCGCAATAATCCTTCGTGAAGCCGGTGATTATATTGCATGTCACAAAAACTGATAACGTGTGATATAAACAATTTGTTGTATGAATTCAGCACAAGGTGTACCTATCTATGATTCAAAGTACCTGTAAGACAAACTTATATTGTGTGTGAGTCAAATATTAATTACAAACGGGATGTTTTGGCATAGCTAATATGTGTATATCCCATGTATTTGCTTGAGCTTAAAATTAGTCACTTGACTTTGCTAGTCAAAGGAAAATCTCCTACAAGTATTATGTGAATCTGAGTTGATTCAGTGTCAACAATAAGACCAAAATCATGAGTCAGAGCAAAACCGATTAAAAAACTAAGACCATCCTTCAGTCAGCATTGACTCGGAGTCAATTGTTATTTGTGTCAGAATTGAGAAGATTACACAAATCTGAGTCGAGCACCATCCTACTACGCATTAAATTGTTGCGGCAGTATAATGTCGTGTCTTCTAGAGGGTCCGGAGCGGCCAGCGCTGGAGAAAGTTGCAGAGCATTGCGACCGGCGTCTGAGAAAACGCAGCGGATATCAGGGAGGTCCCGCAGTGCAGGGTGTCTGAAATCAGGATGCGAGACAATTGCAGGAGGAATGAGCTTGTGACACCGCCGAGAAAGCTTATTGTGAAAGGATTCTTTCATTACAGAAGGAAATAACCATTCATATTTTATGTGTTAATTACCTACCATCAGTAATTATTAAAGAGATATTGCCACCTCCGGAAGATTTCTAAAAAGCAACTTAAATGGATGTTGGGGATCAACAATCGTGTATGCTTAAGCTCAAACTTGCTCCGCTGCACCTAAAGTCGGGTATCGGCAATTTATTTGTTATATGTTTCTGATTCCAAAACGTTAGTCCCAGCGGTGCTCAGTACTAGATTCATGATGGCCGCTCTCATCCAGTTTGGCTGTGAAATTGGCTCCCGCCCAACGCCGAAGCGTCCGAATTCGCCGAGACTTCACCTTGAAAAGCCTATCTGTGTTATAAGGTATCACAAATTATATCTTTGTTATAAGGTCACAAATATCCTATATGGCTCCAAAGTCGAGCCATAGCCATTTTTTGCTGTTTTATTCATGTTTTATTATGAAAGAGGCTATGGTTGTTAAAAATATAATTAACTGTATGCGCATTTTAATTTTAAAGAGCACTGACGGAATGATGATGTTGAGTTTGCAATATTCAAAAGCAAATCATAGTCCGCAAAGAAGTGATTCTAAATACTGATGAGGTGACTCCAATTTTACGAATGTGTGCCAATCATGGGTGGTGCAAATTTATTTTTTGATCTAATGGGAGGAGTTTCGGGAACTAAATTTTGCAGGTGAAATTGGACACGCTTAATCTACTGATCCACACCAAGAACTCCATATTGGCCTGCGAGGTGGCAATATCCCTAGTCAATCAAATAAATCGGGGCTAATCGCTAGTACTCAAATCTACTGAGCCCCGGTGCGCGCCATTAGGGACACGAGTTGGAGTGTTAGTTGACTGTGCCAGAGTTAAATCGGTCAGAGCTCGGTTACAATGACAGGGTTTGGTCGGTCAGAGCTCGGTTACAATGCCAGAGTTTGGTCGGTCATTGCTCGGTTACAATGGCACAGTTTGGTCGGTCATTGCTCGGTTACAATGTCAGTGTTTGGTCTGTCATTGCTCGTTTACAATGACAGGACATGCGTTATGTAATCGGAGTTATTGCTTCGCCTATTCATAGTTTGCTGGTTTCCTCATTTCCAGAACATGAGCAATAGAATTGGGACAAATTATTGTGGGATTCAAGAGGAAAGAAAAACGCCACAAAATCATCAACATGCCCATAACAGTCAAGCTACTGGTTAAAAGACTGATCGATTATAAAAGACAGTGTAACATGAAGATACGGATACAATGGAAAAAGAGGGGTCAATAAAGAAGGAAAAATCCAAAGACATTATTTCTTGATTTTTTAAAGAAAATAATAAAAACAAAGACATGAAGCAGTCATTGCTTGCTGTCATCCATCTTTCGACCCTCAAGCATTCTTTTCAGCTGGATTCCACCCGGTCCCAGCTCTGATGCGCCCGGGACGGACCGGCCACATCCGGTCAGCCGGCATACCGGATCCGGTCACGTGACCGGCCGTCTGCATTTCACCGAGACGCCCGTTAAAAGCCGGCGGCCGCCCCAGTCGAGCATCAGTGTGCCAACAGCGAGCAGTGCAGCAGCCGCTCCCGTCCAGTTCGACTCATCGCTCAGCTCTCACTCCGCAATGAACGCCCCCGTGATCGTCGCTCTGCTCTGCCTCGGAGGCGCCCAGGCCTCGCCGGCACCCTACGCCGACAGCCTCTCCAACGAGATCGGCCTGCAGGTCCGCGAGTCGCAGCTGATGAGCATCGTGGATGGCGCCCGCCAGCTGCAGCTGCTGCTCTCGGAGCTGTACGGCCGCGGCTCAGAGACGGCACGCTCCCTCAGCAGCTCGCTCACGCCCAGCTCGGTGGCGCGCGCCCTGCAGGAGAACGACCCGGTCGAGCTGGCGCTTAACTCGATCGAGCTCGACACGGACGTGTGCCGGCAACGGCTCGTCTGCGAGCTTCAGACGGGCGTCACCGGCTACACGTTCGGCGGCATGGTCTACGAGCTGATCAAGAACCGCGTGCCGGCGCTGGAGCGCTACGGCTCTGTGTCCACCCGTGACCTGGGCGTTGACAGCTGCCGCCAGGCGTTCCCATGCAAGTTCTCCGCGTCGCCGCTGATGGAGCGTGCCCGCCAGGTACGCAGCCTCACCACCGACTTCTGCGACCTCGAGGGCGACTCGTACACGAGCAGCGCCTGCCGCATGGTCGCCTACGCCGTCGACACGCTCGAGACCCTGTAGGAGGCCGACGGCGTCGCTGCAGGTTGTTGACCGTCACCGCCAGGTGGCGTGCCGGTGTGCCAGCTGACCGTCTGGGCGTCCTCGAGTGACGAGGTGCCCAGAGGGTCTCTGTCAAGACCAGCCGGCCGACAAATGTAGACTTCTGTGAAGCTCAAGACCAAATGTTTTATGATAGCTGTGGAGTGGATTAGTCATTGCGATATCCACTGTAGCGGGTGATATAATAATGTATTGACTTAATTGTTGCTCTGTATGTCCATTGTTTGTGTAATATTCGTCATCTTTCCTCGTACATCACTGACAATCGACCATAGACATGTGCAACGTGTATCAATAAAATACAAAACACATATTTACGTTGGCCGTTTTTTTATAGTCACATGATTCTGCCCGCCACGCATGTGGAGACTTTCCGGGACTTTTTAGGCCCCTCGCTGTCTTTGCCCTTCAACTCCGGTGGGAAATATGAACTAAGCAGACCTGATCAGACCTTGGCATAAGCAACAATTAGTGGAGTTGGTCCCCAACGCCTGAAGTGTCTTTTTCGAATGCATTCGAGCACCTGAACAACATAGACGTTCCACGTCCACGGCATCTCTTGGGGCTCTTGTGCGTATTACGAACCTTCAGGTCACATGTTACCAACGATTATTGCAGCTACAGTGAAGATATTTCCGGGCTCAATATAAATATCCTTATTCTTTTCACTTTGGTATAACTTACGAAATAAATTGTGCGGATTTGAGTAAATCTTCCTCAAGAGGCGATTCGCCAAACAGAAAAACGCTATGCGCACTGCATGTGCTTAATTACAATTCTTAAATAACACTCGGGTCCCAATTCAAAGCTTTATCAGCTAAATCATGCCGATGAGCTTTGCTTAATGCATTTGTTTGCGCCTGTCTCAACTCTTGCTTCATTGTTTTAAAATATGTGTATGTTAAATAATATTTTGTAATCAGACTGTAATCAGTACCTAGCTGAGGTGAACAATCTCTCCATATATCCGGTTATAAGGGCCAACCTGTTATGAGCCAGTATAACCCAACAGAAAGTTACTGCTGATGCAATCTTGTGAAATGTTTCACGGGGCTGCAATTTTACACTTTCTCCCTCAAATTCATGCGTTTTACGTTTTTCTTTTGCCTCGATACTGACCTGAACACTGGATAGCCTGTCGTTCGTAATCCTTCCATTGTATCCTTAAAGTTGTAGTTGCATCTCCTCCAGAAAGCATTACCGTAAATCGTATAACCATATTAGCCGTTTTCACGAAGAATTATTGCGCTGAAAAGATTCTGAGCAGTTTCTGAGAAGTTGTAATTAGTTTTGGTATAAAAGTCTTGGTACAAAAGTCTTAAAACGAGCCGTTATAAGACTTTTATAATATAGTATGCTTAAAAATTTTACACTTAAGACTTTTATACTTAATACTTGTATACTTAGGACTTTTATAATTAAGACTTTTATACTTAAGGCGGTTATACTTAAGACTTTCATACATTCAATCAATCAATCAGTGTATTAAAAACCATCCACGAGGTGGCTATTCTGGTTTCATGTCAGTGTTACAAATAATATACAAAATACGATAAAAACGAGTACACTTCACTACACTACATCGGTAAAATCACACTTCGCATAGCGGTCTTAAAACTATCCAATGAATGGGCGGCACAAGCTTGTGGTGGCAGGCTGTTCCAGACAACTGCAGCCCGATACGAAAAAGCCTTCTGAGAGGCGGTCAATCTGCACTTGTGCAGGTGGAGGCTACCTCGATCAGAAGCGCGCGTCTCGCGTGTGGAAACAGCGGCACGTGGGGTGAACATAGCGCGTATCTCGGGTGGCGCTCCCTCCTCTCTGAGCGCCTTAAACACCTTTACGGCGTCGCGGTGCGCCACCAGGGTCTCGATCTTCGGCCATCCTAAAGAATTTAGAGCCTGGGTTATATGATCATGCTTTTTGAGTCCTGTGACGATACGAGCGGCAAAGTTTATCAGTTTTTGGATTTTGACCAGTTGACCCTTGGTCGCCCCTCCCCACACGCACAGGCAGTACGTGATATGTGGGAACACGTACGCCTGGATTATAATTTTAAGGGCTTCTGAGGTGAAGTAATGCCGAACTTTGTACAGAGAGACGAGGATACCGTTACATTTTTTGGAGACACTCGAGACATGCGCGTCCCATGACAGACCACGGTCCACCACGACGCCGAGGATTTTGATGCTGGTCGAGGCCTGCACCTCGGAACCATTTAATTCAAACCGAAATTTTTCCGTTTTTGCCAAATTTTTCTTTGAGCCAACAAGCATGAAAGCAGTTTTCTTCGCGTTCATTTTGAGAGAGTTAGAATCAAACCAAGACTGGAGCTCACGCAAGGTGAGCTCCAGTCTAATTTTTAGCCCGGCGAGACCAGGTCCGTCAGGGGACGCGCAGTCAACGTGCACGGTGTCGTCAGCGTAGGAGATGATGCGGCTATGGGTCAAATATCCATATAAATTGTTTGAGAACAAAATGAACAAGACTGGACCAATAATCGAGCCCTGGGGCACACCACAAGTCACGGGACAAGTCAACCGTCCACCACGCACCATCTGCTTTCGGCCGCTCAAATAACTCCTAAACCAGTCCACGTCATTTACACCATACCATGACAATTTTGTGAGGAGGAGGCCGTGGTCGACGCTGTCGAACGCCTTCGAGAGGTCCATCGTCGTTACCGACGATACAAGGCCTTCGTCGATGTTGGTGACCAGGCGCTCGACAGCGGCGAGCACGGCGTCCTCTGTTGAATGGCGAGATCTGTATGTATATTGGGATGAATGCAGAAGCCCTGTGATGTTTAAAAACTCGGTCAGTTGTGTACAAATTACTTTTTCTAAAATTTTAGACAAAACACTAAGCAAAGAAATCGGTCTATAATCGGACGGAACGGCAGGGTCACGTGACTTTGGGATGGGAACAATACATGCAGTTTTCCAGCTATCGGGGAACACTTTGGTGACGATTGACATATTTATAAGTTTTAGCAGATGTGGGCCGATAACTGGGAAACACTCGCGCACAGCCTGAAGTGGCACCTCGTCCAGACCAACAGCTCGCGACGCGCGCATACGTCGGATGCACCGGGAGAGCTCCGGAAGCGTCACCGGTCGGAAGGAGAAGCTGGCTGCGCAGACGGTGGGTGGTCTGGGCCTCTTGCTGCCGTCGATGACTGCGCTCCGCAGGTCGGAGGCGATGCGGGTTCCCACGGATGAGAAATGGCGGTTGAGCTCGTCCGCAGCCGTTTCGGCGTTCTCAGGGCTCGCCACAGATGCGCTCCCGGCCGGCGGCGAGGTTGCAACGGCAAACCTCTTGAAGGTCGGCCAGAAGCGACGGTGGCCACCAGACGCCATCTCCCCACACAGAAACTCACGCCTGCTCGAGATGAGGCGGCTCTTGACGTGATTGCGAAGTCTGGTGAAGTCTGCCCTTGCCTCTGGTGTACGCAGACACAGCCAGGTGTCGCGGGCGCTGTCCCGCTCAGCCATCAGCGCTCTCAGGGACGGGTCGTCGGTCAGCCAGGGGCAGTGCGGCTTCGTGACGCGCGTTCTTCTCGCTGGGCAGTGGTTGTCCACCACAGCGTTCCAAACAGCCATGAACTGCTGCACGCACCCGTCGACGTCAGTGGCGCCATCTACCTGACTCCAGTCCGACAGCAGCAGATCATGACAGATGGCGTTCCAGTCTACGCGTCTCCAGCCGCGCTGAGTACGCCACTGGGGGTCCCTCCGCACCCGCCCCAGGCGCGCCCTCATGATGACGGGTTGATGGTCGCTGATGACGTCAGGGAGCACCTCGATCTCAGGCGCCGGTTCTCGCATGTTGGTGATGACGTGATCTAGTGCCGACGGAGTTGGGCTGAGGTGGGTCGGGCTGGTCACCAGCTGTACCATATTCAGCTCGCTAATAATGTCGGAGTAGCGGCGTACTTGGGACGAGCTGGTGTCCATCACGTTAAAGTTGGTATCGCCCAGGAGAAACACGGGCCTTCCTGCGCCGGCGGACTCTCGAAGCTGCTCCTGCAGGTGCTCCAGACTGGGAGTCACCGGGCTGTCGGGCGGGCGGTATATAACGCCCACCGTAATTGGTCGACCACCCGGCCACATTGCTGACGCCCACAGGGTCTCCAGAGGTCCGTCCGCCGACGTGGCGAGTCGCTGAAGCCGCATTTCTACCCGGTGTAGGATCGCAACACCGCCTCCGCGGCGCGTGTCACGGTCACGTCTGAGAATGGCATAGCCTGGGAACACCAGGAATGTGTCCAGAACTTGAGGTGTGAGCCACGTCTCTGATAGACAGAGTATATCGAGTTTGTGGTCGCTTAATAGGAGGTTGATTTCATCTAGCTTGCTGCTCAAAGATCGGACGTTTAAATGACCGATGCTCATCTGGGAGCAGGGCGCTGCTGCGGGCCGAGTAATGTCACCTCCACCCCGTCTCCGCGCGCGCTCGCTGGCGGTGTCACAGGCGCGCTCAGGTGGCGTGAGCTGCACCTGAATGAGCGCGCGGTCGTAAGACAGGTGGGGGTGCTGGCCAGGTGTCAGAGTCGGTGGTGCTGCATCACGGTACCGCCGGTCGGCGTCTCTCTCGGTGCGGTGTCGCCGCCGCTGCACCCGCTGTCCTGCGCGGACGCCCCGTCGTCTCCCTTGTCCAGTTCGAGACGTGGCGCTCCGACCCTCAGCCGCGACTGCTCGGCGGCCGACATTGGGGTGCGCCTCGCTCGGCACGGCCGCCCCGCTGGACCAGGGCCTGGCACCGCCTCTGCCCAGCAGCCAGGCCGGCTGCAGACCAGGTGGCCCGACCTGACCGGGCAGCGGGCTCGGTAGAATACGGTAGACCGTGGGCGGGCGCGCTGATTGGCGGAGCCCAAGGTCATACCTCTTCCCGAAGCGGTAGAGGGCGGAGCCTCGAGCCGCGACGCCGGGCATCCGGCGCTCCTCACGGACATCAAGACGCAAACAGCGATAACAAAAATCACTGATAAAAGCCACAGATGTAAAGGTCGCGGCATAAAAAGTCACTAACTCAGCTCTGTATGTCCAACACTCGATCACTGCGCACTGTCACAGCGTACGGTCACTTGGAACCGCGGAAAAACACGTAAACAAACGGAGCTCCGACTGTGGCGGCCGCCATATTCAGGCGCCACCTACCTCCTGGCGTACTACATAGGACTTTTATACTTTAAACGTGTATACTTAAGAATTTGTATACGTAAGACTTGTACACTAGCCGTTTTCACAAAGGATTATTGCGCTGAAAAGATTCTGAAAAGCTTCTCGAAAGTTTTACAAACTTTTGGTTTAAAAGTCTTAGTCCGCACACTGCACTGCAGGGGCTTTGCGCCGAAGACGAACTGCAGGGGGGTTTGATTTCCGCCCCCCCCCCTGAGATCTAAAAAACTACGCTACGTAGCGAGAAGCGGTAAATGGCATTTGATAGCTTGATACATGTGCTATCGAAAGTATACAGTATTGTTTTAGGTCAGGTCAAAATTAAGGTCACCAGAGGTCATCGAAGGTCAATTTTCCAGTTTTTTTCTGTTTAGGACATCGCTCCAGACATTCCAATATATCTCAGAAACTCTGCTAGTTAGAAACAAACGGAACAAAGTAAACGGCAGCCAGTGAAATTTAAATCGGCAATGTGACTTAAAATTTGATATTAGGTTATTATTTGAGGCTCCAGAGGTCAAAAAAGTAAAAAATGCAGTTTTTTTGCTAAATCACTTTTTGCTATTAACTTTTTACTTAATAAAGATAACGGAAAACTGTTTGCACCATTGTGTTTATATTGTCAAGGCGCTACGATTGATGTACAAAGTGATCTTGTTAAGTAAACCTAAAAATTTGACCTCAGGTCAAGGTCAAGTGGTGACCCAAGTAGGGCATGTTGCATATGGGAAGACGTGTCTCGACGAGACAAACACATTGATGTCTGTTGTACTTCTCTATCTTCATTATGTCAGAATTTATTGAGAGAAAAAAAGTGATGGTGACCTCGCATGACCTCAAATGATCCAATAGGGGTCACTGAACAAAACTTACACTTGGATCATCAAGAACATCTTATAATAACATGATCCAGAAGTAATTGGACTAATACCATGCATATCCTTGAAATAGGAAGCATTTGTATATTTCCCCTTTGACTTATGGGGAGGTTACGAAATTGACCTGACCTTAAGTCACCGTTATCAAAATTCCGAGATTAAAGAATTGTAAGTACTTAGGCCCTCATGACATCCTGTAAGTTTCAAACTGATCGGTGAAAAACTCTGGCTTTGACACAACTGCAAACATTTTTGGAGGTGAGATCATTTGACCTGGTCTGGTGACCTGACCTGAGATGACCCGAGGTTATTTTTTCTTCAAAATGTGGGCAATTGATGTCCTAACAGGTGTGCCAAAACCCAGCGGGGCTGCGCGCCGCCGTTTTTTTTGTGCTATCTTTGAAAATCCTGAGGGGGGAGGGTGGAAATCAACCCCCTGCAGTGCGCAGGTTAGTATTAAAGTCTTAAGTATACAAGTCTTAAGTATACAAGTCTTAAGTATACAAGTCTTAAGTATACAAGTCTTAAGTATACAAGTCTTAAGTATACAAGTCTTAAGTATACAAGTCTTAAGTATACAAGTCTTAAGTATACAAGTCTTAACCCGCGCACTGCAGGGGGGTTGATTTCCCCCCCCCCTCTGGTTTTTCAAAGATAGCGAAAAATCGGCGGCGCGCAGCGCCGCCGGGTTTTGGCACACCTGTTAGGACATCAATTGCGCACATTTTGAAAAAAGCAATAACCTCAGGTCATCTCAGGTCAGGTCACCAGATCAGGTCAAGTGACCCCACCGCCAAAAATGTTTGCAGTTGTGACAAAGCCAGAGTTTTTCACCGATCAGTTTGAAACTTACAGGATGTGATGAGGGCATAAGTACTTACAATTCAGAGATCTCGGAATTTTGATATCGGTGACCTAAGGTCAGGTCAATTGCGTAACCTCCCCATAATAAGTCAACGGGGAAATATACAAATGCTTCCTATTTCAAGGACATGAATGATATTAGTCCAATTGCTTCTGGATCATGTTACTATCAAATATTCTTGATGATCCAAGTGTAAGTTTTGTTCAGTGACCCCTATTGGGTCATTTGAGGTTATGCGAGGTCACCATCACTTTTTGTCAATAACTACCGACATAATAAAGATAGAGAAGTAAAACAGACATCAATGTGTTTATCTCGTCGAGACACGTCTTCCCATATGCAAAATGTCCTACTTGGGTCACCACTTGACCTTGACCTTAGGGCAAATTTTTAAGATAACTTAACAAAGTCACCATGTATACCATTCGAAGCGCCTTGACAAGATAAACACAATGGCGTAAACAGTTTTCGTTATCTTTATTAAGTAAAAAGTTAACAGTGAAAAACGATTTAGCCAAAAACGGCATTTATTTTGTATTTTTTTACCTCTGGAGCCTCAAATATTGACCTAAGATCAAATTTTTGGGCACTTCAGCGATTGGAAATTTCACTGTCTGGCGTTTGCTTTTTTCCGTTTGTTTCTAACTAGCATAGTTTCTGAGATACATGGGAATTTCTGGAGCGATGTCCTAAAACAGGAAAAAACTGGAAAATTTGACCTTTGATGACCTCTGGTGACCTCAATTTTGACCTGACCTAAAACAATACTTAAATACTTTCGATATAACATGTATCAAGCTATCAAATGCCATTTTCTTCTTTTCGCTACGTGGCGTAGTTTTTGAGATCTCAGGGGGGGCGGAAATCAACCCCCTGCAGTTCGTGTTCGGCGCAAAGCCCCTGCAGTGCGCGGGTTAAGTATACAAGTCTTAAGTAAACAAGTCTTAAGCATACAAGTCTTAAGTATACAAGTCTTAAGTATACAAGTCTTAAGTATACAAGTCTTAAGTATACAAGTCTTAAGTATACAAGTCTTAAGTATACAAGTCTTAAGTATACAAGTCCTAAGTATACAAGTCTTAAGTATACAAGTCTTAAGTATACAAGTCTTAAGTATACAAGTCTTAAGTATACAAGTCTTAAGTATACAAGTCTTAAGTATACAAGTCTTAAGTATACAAGTCTTAAGTATACAAGTCTTAAGTATACAAGTCTGATAAAAGTCTTAAAACGAACCGTTTTAATACTTCTATAAGACTTTATACTTAATACCTTTATACTTAAGACTTTTATACCTAGGACTTTTATATTACCCGTTTTCACGAATGATTATTGTGCTGAAAAGTTTCTGAAAGATTCTGAAAGTTTTGAAAAACTTCACAAATTTTACATACGATTTTTGGCTAGAAATGTCACTAATCATTTTGTAATATGTTGGTAAGAATAAAATATGTTGACAAAATTGCGGTTTAGTGGTAATAAGCAAGATAAGTACTGATATAATATTCCTGAAAGTTTCAGGAAGATTCAGGAAGTTTCAGGAATATTCTATCAATACTTATTTGCTAATTACCACCAAACCGTAATTATGTCAACATATTTTATTCTTACCTACATGTTACAAAATTAGGAGTGACATTTCTAGCCAAAAATCGCATTTAAAAGTTGTTTAGTTCTTCAAAACTTTCAGAATCTTTCAGAAACTTTTCAGCGTAATAATCCTTCGTAAAACGGCTCCTAAAACTTTTATAACAAAATTTTAACAAATAATCAGAAAATTTTCCAAATATATTTAGCGCAATAATGCTTCGTGAAAACGGCTAATAAGACCGCACCAAAACATCAAATGAAAATGAAAATCAAATGAAATAAAAAAAAATCAAATGAAAATCTCCTACAAGTATTATGTGAATCTGAGTCGATTCAGTGTCAACAATAAGACCAAAATCATGAGTCATAGCAAACCCGATTAAAAAACTAAGACCATCCTTGAGTCAGCATTGACTCGGAGTCAATAGTTATTTGCGTCAGAATTGAGAAAACTTACAAATCTGAGTCGAGCACCATCCTACTACGCATTAAATTGTTGCGGCAGTATCATGTCGTGTCTTCTAGAGGGTCCGGAGCGGCCAGCGATGGAGAAAGTTGCTGAGCATGGCGACCGGCGTCTAAGAAAACGCAGCGGATATCAGGGAGGTCCCGCAGTGCAGGATGTCTGAAATCAGGATGCAAGACAATTGCAGGAGGAATGAGCTTGTGACACCGCCGAGAAAGCTTATTGTGAAAGTCTCCTCTCATTACAGAAGGAAATAACCATTCACATTTTATGCGGTAATTACCCATCATTAGTAATTACTAATCTACGCTAATCACTAGTACTCAAATCTACTGAGCCCCGGTGCGCGCCATTAGGGAAACGAGTTGGAGTGATAGATGCCTGTGTCAGAGTTAAATCGGTCAGAGCTCGGTTACAATGGCAGAGTTAGGTAGCTTAGTGCTCGGTTGGAATGTCAAAGTTTGGTCTGTCAGTGCTGGTTACAATGTCAGAGTTCGGTCGGTCATTGCTCGGTTGCAATGACAGGACATGCGTTATGTAATCGGAGTTATTGCTTTGCATATTCATAATTTGCTGGTTTCCTCATTTCCAGAACATGAGCAATAAGATTGGGACAAATTATTGTGGGATTCAAGAGGAAAGAAAAACGCCACAAAATCATCAACAGGCCCATAACAGTCAAGCCACTGGTTAAAAGGCTGATCGATTATAAAAGAAAGTGTATCATGAAGATACAGATAAAATGGGAAAAGAGGGGTCAATAAAGAAGGAAAAATCCAAAGACATTATTCCTTGATTTTTTTCAAGCAAATTATCAAAACAAAGACATGAAGCAGTCATTGCTTGCTGTCATCCATCCTTCGACCCTCAAGCATTCGTTTCAGCTGGATTCCACCCGGTCCCAGCTCTGATGCGCCCGGGACGGACCGGCCACATCCGGTCAGCCGGCATACCGGATCCGGTCACGTGACCGGCCGTCTGCATTTCACCGAGACGCCCGTTAAAAGCCGGCGGCCGCCCCAGTCGAGCATCAGTGTGCCAACAGCGAGCAGTGCAGCAGCAGATCCCGGCCAGTTCCACTCATCGCTCAGCCCTCACTCCGCAATGAACGCCGCCGTGATTGTCGCTCTGCTCTGCCTCGGAGGCGCCCAGGCCTCGCCGAATCCCTACGCCGACAGCCTCTCCAACGAGATCGGCCTGCAGGTCCGCGAGTCGCAGCTGATGAGCATCGTGGACGGCGCCCGCCAGCTGCAGTTGCTGCTCTCGGAGCTGTACGGCCGCGGCTCGGAGACGGCACGCTCCCTCAGCAGCTCGCTCACGCCCAGCTCGGTGGCGCGCGCCCTGCAGGAGAACGACCCGGTCGAGCTGGCGCTCAACTCGATCGAGCTCGACACGGACGTGTGCCGGCAGCGGCTCGTCTGCGAGCTTCAGACGGGCGTCACCGGCTACTCGTTCGGCGGCATGGCCTACGAGCTGATCAAGAACCGCGTGCCGGCGCTGGAGCGCTACGGCTACGTGTCCACCCGTGACCTGGGCGTGGACAGCTGCCGCCAGGCGTTCCCATGCATGTTCTCCGCGTCGCCGCTGATGGAGCGTGCCCGCCAGGTGCGTAGCCTCACCACCGACTTCTGCGACCTCGAGGGCGACTCGTACACGAGCAGCGCCTGCCGCATGGTCACCTACGCCGTCGACACGCTCGAGACCCTGTAGGAGGCCGCCGGCGTCACTGCAGGTTGTTGACCGTCACCGCCAGGTGGCGTGCCGGTGTGCCAGCTGACCGTCTGGGCGTCCTCGAGTTACGAGGTGCCCAGAGGATCTCTGTCAAGACCAGCCGGCCGACAAGTGTAGACTTCTGTGAAGCTCAAGACCAAATGTTGTATGATAGCTGTGGAGTGGATTAGTCATTGCGATATCCACTGTTGCGGCTGATATAATAATTTATTGACTTAATTGTTGCTCTGTATGTCCACTGTTTGTGTAATATTCGTCATCTTTCCTCGTACATCACTGACAATTCACCATAGACATGTGCAACGTGTATACATGAATAGAAAACACATATTTACGTTGGCCGTTTTTTATAGTCACATGATTCTGCCCGCCACGCATGTGGAGACTTCCCGGGACTTTTTAGGTCCCTCGCTGTCTTTGCCCTTCAACTCCGGTGGGAAATATGAACTAAGCAAACCTGATCAGACCTTGGCATAGGCAACAATTAGTGGAGCTGGTCTCCAACGCCTGAAGTGTCTTTTTCGAATGCATTCGAGCACCTGAACAACATAGACGTTCCACGTCCACGGCATCTCTTGGGGCTCTTGTGCGTATTACGAACCTTCAGGTCACATGTTACCAACGATTATTGCAGCTACAATGAAGATGTTTCCCGGGCTCAATATAAATATAATGATTCTTTTCACTTTGGTATCTTACGGCAAAAAAAAAATTGTGCGGATTTGAGTAAATCTTCCTCAAGAGGCGATTGCCCAAAAAGAAAAACGCTATGCGCACTGCATGTGCATAAGTACAATTCTTAAATAATACACGGGTCCCAATTCAAAGGTATATCGGCTAAATCATGCCGATGAGCTTTGCTTAATGCATTTGTTTGCGCCCGTCTCAACTGTTGCGTCATTGTTTTAAAATATGTGTATGTTAAATAGTATTTTTTAATCAGACTGTAACCAGTACCTAGCTGAGGTGAACAATCTCTCCATATATCCGGTAATAAGGGCCAACCTGCTAGGAGCAAATATAACCCAATATAAAGTTACTGCTGATACTATCTTGTGAAATGTTTCACGTGGCTGCAATTTTACACATTCTCCCTCAAATTCATGCGCTTTACGTTTTTCTTTTGCCTCGATACTGACCTGAACACTGGATAGCCTGTCGTTCGTAATCCTTCCATTGTATCCTTAAAGTTGTAGTTGAGGTGATGCATCTCCTCCAGAAAGCATTACCGTAAATCATATAACCATATTAGCCGTTTTCACGAAGGATTATTGCGCTGAAAATATTCTGAGCAGTTTCTGAAAATTTGTAATTAGTTTGGGTATCAAAGTCTTAGTACAAAAGTCTTAAAACGAGTCGTTTTAAGACTTCTATAATGTTTTTTTTTACTTTTACACTTAAGACTTGCATACTTAATACTTGTATACTTAGGACTTGTATACTTAATACTTATATACTTAAGACTGTTATACTTAATACTTTTATACTTAATTATTTTAGACTTAAGCCTTTTATACTTAATTATTTTAGACTTAAGCCTATTACACTTAAGACTTTTATACTTAAGACTTTTATACATAATGCTTTCATACTTAAAACTTTTATAATTAATATTTGTATATTTAAGACGGTTATACTTAATATTTTCATGCTTAAGACTTTTATACTTAAGACTTTTATACTTAATAATTTGTATAGGTAAGATTTTTACACTAGCCCGTTTTCATGAAGGATTATTGCCCTGAAATGATTCTGAAAAGCTTCTGGAAAGTTTTACAAACTTTTGGTTTAAACGTTTTAGTATTAAAGTCTTAAGTATAAAACTCTTAAGAATACAAGTCTTAAGTATACAAGTCCTAAGTATACAAGTCTTAAGTATACAAGTCTTAAGTATAAAAGTCTGATACAAGTCTTAAAACGAACCGTTCTAATATTTCCATAAGAGTTTTATGCTTAATACCTTTATACTTAAGACAAAATACTTAGGATTTTCATATTAGCCGTTTTCACGAAGGATTATTGCGGTGAAAAGTTTCTGAAAGATTCTGAAAGTTTTGAAAAACTACACAACTTGTACATACGATTTTTGGCTAGAAATGTCACTAATCATTTTGTAATATGTTGGTAAGAATACAATATGTTGACAAAGTTGCGGTTTAGTGGTAATAAGCAAGATACGTATTGATTGAATCTTCCTCAAAGTTTCAGGAAGATTCAGGAAGTTTCAGGAAGATTCTATCAACACTTATTTGCTTATTACTGCCAAACCGTAATTATATCAACATATTTTATTCTTACCAACATATTACAAAATTAGGAGTAACATTTCTAGCCAAAAATCGCCTGTAAAAGTTGTCTAGTTTTTCAAAACTTTCAGAATCTTTCAGAAACTTTTCATCGTAATAATCCTTCGTGAAAACAGCTACTAAAACATTTATAGTAAAACTTTAAAAAATAATCAGAAACTTTTCCAAATCTATTTAGCGCTATAATCCTTCGTGAAAACGGCTACTAAGACTTTTATACCAAAACTTTTTTGAAACTTTACAGAAACTTTTCAGAATCATGTCAGTGCATCCTTCATCCTTCGTGAAGCCGGTTATTATATTGCATATCACAAAAACTGATAACGTGTGATATAAACAATGTGTTGTATGAATTCATCACAAGGAGTACCTATATATGATTCAAAGCAGCTGCAAGACAAACTTATATTGTGTGTTTTTTATTACCACAATGCATTTCAAAACACACAGTAAACAAAATAATTAAAACAAGCATACAAACACTATGTAGGCAGTAGGCCACAACAAGTAGGCCATTGCCCCCAGAACCAACGTACCAAAACAGTCACAACATTGCCGCCACGGGACCGGAACACCACGGCCTTCCTCGCACGCTACCGCCGCTGCCTCCAAGCTAGCCATCTCAGCCACAAATCACCGTTTATTTGTCAGTTATCATACACCATTTATTTATAAATTTGTCCAAAGACTTGTTTTTCATTGCAATGATACGTTCTACTTGCCAATGATTAACAATTGTCTCTATCGCCCCTTTCTTATACACATGTTTTGTCTGGCACTGATTTAATTTATTTGTAACCAAATATTGTTTTACTATTAGGATTATCAAATAAACTACCGACGGCACAGAAGGGTATCCAAATAATACCGTGCTAGCACGCTAACAAAATCATTCCGAAGGCTCGGTTTGTTTTTAATCTGTGACAAAATATGCTCCCATATTGGCTTAACTTCCGTACATTCATAGACAAAAAGTTGAAAATTATCAATTTCGAAACATGTAAGGCACAACGGGCTGCCAACTACATCTCTCGTACAAAGGAATTTTCTCGTCGAAATATATCTATTAAGCACTCTAAATTGAAGTAATTGTAATTTCGTTGATGCGCAGCATTTATACGGTATTTCATAAATGGAGGTCCATGTTACATCAGTATAACCTTCTTCCACCCACTTGTTTTGAGCGGTAGGGACCCGCTTTTCTATAAGCTCAGCGTAAAAGTGTATACATTTTACACTTGTCATTTCAGTTGCAGTTTTTCCTATGAATATTCTGAATGCGTTCTTTTCATTTGGGTTCAAAGATTCGTTGGTATTACGCATCACCTTTTTCCACATTGCTGGGATCGCGCTTACTAGGCCCTGATATATAAGCAAACATAATGTTACCTGGGGATAAATTACCTTCAGTTGCTCTAAATTTAAAATCTGCCCATTGTGCCCGACGATATCGTCGATGAATCGTATTCCCACTCTATATTATTTGTTTTATGTAAAACGAATGATTGTTTCTTATAACTTCGTCATTAAACCATAATAATTGTTTACGAGCTTTTATGGCGCTATCTACGGGAGTATACATCAATCTCTGGAAACTTATCATGATATCTTTATACAAACTCGGTATTTTAAGTCGGTCGACGTACGTCATAGCGCGGTCACAACGCAAGAGATCGCTGAGCCGCAAAAAGCCGTTACGAGCTTGAAGTAATCGACACCATGTCGCCTCTGGCTTTTAATCATCCTAATGATCCATGTCAGTTTGAGCGCTTTATACATTTGTGCAATATCAGTTGCGTTTAAACCACCGTCTTGTACTCTCTGACATAGGGTACTTCGTGCCACCTTTGGAGTCCTACCACGCCATATAACACGTATTATGAGCGATACCATTTGTTTCAGGTCTGCATTAGGTACCTTATAAGCGAGTGCGATAAACACTAATTTGGAAATTAATAAAGATTTTGTGATAACAATCCTGCCTTTAATGGTTCAACTACGTTGAGACCAGCTATTGCTCGTGTTTTTAACTTTATTAATTACCGGATCAATATTGTCGCCAGCACACTGTTCTGTCGCACTGAACCACACACAGTCCAGTGTTCGCCACGGGCTCACCAACCCCCAGCCCGGCCCGGCCCGGCCCAGGCCCATCAACACCAAGCCCAGGCCCGGACCAGGCCCGGTCAAATTCATAATATTGAGGCTCAGGCCCGGTCCGGTACGTTCAGATTAAGCATATCATTATTTTCACAAAATTTGCAAACATTATCCTAGCATATTTACTTGTATACTATAAATGTGAAACAATGAACCAACTATGCTAAAAAAAATCACAGCCACAGCAACAGTGTGTTGCTGTGGAAGTGAACTGCTAGTTAGCATATTTTTAAGCTGACCTGAGCTTACGCGCAATACTTCAAAATTATCAGCCCAGGTCCGTCCAGAGTCCGGCGATTTCCTTAAAGTTGAGGCCCGGCCCAGGCCCGGCCCATGACCCATGGGCCAGGCCTGCTCGGGCCGCCACGGGCCAGCCCGGCCCGTGGCGAACTCTGCCACACACCCAAAATTTTGAGTTTAGATGCAACTTCAATATTTCGCACTGCCTTTTTCTGTCTTGTATATGCGCCCAGCCACATTAACTTCGTTTACTTTCGTTTACACGCAACCCGGATGCATTACCAAACTCCTCAATTATTTCAAAAACCCTCATTAGATATTCCTCATCCTTGAGAAACAGGGTTAGGTCGTCCGCATATTGACTCATCTTGATTTCAACATTGCTTATTTCTATGCCATGGATATTTCTCGTTTTTCTTATTCTTATGGCAAGCAATTCCGCCGCCAAATTAAATAACAATCCTCTGATCGGTGATCCTTGGAAGGTGCCATGAGTAGAGGGAAACCACTCTGACGTGGTTCCGTTGTTCTTAATAGATAGCTGGGTTCCAGAATACAAAAGCTTCACCCAAGAGCAAAAATTGGGACCAAAATTAAAGGATTCAAGCGTGAACCATTTGAACTCATGTTCCAGGGAATCTAACGCATTCCTATAATCTACAGCCAATAATAACCCTGGTAAGTCGTCCATATTACAGTAAGAAATGATATCTGCAATGAGTTTTAAATTTACCCTTATTCACCTCCCTTTAATAAAACTGGTTTGATTTGCATGCACTAGTTTACTAATAACTCCCGCTAATATATTCGCTATGACCTTTGCAAGTATTTTATCAATCACGTCCAACAAACAAATCGGTCGCTTGTTTTTCAACATTCTCTGATCGCCTTTTTAGGAATCAGAGTAAGAATCCCCCTTCTGTGTGTAATGAACACAGTGCGTAATAAACACTCCTTTCTGAAAGTCCCTCGCATCGTTAAAATAGTATGCAATAATTTCGCCCAGTTCCGCCCAAAATAAAGAGAAAAACTTAGCCGAAAATCCTGATACTCCTGCTGTCTTATTGCGTGACATTTTTGCGAAAGCAATTTGACATTCGTCCTTAGTAACTGGCCCTTCACATTATAATCTCTCCTCTTCAGAGAGGCGGGGGTCATTGTCATCTAACTCAAACGTAGCATATCAGCGGAACTCAGTGCTGAGGCATATACTGAACGATAATGTTTCACACATTCATTTAGTATCGCAGAATTGCCACGAATAACGTTACCATCTTCCGCTTTTAATGCTGATATGTTAGCTTCGGTACTGCGTTTATTGGCTAACCTCAGAAAATATTTGGTGGATTTCTCGCCTTCTTCTATCCACTTTGCTTGCGAGCAAAGCATAGCAAATTTACCACGATTAACTTTAACATGATCAAGTTTATTTTTCGCCCTCTCGTATTCACCCACCGAAGCACTAGAAAGATTATCAGCCAACTCTGCCTCCAAATCATTTACTTTATCGCATAATTCGTTTTCCTCCAATCTCCTTTCTCTAGATATGGTCTTACCTTTCTTTATTGCTATAACCCTTATATTACTCAGAAGCATTTCCTTTTTCCCGCTTTTTGTAATGTCACCTGCGTAGTAACCCTGACCTGTTTTAGAGTCTGCAATTACCTGTCTCAATGATCCCACAAATGTCTCACAATTGAGTAACTCATTATTGAAACGCCAAATACCGGGTCCACGTTTTTCCGTACTTACGTCAGCGTATACGACGACCACATTGTGGTCACTCAGAATCCCAACGTCTATCCGGCTTCGTACCACCTCATTAGGGAATACACCGTTGCTGACAAATATGAAATCAATCCGTGATTGCTGTAGTGGTGTCGTCCTGCGCCACGTATATCGTCTGGTCGTGGGATGTTGCATTCTCCAAACATCTAACAATTCAAATTCATCTAGAATGTACCGCAACTTTTTGGCGGATCTGGTATTGCTATACTCTGCCTGATCACTGTCAAGTGCTCCAAGCTTTATATTGAAATCACCGCCTGCAAACGTGCGAAGATTTGAGTGAGTTAATAATGTGTTCCTTACCAAGTCTAAAATTCACATTTATTTCTTTGATCATTCACTGCGGGGGCGTACACTGAAAAAAGAAGCAATCGGCCTAACTCGCTGCCCACTTCTAAACAAACTAACCGGCCGTCATTATCTGAATATACTTCAGTAACTCTGTTTGTGTATCCTGAGGGGAACATTATCGCAACGCCTGCCTGTGCAGTGTCTGATCCATGCACGAACACTATGTGCTCGTGCATGGATCACTCGGATCTCCAAACGTGTTCGATCTCTGGGCGCGAATGTGTTTCCTGTAACATGACAATGCTATGTCGATACGCTGTGTGGAGGTGCCTAAACACGGACCGACGTTTAATCCGCGAGTTACTGGGGTATATTTCATAACGCGACTTACTGGGGGGGGGGGGCTATTTTTTACCCCCATCTGATCTCCTGAACTACTGGACCGAATGTAAAAATTAAAACGGCATTTGATAGCCCAAGGAAATTTATCGAGGGAAACATAATATTATTGACCTCAAGGTCAGCGAAGACGTCACAGGTCAGGTCAAGTACAAAATGTTTGACCGTGTCAAAAGGTCTCGATGGATGGAATTGTCGCGCAAAATTGCGATATTAAACGCATAAACTGTCGATAAATCGGTATGATTCGTGTGTCTGACACTTCTAAGTACCTTTCTAAGCTGTTTATGACCTTGGGTCTGGTCAAGGTCATCCGAGGTCACGAGGTCAAGCTGCAGATTACGGTCATTAGGCGTTGTAACACATGTTTATGGGTTTGTTTTTCGTCACTGAAATAATTACTAGGTCATATACTAGGATAGTTAATATAACACTCTCAGCCCTGATTTTATTCGGCGTAATAAAACATTACATCGAAATATTTCGCTGCGCGAAAATATTTTCGGTGCGCTAATGCGTGACATGTGGCGGCCCTTAGCCCTATTTGTAACAGGGGGGGGGCGGATTCCGCCCCCCCCCCCCTCATGTTTTTCGCAGATATCTCCAGAACGGCTGGGAGCAGGCACATGAAATTTTGGGAATTTTCATAGAATTGAACTCCGCATTTGGAGTCAAAATTTTGAGTTCTTAACCTGAACAGAGGCGGTTCTAGGGCACAGTTTTGGGTGGGTTCGGGGGCGACATTTGGCGATAATACGGAAATGCGATCTTCACGGTTTCTTCCTAACTGCATCAAGTATGAAGGAGTTACATCGGCTTTCGGTGATTGCAACAAGTGCAAATTAGTTGATGTTAATGAAATATCATAAAAATTGCATGGCAGAGGCGGTTTTAGGGGCTTGAAAAAGGGGGGGGGGTTCCAGGAAGTACTCAATGCTTGGCGGGAAGCCAATAGAGCAATGTAAGGGGCATTTATAGCTATCAAGATGTAAAAGATAGCTTCTGCTTCCATTATTTGCATAATTTATTACATATAGAGTTTCAGGGGCGTGTTCAGGAACATGAACATAGCAATTCTTGCTGTTTTATTATGCAAGAGGCTAAGGTTGTTGAAAATATAATTAACTGCATAAACTTTTTAATTTTAAAGTGCACTGACGGAATGGTGATGTTGAGTTTGCAACATTCAAAAGAAAATAACAGTCCGCAAAGAAGTGATTCTAAATAGTGATGTGGCAACTCCAATTTTACGAATGCTTGGCAAGCATAAGTGGTGCAAATGTATTTTGTTTTGTATCTAATGGGGGGAGTTTTGGGAACTAAATTTTGCAGATAAAATCGGACACGCTTAATCGACCGATGCACACCAAACACTTAATATTGGCCTGCGAGGTGGTAAAATCCCTTTAAGAGCCTTAACCCTCGCCCTACGGGAACTTTTTTCACCTTCGCCCCCACAGGGGGTCCTAAAACGACCCCCTGTTAACTTCCAAACCAAGCTAGATAGAGCAACACGGTAAGAACCAACATGTTGCCTGTCATGTTTGAAATCTAACGGTATGCAATGTTTAGGTTTCGGGTCAACGAGTGACCTTCCAGGTCAAGTGAATGACCTCGATCGACCACGTCCAGAACAGCGATTTTGCTCTGTCAGAAAACCTCAAAATGAGAAATTGATAAATGTAAATAAAAAGGCATGTTCCTAGACCAGTTTTGTGTCAGAAATACAGAAAAGGTAATTATTTATTCGTATCTTGTCAAAAAAAGTCAAAAAAGTGAAAAAAAATGACGTCATGAATTTCTCACACTTAGGGAGCCATCACACAGTCAAAAATAGAGATATTTCTTTGAAATTTGGCTTAAGTATTGTTTATACACAGTTCTCTCACAAAGCTTCCGTTTTTTAAACATCTTTGAAAATTTTGATTTTGTGGTGAGTTTAAAAAAAAGTTTTTGTTCATTTTTGGGGTCACAAACCCAAAATTTCGCAAATCCGAGATTGATATTTTAAAGAAAATTACATTTTCTATCTTTGCTTAAGTGTGTTTACAATTTGCTTCAAAATTCTGTTTCTACGAGTTTTCAAACATTTATCGTTTTTTCACCAACATGACGTCATCAAAACAACATTATTTCCAAAATTCCACAACCAATTTCAATGAATTTTTTACAGCATACGTATAATTGTTGTATACTTAGCTACTGAAAATGTCAGGAAGATGCGCCGCATGTCTAAAAAGTTATGCAAGAAAAACCTCAGAGGGGGGGGGTCGTTTTAGGACCGTAGGGCGACTCGTAGGGCGAGGGTTAAATGATTTGTCACATCCTGGAGTACCCAGAACCTACCCATTTTATATAGTGTCTCTGCGCTGATCTCTGGCCTGCTCTTATAGGATTCATATCAAACATATTTTACCTGGTGCAATATTGCAAGGATGTTCTTTTTAATTAAACCACTGCGGCAGATAGATCATGAGTGGTACTGCAAAGCCAATTGACCGCATACAGTCGATAGTCTATAATAGGAAACGCCTTAACCTCTGTAATCAAACGTCTCCAAACGGTACTGGTTAGTACAACGCGGGCCACACTGGAGTCATGAGGTTATTCTCTGTGCCGGCTGTGCGTGTCCTGTTTTCGCCCATCCCGGATGTGGAATGTTCCCGGCTGGCTGACCGACTCCCATTACGTTTTACCAGGCACCGGCCGCCGCTGTCAACAACTTTCTCCGTCGCCGGCCCTCCCGGACCTTCGAAAAGCCGCGCGGACAGCCGGCCATTTCAGTTCTGCCAGCAACTGAACCGGAAATGTTTCACGGCTCCCGCCATAGTTTGGCGAAAATTAAAATATGGGTAGTCATTGGTCAAAAAGTTGCGCAAAATAGCAAATCAAGCCCCTGAAGAAAATAGTTCGCAGTAGTTAACATATTTCACAAGCAATTAAATACCAAATAGCACGAGAGAATGTCTGCTGTCTATTATCATGACCATCGGTCATCCCAAATTGCTGGCCATCCCAAATTGTAAATTTATAATTAATTTTAGCCTCCATAACACGGTCATAAAATTAACAACAAATAGACGTGAAGAAGAATGGAAGGAGCTCATCACCTCTCTCCATGTTAAAAGTAACCGTCCTACGCTACGAAAAGTTAACTCATTGTTTCATCTACTTCTTTCTAGACTACAAGGATCAGGCAAAATACAGTCCATCTCAAGTCGAGAAGTTAAAAAAGTGACGATAAAGGAATCAGCATTAAGAAGAAGGATACAAGGTAAATGCACCGAAAAAATACAATCCGTGTTTATAAAAGAGGGCATAAGCCCATTGAACATTAACCAGCGCCCCTGTTGGTGGGCCTCTGAGACAAACTCGCCCTGGTGGGGGCGGGGGGGGGGGGGGGGGGGGGGGCAAAATGACCCTACTCTAGCTAAAAAACTAAAAGGTATATAAAGACGAAGAAAATGTGTTCGAAAGCTTTTGACGAGAACATTCCAAGTTACTTCGGGTATTATTTGGTTCAGGTCAATATTGAGGTCACCAGAGGTCATCAAAAAATTTCCAGTTTCGAACTTCGCTTCGAACACCCCCAAATCTCTCGGGAACTATGGTACTATAGGTACTAGGAACAAACGGGAAAATTCTTATGACCTTATGGTTCCAGAGGTCGCCAAAGGTCACGAGGGTATTTTTTCACAAAAAGTTGTTCGTGAATAACTTGTTATCGGTTACACATAGAGCAATACTTTTAACTCCATCGTGTTTGTCTTGTCAAGGCGCTTCGAAACATATCAACTGTGACGTAATTAGGTCAAGGTCATTTGGTGACCCAGGTATGTCATGTTGCATATGGTGCGATGCGACTCGACGAATCAAACACGGTGGTATCATGTGCACGTCTCTATCTTTATTATATCAAGAGTTATTAGCAAACAAATCGGGGTGACCTCAGATGACCTCAGCTGACCTTGCAGAGGTCACTGAGTAACAGTTGCACCTGGGTTATCAAGAATGAGCTAAAATAACATGATTCTGAAATATTTTGCCTGATCCAATGCATATGCTCTGAATAGGAAGCATTTGTATATTGTCCCATTGACTTATAATGGGGAGGTCACGAAATTGACCTTATGTCACCGATACATAAATATGAGATACAAGAATTGTAGGTACTTATGACCTTATGAAATCCTGAAAGTTTCAAATATCTCAGACAAAGACTGGTTTTGGCACAACCACAAACATTTGCTGAGATAAGGTCACTTGACGTCACTTGGTGACCTGACCTGAAATGACCTGAGGTCAAAGCATTCACATAATGTGAGTAGTTGATGCCCAAACAACTGTACCAAATTAGGCGGAACTGCGCGCTACTGTTTCCTCGCTATTCACGAAAAACCTCAGGGGGGGGGGGTCATTATGACTCCCTCTCCCCCACCAGGGCGAGGGCTAAAGGCAAATAAAGTAAATACAATTGAACGATAGCTTACCGATTAATTATAAAGCTAAGCGCCCACAAGCGCAGATGATGGATGTTCGATGAGCAATACAGAATAATATATATATATATATAATATATATATAATATATATTAGCAATACAATACAATAATATATATAGCAATACATTAGCAATACAGAATAATATATATTATTAATAAATATAAAAATGAATAGAAATATATACATAAATACAAAATAAATTGATTTAGAGGGAAGTAAATTTCAAGTGGTATAACAAAATTCAACGATCTCATTGGAGTTCGATTCATTATGCATTTACAATTGAGTTCGAACTAGACATTAATTTGTGTCTTTTTGGGGGTAAAATCAGAAAAGTTGTCAGCTATCGGCCGACTACAGTCATTTCCGGGGTGGCCATTTCCCCGATGACCCTCCTGGATCCGCCGCTGATAGTCGGCAGCCTTATTACTTGCTGAATACATCCATGAGCGGATCAAGGGGGGGGGGGCAAATGGGACATGACCCCAAAACCGCCTGCAATTCGGAGCATTATTGACCCATTTCCTGATATAGAAGGAAATCTAAGCAACTTTTACTACGGAAAGTTTGTTTTAAATCAGCTATCAATGCATAAGCAAGCAATGACTTTCGAAGTTATATTTAAATAGTCTGTGCTCATGATGACGCAAAGGGGATCGAAAATAGAAAATAAAGGACTAAAGAACTTTAGTTCTATAGTCTTTAGTTTAGGTTTTTAGTCCTTTTTTCGATCTCTTTTGTGTTATCATGAGCACAGGATATTTAAATATAACTTTTAAAGACGTAATCATCATGATGCTCATTACAGCCATCCAAATGCTGTATGCATCAACGGCATCAACGGATAAGCTAGCGAAATCCGTTGAGTTTCCAGGATTGTGTGAGACTTTTTGAGATTTGCCCCCCCCCCCCCACCCCACCCCCAAGGGCACCTGTTCTGGATCTGCCTTTGGACACCTACATTCCACAAGACTTGTATTTGTATGGATTAATGTGTCCAAAACTATGGTGTGTTTAGTCATGTCTAATCTTATCTACAATATCGGGAACCAGGTGGCAACTTCCACATACGATTATCCTACAACTGAAATATGTTAATAAAACAGACATCAAAACTTCGTCACTTTATGCAGCGTGGCTTCCCTCGAGATCCTGATATTGCACATACGGCATCATCCGGTCCCCCGGCAACCCACTCCTGCCCCACTCCGCACGCCCCGGAACCGGTCACGTGACTGGTCACGTGGTCTGCATTTCACCGAGCTTCCCGATAAAAGCTAGCGGCCGCCCCAGTCGAGCATCAGTGTGCCAACAGCGAGCAGTGCAGTAGCCGCTCCCGTCCAGTTCCACTCATCGCTCAGTCCTCACTCCGCAATGAACGCCGCCGTGATTGTAACTCTGCTCTGCCTCGGAGGCGCCCAGGCCTCGCCGGCGCCCTACGCCGACAGGCTCTCCAACGAAATCGGCCTGCAGGCCCGCGAGTCGCAGCTGATGAGCATCGTGGACGGCGCCCGCCAGCTGCAGATGCTGCTCTCGGAGCTGTACGGCCGCGGCTCGGAGACGGCACGCTCCCTCAGCAGCTCGCTCACGCCCAGCTCGGTGGCGCGCGCCCTGCAGGAGAGCGACCCGGTCGAGCTGGCGCTCAACTCGATCGAGCTCGACACGGACGTGTGCCGGCAGCGGCTCGTCTGCGAGCTGCAGACGGGCGTCACCGGCTACACGTTCGGTGGCATGGCCTACCAGCTGATGAAGAGCCGCGTGCCGGCGCTGGAGCGCTACGGCTACGTGTCCACCCGTGACCTGGGCGTGGACAGCTGCCGCCAGGCGTTCCCGTGCCAGTTCTCCGCGTCGCCGCTGATGGAGCGTGCCCGCCAGGTGCGTAGCCTCACCACCGACTTCTGCGACCTCGAGGGCGACTCGTACACGAGCAGCGCCTGCCGCACGGTCACCTACGCCGTCGACACGCTCGAGACCCTGTAGGAGGCCGCCGGCGCCGCTGCAGGTTGTTGACCGTCACCGCCAAGTGGCGTGCCGGTGTGCCAGCTGACCGTCTGGGCGTCCTCGAGTTACGAGGTGTCCGGAGGATCTCTGTCAAGACCAGCCGGCCGACAAGTGTAGACTTCTGTGAAGCAAAACATAAGATCAACAACGTTGCAGAGTAGGTGATCAACTATTTATTAGTTGTTATAATACGCGTTCAAGACAGTCATCACAGTAATTTATTGAATGCATATCCATTGATATTGTTTGTGATCGTTGTATGCATCATTGTATGTCCACATACTCATTGATAAATATGTCAAATACAAATATTACAACCTGGCCTTTTATGAAGAGAGAATAAATCAGATAAATGATTGGAAGCCGAAAACCACAGAATACGATATTGTTACGATGAATCACACATAATTCACACAAGTTTCTCCTTCTTGTCATCAATAATCGTTGGGCTTTGGTGCGGAGGGAACTAGAAAAGGAAAGCCATTAGGTGAAACATACAAACGCAAAATGTGGTCAGCGTGAGTTTTTCTTCAAAGGGAGCATGCTTTGAGACATGAGTACAACTTTGCAAGTATTACTTACCCTTTCGAGTACCCACACACAAATATTCGAGTAGTAGCGGTCTACGGGAGCACCATTTACTTACTGTTCAGTTGTGGCAGCATCACTGGGAACCGATCTGTCCAGACCTGCACCAGGAATGCGATGTGGGAAGCCATCTGTCCATACCGGCACCAGGAATGTGATGTGGGAATCCATCTGTCCAGACCGGCACCAGGAATGTGATGTGGGAAGCCATCTGTCCAGACCGGCACTAGGAATGTGATGTGGGAAGCTATCTGTCCAGACCGGCACTAGGAATGTGATGTGGGAAGCAATCTGTCCAGACTGGCACCAGGAATGTGATGTGGGAAGCCATCTGTCCAGACCGGCACTAGGAATGTGATGTGAACTGACACTGTAAGAGCAGTGAAAGTGGAGGCACGGAGTCCAGCCGAGTTTTCTTCAGGTCTCGACAGGACCAGGACCGGCTCTCAGCTCCAGTCCTCACCAAGACGGGACTGGAGCTGAGTTTTCCGTCAGCGCTCCAGTCCTGACAGAGCCGGGACTGGAGCTGAGTTTTCCGTCAGCAATCCAGCCCTGACAGAGCCGGGACTGGAGCTGAGTTTTCCGTCAGCAATCCAGTCCTGACAGAGCCGGGACTGGAGCTGAGTTTTCTGTCAGCTCTCCAGTTCTGACCGAGGCTGGATCGGACACTCGTTGGTCGTTAAGTTCAGTAAGAGCGGTGTAGAGTCGGACAGACAGATCACCGAATCAGATGGTCAGGGGGGCCCTGCAGTGGGCAGTGAGGTGCCAGATGTAACAATAAACAAATACAGTAATGGGTGCTTCTCACTTATTGCTATAGGAAATTAAGAGTTAGGTTTAAATTGATGTAAACATACCTAATTATAACTCGAATCCGTTAGCACATTATCCGTTGCTTAGATGATGCTTTGTAGGCTTCAATATTAATATAATTCCACTGTATGTACCTATCCTATTTCAGTCATTGTACTATTTGATCGTGTATTAGTACAATTTCTCGTGATATTGTTTTTCATTGTTGTTTTCTTTGTGTGTACTATTTCAGTCTCCATGCAGTGATGCTACTGCCGTACGCTCCACTGCTGTCTCAAGCCCGTGGTGTTAGCGTTGTGTGTGCTAATGCAGTCTCCAGCCTGCAGTGATATTAGTGTTGTGTGTACTACTGCAGTATCCAGCCTGCTGTGATGTTAGTGTTGTGTGTACTACTGCAGTCTCCAGCCTGCAGTGATATTAGTGTTGTGTGTACTACTGCAGTCTCCAGCCTGCAGTGATATTAGTGTTGTGTGTACTACTGCAGTCTCCAGCCTGCAGTGATATTAGTGTTGTGTGTACTACTGCAGTCTCCAGCCTATGGTGTTAGTGTTGTGTGTACTACTGCAGTCTCCAGCCTGCAGTGATATTAGTGTTGTGTGTACTACTGCAGTCTCCAGCCTAGGATGTTAGCGTTGTGTGTACTACTGCAGTCTCCAGCCTGCAGTGATATTAGTGTTGTGTGTACTACTGCAGTCTCCAGCCTGCTGTGATGTTAGTGTTGTGTGTACTACTGCAGTCTCCAGCCTGCAGTGATATTAGTGTTGTGTGTACTACTGCAGTCTCCAGCCTGCAGTGATATTAGTGTTGTGTGTACTACTGCAGTCTCCAGCCTGCAGTGATATTAGTGTTGTGTGTACTACTGCAGTCTCCAGCCTGCAGTGATATTAGTGTTGTGTGCACTACTGCAGTTTCCAGCCTATGGTGTTAGTGTTGTGTGTACTACTGCAGTCTCCAGCCTGCAGTGATATTAGTGTTGTGTGTACTACTGCAGTCTCCAGCCTGCAGTGATATTAGTGTTGTGTGTACTACTGCAGTCTCCAGCCTGCAGTGATATTAGTGTTGTGTGTACTACTGCAGTCTCCAGCCTGCAGTGATATTAGTGTTGTGTGTACTACTGCAGTCTCCAGCCTGCAGTGATATTAGTGTTGTGTGTACTACTGCAGTCTCCAGCCTGCAGTGATATTAGTGTTGTGTGCACTACTGCAGTTTCCAGCCTATGGTGTTAGCGTTGTGTGTACTACTGCAGTCTCCAGCCTGCAGTGATATTAGTGTTGTGTGCACTACTGCAGTCTCCAGCCTAGGATGTTAGCGTTGTGTGTACTACTGCAGTCTCCAGCCTGCAGTGATATTAGTGTTGTGTGTACTACTGCAGTCTCCAGCCTGCAGTGATATTAGTGTTGTGTGTACTACTGCAGTCTCCAGCCTGCAGTGATATTAGTGTTGTGTGTACTACTGCAGTCTCCAGCCTGCAGTGATATTAGTGTTGTGTGTACTACTGCAGTCTCCAGCCTGCAGTGATATTAGTGTTGTGTGTACTACTGCAGTCTCCAGCCTGCAGTGATATTAGTGTTGTGTGCACTACTGCAGTTTCCGGCCTATGGTGTTAGCGTTGTGTGTACTACTGCAGTCTCCAGCCTGCAGTGATATTAGTGTTGTGTGTACTAATGCAGTCTCCAGCCTGCAGTGATATTATCGTTGTGTGCACTACTGCAGTCTCCAGCCTGCAGTGATATTAGTGTTGTGTGTACTACTGCAGTCTCCAGCCTAGGATGTTAGCGTTGTGTGTACTACTGCAGTCTCCAGCCTAGGATGTTAGTGTTGTGTGTACTACTGCAGTCTCCAGCCTGCAGTGATATTAGTGTTGTGTGCACTACTGCAGTCTCCAGCCTAGGATGTTAGCGTTGTGTGTACTACTGCAGTCTCCAGCCTGCAGTGATATTAGTGTTGTGTGTACTACTGCAGTCTCCAGCCTAGGATGTTAGCGTTGTGTGTACTACTGCAGTCTCCAGCCTAGGATGTTAGTGTTGTGTGTACTACTGCAGTCTCCAGCCTGCAGTGATATTAGTGTTGTGTGCACTACTGCAGTCTCCAGCCTAGGATGTTAGCGTTGTGTGTACTACTGCAGTCTCCAGCCTGCAGTGATATTAGTGTTGTGTGTACTACTGCAGTCTCCAGCCTATGATGTTAGCGTTGTGTGTACTACTGCAGTCTCCAGCCTGCAGTGATATTAGTGTTGTGTGTACTACTGCAGTCTCCAGCCTAGGATGTTAGCGTTGTGTGTACTACTGCAGTCTCCAGCCTGCAGTGATATTAGTGTTGTGTGTACTACTGCAGTCTCCAGCCTGCAGTGATATTAGTGTTGTGTGCACTACTGCAGTCTCCAGCCTATGATGTTAGCGTTGTGTGTACTACTGCAGTCTCCAGCCTGCAGTGATATTAGTGTTGTGTGTACTACTGCAGTCTCCAGCCTATGATGTTAGTGTTGTGTGTACTACTGCAGTCTCCAGCCTAGGATATTAGTGTTGTGTGTACTACTGCAGTCTCCAGCCTATGATGTTAGCGTTGTGTGCACTACTGCAGTCTCCAGCCTAGGATGTTAGTGTTGTGTGTACTACTGCAGTCTCCAGCCTATGATGTTAGTGTTGTGTGTACTACTGCAGTCTCCAGCCTAGGATGTTAGTGTTGTGTGTACTACTGCAGTCTCCAGCCTGCAGTGATATTAGTGTTGTGTGCACTACTGCAGTCTCCAGCCTAGGATGTTAGCGTTGTGTGTACTACTGCAGTCTCCAGCCTGCAGTGATATTAGTGTTGTGTGTACTACTGCAGTCTCCAGCCTAGGATGTTAGTGTTGTGTGTACTACTGCAGTCTCCAGCCTGCAGTGATATTAGTGTTGTGTGTACTACTGCAGTCTCCAGCCTAGGATGTTAGCGTTGTGTGCACTACTGCAGTCTCCAGCCTGCTGTGATATTAGTGTTGTGTGTACTACTGCAGTCTCCAGCCTATGATGTTAGCGTTGTGTGTACTACTGCAGTCTCCAGCCTGCAGTGATATTAGTGTTGTGTGTACTACTGCAGTCTCCAGCCTAGGATGTTAGCGTTGTGTGTACTACTGCAGTCTCCAGCCTGCAGTGATATTAGTGTTGTGTGTACTACTGCAGTCTCCAGCCTGCAGTGATATTAGTGTTGTGTGCACTACTGCAGTCTCCAGCCTGCAGTGATATTAGTGTTGTGTGTATTACTGCAGTCTCCAGCCTGCAGTGATATTAGTGTTGTGTGTACTACTGCAGTCTCCAGCCTATGATGTTAGTGTTGTGTGTACTACTGCAGTCTCCAGCCTAGGATATTAGTGTTGTGTGTACTACTGCAGTCTCCAGCCTATGATGTTAGCGTTGTGTGCACTACTGCAGTCTCCAGCCTGCAGTGATATTAGTGTTGTGTGTACTACTGCAGTTTCCAGCCTAGGATGTTAGTGTTGTGTGTACTACTGCAGTCTCCAGCCTGCAGTGATATTAGTGTTGTGTGCACTACTGCAGTCTCCAGCCTGCAGTGATATTAGTGTTGTGTGCACTACTGCAGTCTCCAGCCTAGGACGTTAGCGTTGTGTGTACTACTGCAGTCTCCAGCCTGCTGTGTTAGTGTTGTGTGTACTACTGCAGTCTCCAGCCTAGGATGTTAGCGTTGTGTGTACTACTGCAGTCTCCAGCCTGCAGTGATATTAGTGTTGTGTGTACTACTGCAGTCTCCAGCCTGCTGTGATGTTAGCGTTGTGTGTACTACTGCAGTCTCCAGCCTGCAGTGATATTAGTGTTGTGTGTACTACTGCAGTCTCCAGCCTGCAGTGATATTAGTGTTGTGTGTACTACTGCAGTCTCCAGCCTGCAGTGATATTAGTGTTGTGTGTACTACTGCAGTCTCCAGCCTAGGATGTTAGCGTTGTGTGTACTACTGCAGTCTCCAGCCTGCAGTGATATTAGTGTTGTGTGCACTACTGCAGTCTCCAGCCTAGGATGTTAGCGTTGTGTGTACTACTGCAGTCTCCAGCCTGCAGTGATATTAGTGTTGTGTGTACTACTGCAGTCTCCAGCCTATGATGTTAGCGGTGTGTGTACTACTGCAGTCTCCAGCCTGCAGTGATGTTAGTGTTGTGTGTACTACTGCAGTCTCCAGCCTGCTGTGTTAGTGTTGTGTGTACTACTGCAGTCTCCAGCCTGCAGTGATGTTAGTGTTGTGTGTACTACTGCAGTCTCCAGCCTAGGATGTTAGCGGTGTGTGTACTACTGCAGTCTCCAGCCTGCAGTGATGTTAGTGTTGTGTGTACTACTGCAGTCTCCAGCCTGCTGTGTTAGTGTTGTGTGTACTACTGCAGTCTCCAGCCTGCAGTGATATTAGCGTTGTGTGTACTACTGCAGTCTCCAGCCTGCTGTGATATTAGCGTTGTGTGTACTACTGCAGTCTCCAGCCTGCTGTGATATTAGCGTTGTGTGTACTACTGCAGTCTCAAGCCTGCAGTGATGTTAGTGTTGTGTGTACTACTGCAGTCTCAAGCCTGCTGTGTTAGTGTTGTGTGTACTACTGCAGTCTCCAGCCTGCAGTGATATTAGCGTTGTGTGTACTACTGCAGTCTCCAGCCTGCTGTGATATTAGCGTTGTGTGTACTACTGCAGTCTCCAGCCTGCTGTGATATTAGCGTTGTGTGTACTACTGCAGTCTCCAGCCTGCAGTGCTATTAGTGTTGTGTGTACTACTGCAGTCTCCAGCCTGCTGTGATAGTGTTGTGTGTACTACTGCAGTCTCCAGCCTGCAGTGATATTAGCGTTGTGTGTACTACTGCAGTCTCCAGCCTGCAGTGATATTAGTGTTGTGTGTACTACTGTAGTCTCCAGCCTGCAGTGATATTAGTGTTGTGTGCACTACTGCAGTCTCCAGCCTATGATGTTAGCGTTGTGTCTACTACTGCAGTCTCCAGCCTGCAGTGATATTAGCGTTGTGTGTACTACTGCAGTCTCCAGCCTGCAGTGATATTAGCGTTGTGTGTACTACTGCAGTCTCCAGCCTGCAGTGATATTAGCGTTGTGTGTACTACTGCAGTCTCCAGCCTGCTGTGTTAGTGTTGTGTGTACTACTGCAGTCTCCAGCCTGCAGTGATATTAGTGTTGTGTGTACTACTGCAGTCTCCAGCCTAGGATGTTAGCGTTGTGTGCACTACTGCAGTCTCCAGCCTATGATGTTAGCGGTGTGTGTACTACTGCAGTCTCCAGCCTGCAGTGATATTAGTGTTGTGTGTACTACTGCAGTCTCCAGCCTGCAGTGATATTAGCGTTGTGTGTACTACTGCAGTCTCCAGCCTGCTGTGTTAGTGTTGTGTGTACTACTGCAGTCTCCAGCCTGCAGTGATATTAGTGTTGTGTGTACTACTGCAGTCTCCAGCCTAGGATGTTAGCGTTGTGTGCACTACTGCAGTCTCCAGCCTATGATGTTAGCGGTGTGTGTACTACTGCAGTCTCCAGCCTAGGATGTTAGTGTTGTGTGCACTACTGCAGTTTCCAGCCTATGATGTTAGCGGTGTGTGCACTACTGCAGTCTCCAGCCTGCAGTGATGTTAGCGTTGTGTGTACTACTGCAGTCTCCAGCCTGCAGTGATATTAGTGTTGTGTGTACTACTGCAGTCTCCAGCCTAGGATGTTAGCGTTGTGTGTACTACTGCAGTTTCCAGCCTGCAGTGATATTAGTGTTGTGTGTAATACTGCAGTCTCCAGCCTAGGATGTTAGCGTTGTGTGTACTACTGCAGTCTCCAGCCTGCTGTGATATTAGTGTTGTGTGTACTACTGCAGTCTCCAGCCTAGGATGTTAGCGTTGTGTGTACTACTGCAGTTTCCAGCCTGCAGTGATATTAGTGTTGTGTGTACTACTGCAGTCTCCAGCCTAGGATGTTAGCGTTGTGTGTACTACTGCAGTCTCCAGCCTGCAGTGATATTAGTGTTGTGTGCACTACTGCAGTCTCCAGCCTATGATATTAGTGTTGTGTGTACTACTGCAGTTTCCAGCCTAGGATGTTAGTGTTGTGTGCACTACTGCAGTCTCCAGCCTGCAGTGATGTTAGTGTTGTGTGTACTACTGCAGTCTCCAGCCTGCAGTGATATTAGTGTTGTGTGTACTACTGCAGTCTCCAGCCTGCAGTGATATTAGTGTTGTGTGTACTACTGCAGTCTCCAGCCTAGGATGTTAGCGTTGTGTGCACTACTGCAGTCTCCAGCCTGCAGTGATATTAGTGTTGTGTGTACTACTGCAGTCTCCAGCCTAGGATGTTAGCGTTGTGTGTACTACTGCAGTCTCCAGCCTGCAGTGATATTAGTGTTGTGTGTACTACTGCAGTCTCCAGCCTGCAGTGATGTTAGTGTTGTGTGTACTACTGCAGTCTTCAGCCTAGGATGTTAGCGTTGTGTGTACTACTGCAGTCTCCAGCCTGCAGTGATGTTAGTGTTGTGTGTACTACTGCAGTCTCCAGCCTAGGATGTTAGCGTTGTGTGCACTACTGCAGTCTCCAGCCTGCAGTGATATTAGTGTTGTGTGTACTACTGCAGTCTCCAGCCTATGATGTTAGCGTTGTGTGTACTACTGCAGTCTCCAGCCTAGGATGTTAGTGTTGTGTGTACTACTGCAGTCTCCAGCCTGCAGTGATATTAGTGTTGTGTGTACTACTGCAGTCTCCAGCCTGCAGTGATATTAGTGTTGTGTGTACTACTGCAGTCTCCAGCCTAGGATGTTAGTGTTTTGTGTACTACTGCAGTCTCCAGCCTGCAGTGATATTAGTGTTGTGTGTACTACTGCAGTCTCCAGCCTAGGATGTTAGCGTTGTGTGTACTACTGCAGTCTCCAGCCTGCAGTGATATTAGTGTTGTGTGTACTACTGCAGTCTCCAGCCTATTATGTTAGCGTTGTGTGTACTACTGCAGTCTCCAGCCTGCAGTGATATTAGTGTTGTGTGTACTACTGCAGTCTCCAGCCTAGGATGTTAGCGTTGTGTGTACTACTGCAGTCTCCAGCCTGCAGTGATATTAGTGTTGTGTGTACTACTGCAGTCTCCAGCCTGCAGTGATATTAGTGTTGTGTGTACTACTGCAGTCTCCAGCCTAGGATGTTAGCGGTGTGTGTACTACTGCAGTCTCCAGCCTGCTGTGTTAGTGTTGTGTGTACTACTGCAGTCTCCAGCCTGCAGTGATATTAGTGTTGTGTGCACTACTGCAGTCTCCAGCCTAGGATGTTAGCGTTGTGTGTACTACTGCAGTCTCCAGCCTGCAGTGATATTAATGTTGTGTGTACTACTGCAGTCTCCAGCCTGCAGTGATATTAGTGTTGTGTGCACTACTGCAGTCTCCAGCCTAGGATATTAGTGTTGTGTGTACTACTGCAGTCTCCAGACTAGGATGTTAGCGTTGTGTGTACTACTGCAGTCTCCAGCCTGCAGTGATATTAGTGTTGTGTGTACTACTGCAGTCTCCAGCCTAGGATGTTAGCGTTGTGTGTACTACTGCAGTCTCCAGCCTGCAGTGATGTTAGTGTTGTGTGTACTACTGCAGTCTCCAGCCTGCAGTGATATTAGTGTTGTGTGTACTACTGCAGTCTCCAGCCTAGGATGTTAGCGTTGTGTGTACTACTGCAGTCTCCAGCCTGCAGTGATGTTAGGGTTGTGTGTACTACTGCAGTCTCCAGCCTGCAGTGATGTTAGTGTTGTGTGTACTACTGCAGTCTCCAGCCTGCAGTGATATTAGTGTTGTGTGTACTACTGTAGTCTCCAGCCTATGATGTTAGCGTTGTGTGTACTACTGCAGTCTCCAGCCTGCAGTGATATTAGTGTTGTGTGCACTACTGCAGTCTCCAGCCTAGGATGTTAGCGTTGTGTGTACTACTGCAGTCTCCAGCCTGCAGTGATATTAGTGTTGTGTGTACTACTGCAGTCTCCAGCCTGCAGTGATATTAGTGTTGTGTGCACTACTGCAGTCTCCAGCCTAGGATATTAGTGTTGTGTGTACTACTGCAGTCTCCAGCCTAGGATGTTAGCGTTGTGTGTACTACTGCAGTCTCCAGCCTGCAGTGATATTAGTGTTGTGTGTACTACTGCAGTCTCCAGCCTAGGATGTTAGCGTTGTGTGTACTACTGCAGTCTCCAGCCTGCAGTGATGTTAGTGTTGTGTGTACTACTGCAGTCTCCAGCCTGCAGTGATATTAGTGTTGTGTGTACTACTGCAGTCTCCAGCCTAGGATGTTAGCGTTGTGTGTACTACTGCAGTCTCCAGCCTGCAGTGATGTTAGTGTTGTGTGTACTACTGCAGTCTCCAGCCTGCAGTGATATTAGTGTTGTGTGTACTACTGTAGTCTCCAGCCTATGATGTTAGCGTTGTGTGTACTACTGCAGTCTCCAGCCTGCAGTGATATTAGTGTTGTGTGTACTACTGCAGTCTCCAGCCTGCAGTGATATTAGTGTTGTGTGCACTACTGCAGTCTCCAGCCTAGGATATTAGTGTTGTGTGTACTACTGCAGTCTCCAGCCTAGGATGTTAGCGTTGTGTGTACTACTGCAGTCTCCAGCCTGCAGTGATATTAGTGTTGTGTGTACTACTGCAGTCTCCAGCCTAGGATGTTAGCGTTGTGTGTACTACTGCAGTCTCCAGCCTGCAGTGATGTTAGTGTTGTGTGTACTACTGCAGTCTCCAGCCTGCAGTGATATTAGTGTTGTGTGTACTACTGTAGTCTCCAGCCTATGATGTTAGCGTTGTGTGTACTACTGCAGTCTCCAGCCTGCAGTGATATTAGTGTTGTGTGTACTACTGCAGTCTCCAGCCTGCAGTGATATTAGCGTTGTGTGTACTACTGCAGTCTCCAGCCTAGGATGTTAGTGTTGTGTGTACTACTGCAGTTTCCAGCCTAAGATGTTAGTGTTGTGTGTACTACTGCAGTCTCCAGCCTGCTGTGATGTTAGCGTTGTGTGCACTACTGCAGTCTCCAGCCTAGGATGTTAGTGTTGTGTGTACTACTGCAGTCTCCAGCCTAGGATATTAGCGTTGTGTGTACTACTGCAGTCTCCAGCCTGCAGTGTTATTAGTGTTGTGTGCACTACTGCAGTCTCCAGCCTAGGATGTTAGCGTTGTGTGTACTACTGCAGTCTCCAGCCTATGATGTTAGCGTTGTGTGTACTACTGCAGTCTCCAGCCTAAGATGTTAGTGTTGTGTGTACTACTGCAGTCTCCAGCCTGCTGTGATGTTAGCGTTGTGTGCACTACTGCAGTCTCCAGCCTAGGATGTTAGTGTTGTGTGTACTACTGCAGTCTCCAGCCTAGGATGTTAGCGTTGTGTGTACTACTGCAGTCTCCAGCCTGCAGTGATATTAGTGTTGTGTGCACTACTGCAGTCTCCAGCCTAGGATGTAAGCGTTGTGTATACTACTGCAGTCTCCAGCCTATGATGTTAGTGTTGTGTATACTACTGCAGTCTCCAGCCTGCAGTGATATTAGTGTTGTGTGTACTACTGCAGTCTCCAGCCTAGGATGTTAGCGTTGTGTATACTACTGCAGTCTCCAGCCTGCAGTGATATTAGTGTTTTGTGTACTACTGCAGTCTCCAGCCTAGGATGTTAGCGTTGTGTATACTACTGCAGTCTCCAGCCTGCAGTGATATTAGTGTTGTGTGTACTACTGCAGTCTCCAGCCTGCAGTGTTAGTGTTGTGTGTACTACTGCAGTCTCCAGCCTGCAGTGATATTAGTGTTGTGTGTACTACTGCAGTCTCCAGCCTAGGATGTTAGCGTTGTGTGTACTACTGCAGTCTCCAGCCTGCAGTGATATTAGTGTTGTGTGTACTACTGCAGTCTCCAGCCTAGGATGTTAGCGTTGTGTGTACTACTGCAGTCTCCAGCCTGCTGTGATATTAGTGTTGTGTGTACTACTGCAGTCTCCAGCCTAGGATGTTAGCGTTGTGTATACTACTGCAGTCTCCAGCCTAGGATGTTAGCGTTGTGTGTACTACTGCAGTCTCCAGCCTGCAGTGATATTAGTGTTGTGTGTACTACTGCAGTCTCCAGCCTAGGATGTTAGCGTTGTGTGTACTACTGCAGTCTCCAGCCTGCAGTGATATTAGTGTTGTGTGTACTACTGCAGTCTCCAGCCTAGGATGTTAGCGTTGTGTGTACTACTGCAGTCTCCAGCCTGCAGTGATATTAGTGTTGTGTGTACTACTGCAGTCTCCAGCCTAGGATGTTAGCGTTGTGTGTACTACTGCAGTCTCCAGCCTGCTGTGATATTAGTGTTGTGTGTACTACTGCAGTCTCCAGCCTAGGATGTTAGCGTTGTGTATACTACTGCAGTCTCCAGCCTAGGATGTTAGCGTTGTGTGTACTACTGCAGTCTCCAGCCTGCAGTGATATTAGTGTTGTGTGTACTACTGCAGTCTCCAGCCTAGGATGTTAGCGTTGTGTGTACTACTGCAGTCTCCAGCCTGCTGTGATATTAGTGTTGTGTGTACTACTGCAGTCTCCAGCCTAGGATGTTAGCGTTGTGTGTACTACTGCAGTCTCCAGCCTGCAGTGATATTAGTGTTGTGTGTACTACTGCAGTCTCCAGCCTAGGATGTTAGGGTTGTGTGTACTACTGCAGTCTCCAGCCTAGGATGTTAGCGGTGTGTGCACTACTGCAGTCTCCAGCCTGCAGTGATGTTAGCGTTGTGTGTACTACTGCAGTCTCCAGCCTATGATGTTAGCGTTGTGTGTACTACTGCAGTATCCAGCCTGCAGTGATATTAGTGTTGTGTGTACTACTGCAGTCTCCAGCCTATGATGTTAGCGTTGTGTGCACTACTGCAGTCTCCAGCCTGCAGTGATATTAGTGTTGTGTGTACTACTGCAGTCTCCAGCCTATGATGTTAGCGTTGTGTGTACTACTGCAGTCTCCAGCCTAGGATGTTAGTGTTGTGTGTACTACTGCAGTCTCCAGCCTGCAGTGATATTAGTGTTGTGTGTACTACTGCAGTCTCCAGCCTAGGATGTTAGCGTTGTGTGTACTACTGCAGTCTCCAGCCTGCTGTGATATTAGTGTTGTGTGTACTACTGCAGTCTCCAGCCTAGGATGTTAGCGTTGTGTGTACTACTGCAGTCTCCAGCCTGCAGTGATATTAGTGTTGTGTGTACTACTGCAGTCTCCAGCCTAGGATGTAAGTGTTGTGTGTACTACTGCAGTCTCCAGCCTGTAGTGATATTAGTGTTGTGTGTACTACTGCAGTCTCCAGCCTAGGATGTTAGCGGTGTGTGTACTACTGCAGTCTCCAGCCTGCAGTGATATTAGTGTTGTGTGTACTACTGCAGTTTCCAGCCTAGGATGTTAGCGTTGTGTGTACTACTGCAGTTTCCAGCCTGCAGTGATGTTAGTGTTGTGTGTACTACTGCAGTCTCCAGCCTAGGATGTTAGCGTTGTGTGTACTACTGCAGTCTCCAGCCTGCAGTGATATTAGTGTTGTGTGTACTACTGCAGTCTCCAGCCTAGGATGTTAGTGTTTTGTGTACTACTGCAGTCTCCAGCCTGCTGTGATGTTAGGGTTGTGTGTACTACTGCAGTCTCCAGCCTGCAGTGATATTAGTGTTGTGTGTACTACTGCAGTCTCCAGCCTGCTGTGATATTAGTGTTGTGTGTACTACTGCAGTCTCCAGCCTGCAGTGATGTTAGTGTTGTGTGTACTACTGCAGTCTCCAGCCTAGGATGTTAGCGTTGTGTGTACTACTGCAGTCTCCAGCCTGCAGTGATATTAGTGTTGTGTGTACTACTGCAGTCTCCAGCCTAGGATGTTAGCGTTGTGTGTACTACTGCAGTCTCCAGCCTGCAGTGATATTAGTGTTGTGTGTACTACTGCAGTCTCCAGCCTAGGATGTTAGCGGTGTGTGTACTACTGCAGTCTCCAGCCTGCAGTGATATTAGTGTTGTGTGTACTACTGCAGTTTCCAGCCTGCAGTGATGTTAGTGTTGTGTGTACTACTGCAGTCTCCAGCCTGCAGTGATATTAGTGTTGTGTGTACTACTGCAGTCTCCAGCCTAGGATGTTAGCGTTGTGTGTACTACTGCAGTTTCCAGCCTGCAGTGATGTTAGTGTTGTGTGTACTACTGCAGTCTCCAGCCTAGGATGTTAGCGTTGTGTGCACTACTGCAGTCTCCAGCCTGCAGTGATATTAGTGTTGTGTGCACTACTGCAGTCTCCAGCCTGCAGTGATATTAGTGTTGTGTGCACTACTGCAGTTTCCAGCCTATGATGTTAGCGTTGTGTGCACTACTGCAGTCTCCAGCCTGCAGTGATATTAGTGTTGTGTGCACTACTGCAGTCTCCAGCCTGCAGTGATATTAGTAATTTGTGTACTACTGCAGTTTCCAGCCTAGGATGTTAGCGTTGTGTGTACTACTGCAGTCTCCAGCCTAGGATGTTAGCGTTGTGTGCACTACTGCAGTCTCCAGCCTGCTGTGATATTAGTGTTGTGTGTACTACTGCAGTCTCCAGCCTGCAGTGATATTAGTGTTGTGTGTACTACTGCAGTCTCCAGCCTAGGATGTTAGCGTTGTGTGTACTACTGCAGTCTCCAGCCTGCTGTGATATTAGTGTTGTGTGTACTACTGCAGTCTCCAGCCTGCAGTGATATTAGTGTTGTGTGTACTACTGCAGTCTCCAGCCTAGGATGTTAGCGTTGTGTGTACTACTGCAGTCTCCAGCCTGCAGTGATATTAGTGTTGTATGTACTACTGCAGTCTCCAGCCTAGGATGTTAGCGTTGTGTGTACTACTGCAGTCTCCAGCCTGCAGTGATATTAGTGTTGTGTGTACTACTGCAGTCTCCAGCCTAGGATGTTAGCGTTGTGTGTACTACTGCAGTCTCCAGCCTGCAGTGATATTAGTGTTGTGTGTACTACTGCAGTCTCCAGCCTAGGACGTTAGCGTTGTGTGTACTACTGCAGTCTCCAGCCTAGGATGTTAGCGGTGTGTGTACTACTGCAGTCTCCAGCCTATGATGTTAATGTTGTGTGTACTACTGCAGTCTCCAGCCTAGGATGTTAGTGTTGTGTGTACTACTGCAGTCTCCAGCCTAGGATGTTAGTGTTGTGTGCACTACTGCAGTCTCCAGCCTAGGATGTTATCGTTGTGTGTACTACTGCAGTCTCCAGCCTAGGATGTTAGCGGTGTGTGTACTACTGCAGTCTCCAGCCTGCAGTGATATTAGTGTTGTGTGTACTACTGCAGTCTCCAGCCTGCTGTGTTAGTGTTTTGTGTACTACTGCAGTCTCCAGCCTGCAGTGATATTAGTGTTTTGTGTACTACTGCAGTTTCCAGCCTATGATGTTAGTGTTGTTTGTACTACTGCAGTCTCCAGCCTGCAGTGATGTTAGTGTTGTGTGCACTACTGCAGTCTCCAACCTGCAGTGATATTAGTGTTGTGTGCACTACTGCAGTCTCCAGCCTGCAGTGATATTAGTGTTGTGTGTACTACTGCAGTCTCCAGCCTGCAGTGATGTTAGCGTTGTGTGTACTACTGCAGTCTCCAGCCTGCAGTGATATTAGTGTTGTGTGTACTACTGCAGTCTCCAGCCTAGGATGTTAGCGGTGTGTGTACTACTGCAGTCTCCAGCCTGCAGTGATATTAGTGTTGTGTGTACTACTGCAGTCTCCAGCCTAGGATGTTAGCGTTGTGTGCACTACTGCAGTCTCCAGCCTGCAGTGATATTAGTGTTGTGTGTACTACTGCAGTCTCCAGCCTGCAGTGATGTTAGCGTTGTGTGTACTACTGCAGTCTCCAGCCTGCTGTGTTAGTGTTGTGTGTACTACTGCAGTCTCCAGCCTGCAGTGATGTTAGCGTTGTGTGTACTACTGCAGTCTCCAGCTTGCAGTGATATTAGTGTTGTGTGTACTACTGCAGTCTCCAGCCTGCAGTGATGTTAGCGTTGTGTGTACTACTGCAGTCTCCAGCCTGCTGTGATGTTAGCGTTGTGTGTACTACTGCAGTCTCCAGCCTGCAGTGATATTAGTGTTGTGTGTACTACTGCAGTCTCCAGCCTAGGATGTTAGCGTTGTGTGTACTACTGCAGTCTCCAGCCTGCAGTGATATTAGTGTTGTGTGTACTACTGCAGTCTCCAGCCTGCAGTGATATTAGCGTTGTGTGTACTACTGCAGTCTCCAGCCTGCTGTGATGTTAGCGTTGTGTGTACTACTGCAGTCTCCAGCCTGCAGTGATATTAGTGTTGTGTGTACTACTGCAGTCTCCAGCCTAGGATGTTAGCGGTGTGTGTACTACTGCAGTATCCAGCCTGCAGTGATATTAGTGTTGTGTGTACTACTGCAGTCTCCAGCCTAGGATGTTAGCGTTGTGTGCACTACTGCAGTCTCCAGCCTGCAGTGATATTAGTGTTGTGTGTACTACTGCAGTCTCCAGCCTGCAGTGATGTTAGCGTTGTGTGTACTACTGCAGTCTCCAGCCTGCTGTGTTAGTGTTGTGTGTACTACTGCAGTCTCCAGCCTGCAGTGATGCTAGCGTTGTGTGTACTACTGCAGTCTCCAGCCTAGGATATTAGTGTTGTGTGCACTACTGCAGTCTCCAGCCTAGGATGTTAGCGTTGTGTGCACTACTGCAGTTTCCAGCCTGCAGTGATGTTAGTGTTGTGTGTACTACTGCAGTCTCCAGCCTGCAGTGATGTTAGCGTTGTGTGTACTACTGCAGTCTCCAGCCTGCAGTGATATTAGTGTTGTGTGTACTACTGCAGTCTCCAGCCTGCAGTGATGTTAGCGTTGTGTGTACTACTGCAGTCTCCAGCCTGCAGTGTTAGTGTTGTGTGTACTACTGCAGTCTCCAGCCTGCAGTGATATTAGTGTTGTGTGTACTACTGCAGTCTCCAGCCTGCAGTGATATTAGCGGTGTGTGTACTACTGCAGTCTCCAGCCTAGGATGTTAGTGTTGTGTGTACTACTGCAGTCTCCAGCCTGCAGTGATATTAGTGTTGTGTGCACTACTGCAGTCTCCAGCCTAGGATATTAGTGTTGTGTGTACTACTGCAGTCTCCAGCCTGCTGTGATGTTAGCGTTGTGTGTACTACTGCAGTCTCCAGCCTGCAGTGATATTAGTGTTGTGTGTACTACTGCAGTTTCCAGCCTAGGATGTTAGTGTTGTGTGTACTACTGCAGTCTCCAGCCTGCAGTGATATTAGTGTTGTGTGTACTACTGCAGTCTCCAGCCTGCAGTGATGTTAGTGTTGTGTGTACTACTGCAGTCTCCAGCCTGCAGTGATATTAGCGTTGTGTGTACTACTGCAGTCTCCAGCCTAGGATGTTAGCGTTGTGTGTACTACTGCAGTCTCCAGCCTGCTGTGATGTTAGCGTTGTGTGTACTACTGCAGTCTCCAGCCTGCAGTGATATTAGTGTTGTGTGTACTACTGCAGTCTCCAGCCTGCAGTGATATTAGTGTTGTGTGTACTACTGCAGTCTCCAGCCTAGGATGTTAGGGTTGTGTATACTACTGCAGTCTCCAGCCTAGGATGTTAGCATTGTGTGCACTACTGCAGTCTCCAGCCTGCTGTGTTAGTGTTGTGTGCACTACTGCAGTCTCCAGCCTAGGATATTAGTGTTGTGTGTACTATTGCAGTCTCCAGCCTGCTGTGTTGTTAGCGTTGTGTGTACTACTGCAGTCTCCAGCCTGCTGTGTTAGTGTTGTGTGCACTACTGCAGTCTCCAGCCTAGGATATTAGTGTTGTGTGTACTACTGCAGTCTCCAGCCTGCAGTGATATTAGTGTTGTGTGTACTACTGCAGTCTCCAGCCTAGGATGTTAGCGTTGTGTGTACTACTGCAGTCTCCAGCCTAGGATGTTAGCGTTGTGTGTACTACTGCAGTCTCCAGCCTATGATGTTAGCGTTGTGTGTACTACTGCAGTCTCCAGCCCAAGATGTTAGTGTTGTGTGTACTACTGCAGTCTCCAGCCTGCTGTGATGTTAGCGTTGTGTGCACTACTGCAGTCTCCAGCCTAGGATGTTAGTGTTGTGTGTACTACTGCAGTCTCCAGCCTAGGATGTTAGCGTTGTGTGTACTACTGCAGTCTCCTGCCTGCAGTGATATTAGTGTTGTGTGCACTACTGCAGTCTCCAGCCTAGGATGTTAGCGTTGTGTATACTACTGCAGTCTCCAGCCTGCAGTGATATTAGTGTTGTGTGTACTACTGCAGTCTCCAGCCTATGATGTTAGCGTTGTGTGTACTACTGCAGTCTCCAGCCTGCAGTGATATTAGTGTTGTGTGTACTACTGCAGTCTCCAGCCTATGATGTTAGTGTTGTGTGTACTACTGCAGTCTCCAGCCTAGGATGTTAGCGTTGTGTGTACTACTGCAGTCTCCAGCCTAGGATGTTAGCGTTGTGTGTACTACTGCAGTCTCCAGCCTAGGATGTTAGCGTTGTGTGTACTACTGCAGTCTCCAGCCTGCAGTGATATTAGTGTTGTGTGTACTACTGCAGTCTCCAGCCTAGGATGTTAGCGTTGTGTGTACTACTGCAGTCTCCAGCCTGCTGTGATATTAGTGTTGTGTGTACTACTGCAGTCTCCAGCCTAGGATGTTAGCGTTGTGTGTACTACTGCAGTCTCCAGCCTGCAGTGATATTAGTGTTGTGTGTACTACTGCAGTCTCCAGCCTAGGATGTTAGTGTTGTGTGTACTACTGCAGTCTCCAGCCTGCAGTGATATTAGTGTTGTGTGTACTACTGCAGTCTCCAGCCTAGGATGTTAGCGGTGTGTGCACTACTGCAGTCTCCAGCCTGCAGTGATGTTAGCGTTGTGTGTACTACTGCAGTCTCCAGCCTGCAGTGATATTAGTGTTGTGTGTACTACTGCAGTCTCCAGCCTGCAGTGATATTAGTGTTGTGTGTACTACTGCAGTCTCCAGCCTGCAGTGATATTAGTGTTGTGTGTACTACTGCAGTCTCCAGCCTGCAGTGATATTAGTGTTGTGTGTACTACTGCAGTCTCCAGCCTAGGATGTTAGTGTTGTGTGTACTACTGCAGTCTCCAGCCTATGATGTTAGCGTTGTGTGTACTACTGCAGTCTCCAGCCTGCAGTGATATTAGTGTTGTGTGTACTACTGCAGTCTCCAGCCTAGGATGTTAGCGTTGTGTGTACTACTGCAGTCTCCAGCCTGCAGTGATATTAGTGTTGTGTGTACTACTGCAGTCTCCAGCCTATGATGTTAGCGTTGTGTGTACTACTGCAGTCTCCAGCCTGCAGTGATATTAGTGTTGTGTGTACTACTGCAGTCTCCAGCCTAGGATGTAAGCGTTGTGTGTACTACTGCAGTCTCCAGCCTGCAGTGATATTAGTGTTGTGTGTACTACTGCAGTCTCCAGCCTGCAGTGATATTAGTGTTGTGTGTACTACTGCAGTCTCCAGCCTAGGATGTTAGCGTTGTGTGTACTACTGCAGTCTCCAGCCTGCTGTGTTAGTGTTGTGTGTGCTACTGCAGTCTCCAGCCTGCAGTGATATTAGTGTTGTGTGCACTACTGCAGTCTCCAGCCTAGGATGTTAGCGTTGTGTGTACTACTGCAGTCTCCAGCCTAGGATATTAGTGTTGTGTGTACTACTGCAGTCTCCAGCCTAGGATGTTAGCGTTGTGTGTACTACTGCAGTCTCCAGCCTAGGATGTTAGCGTTGTGTGTACTACTGCAGTCTCCAGCCTGCAGTGATGTTAGTGTTGTGTGTACTACTGCAGTCTCCAGCCTGCAGTGATATTAGTGTTGTGTGTACTACTGCAGTCTCCAGCCTGCAGTGATATTAGTGTTGTGTGTACTACTGCAGTTTCCAGCCTAGGATGTTAGGGTTGTGTGTACTACTGCAGTCTCCAGCCTGCAGTGATATTAGTGTTGTGTGTACTACTGCAGTCTCCAGCCTGCAGTGATATTAGCGTTGTGTGTACTACTGCAGTCTCCAGCCTAGGATGTTAGTGTTGTGTGTACTACTGCAGTTTCCAGCCTAAGATGTTAGTGTTGTGTGTACTACTGCAGTCTCCAGCCTGCTGTGATGTTAGCGTTGTGTGCACTACTGCAGTCTCCAGCCTAGGATGTTAGTGTTGTGTGTACTACTGCAGTCTCCAGCCTAGGATATTAGCGTTGTGTGTACTACTGCAGTCTCCAGCCTGTAGTGTTATTAGTGTTGTGTGCACTACTGCAGTCTCCAGCCTAGGATGTTAGCGTTGTGTGTACTACTGCAGTCTCCAGCCTATGATGTTAGCGTTGTGTGTACTACTGCAGTCTCCAGCCTAAGATGTTAGTGTTGTGTGTACTACTGCAGTCTCCAGCCTGCTGTGATGTTAGCGTTGTGTGCACTACTGCAGTCTCCAGCCTAGGATGTTAGTGTTGTGTGTACTACTGCAGTCTCCAGCCTAGGATGTTAGCGTTGTGTGTACTACTGCAGTCTCCAGCCTGCAGTGATATTAGTGTTGTGTGCACTACTGCAGTCTCCAGCCTAGGATGTAAGCGTTGTGTATACTACTGCAGTCTCCAGCCTATGATGTTAGCGTTGTGTGTACTACTGCAGTCTCCAGCCTGCAGTGATATTAGTGTTGTGTGTACTACTGCAGTCTCCAGCCTAGGATGTTAGCGTTGTGTATACTACTGCAGTCTCCAGCCTGCAGTGATATTAGTGTTGTGTGTACTACTGCAGTCTCCAGCCTATGATGTTAGTGTTGTGTGTACTACTGCAGTCTCCAGCCTAGGATGTTAGCGTTGTGTGTACTACTGCAGTCTCCAGCCTGCAGTGATATTAGTGTTGTGTGTACTACTGCAGTCTCCAGCCTGCAGTGATATTAGTGTTGTGTGTACTACTTCAGTCTCCAGCCTGCAGTGATATTAGTGTTGTGTGTACTACTGCAGTCTCCAGCCTATGATGTTAGTGTTGTGTGTACTACTGCAGTCTCCAGCCTAGGATATTAGCGTTGTGTGTACTACTGCAGTCTCCAGCCTGCAGTGATATTAGTGTTGTGTGTACTACTGCAGTCTCCAGCCTAGGATGTTAGCGTTGTGTATACTACTGCAGTCTCCAGCCTGCAGTGATATTAGTGTTTTGTGTACTACTGCAGTCTCCAGCCTAGGATGTTAGCGTTGTGTGTACTACTGCAGTCTCCAGCCTGCTGTGATATTAGTGTTGTGTGTACTACTGCAGTCTCCAGCCTGCAGTGATATTAGTGTTGTGTGTACTACTGCAGTCTCCAGCCTGCAGTGTTAGTGTTGTGTGTACTACTGCAGTCTCCAGCCTGCAGTGATATTAGTGTTGTGTGTACTACTGCAGTCTCCAGCCTGCAGTGTTAGTGTTGTGTGTACTACTGCAGTCTTCAGCCTGCAGTGATATTAGTGTTGTGTGTACTACTGCAGTCTCCAGCCTAGGATGTTAGCGTTGTGTGTACTACTGCAGTCTCCAGCCTAGGATGTTAGCGTTGTGTGTACTACTGCAGTCTCCAGCCTGCAGTGATATTAGTGTTGTGTGTACTACTGCAGTCTCCAGCCTAGGATGTTAGCGTTGTGTGTACTACTGCAGTCTCCAGCCTGCTGTGATATTAGTGTTGTGTGTACTACTGCAGTCTCCAGCCTAGGATGTTAGCGTTGTGTGTACTACTGCAGTCTCCAGCCTGCAGTGATATTAGTGTTGTGTGTACTACTGCAGTCTCCAGCCTAGGATGTTAGGGTTGTGTGTACTACTGCAGTCTCCAGCCTAGGATGTTAGCGGTGTGTGCACTACTGCAGTCTCCAGCCTGCAGTGATGTTAGCGTTGTGTGTACTACTGCAGTCTCCAGCCTATGATGTTAGCGTTGTGTGTACTACTGCAGTCTCCAGCCTGCAGTGATATTAGTGTTGTGTGTACTACTGCAGTCTCCAGCCTATGATGTTAGCGTTGTGTGCACTACTGCAGTCTCCAGCCTGCAGTGATATTAGTGTTGTGTGTACTACTGCAGTCTCCAGCCTATGATGTTAGCGTTGTGTGTACTACTGCAGTCTCCAGCCTAGGATGTTAGTGTTGTGTGTACTACTGCAGTCTCCAGCCTGCAGTGATATTAGTGTTGTGTGTACTACTGCAGTCTCCAGCCTAGGATGTTAGCGTTGTGTGTACTACTGCAGTCTCCAGCCTGCTGTGATATTAGTGTTGTGTGTACTACTGCAGTCTCCAGCCTAGGATGTTAGCGTTGTGTGTACTACTGCAGTCTCCAGCCTGCAGTGATATTAGTGTTGTGTGTACTACTGCAGTCTCCAGCCTAGGATGTTAGCGTTGTGTGCACTACTGCAGTCTCCAGCCTGCTGTGATATTAGTGTTGTGTGTACTACTGCAGTCTCCAGCCTGCAGTGATATTAGTGTTGTGTGTACTACTGCAGTCTCCAGCCTAGGATGTAAGTGTTGTGTGTACTACTGCAGTCTCCAGCCTGTAGTGATATTAGTGTTGTGTGTAATACTGCAGTCTCCAGCCTAGGATGTTAGCGGTGTGTGTACTACTGCAGTCTCCAGCCTGCAGTGATATTAGTGTTGTGTGTACTACTGCAGTTTTCAGCCTAGGATGTTAGCGTTGTGTGTACTACTGCAGTTTCCAGCCTGCAGTGATGTTAGTGTTGTGTGTACTACTGCAGTCTCCAGCCTAGGATGTTAGCGTTGTGTGTACTACTGCAGTCTCCAGCCTGCAGTGATATTAGTGTTGTGTGTACTACTGCAGTCTCCAGCCTAGGATGTTAGTGTTTTGTGTACTACTGCAGTCTCCAGCCTGCTGTGATGTTAGCGTTGTGTGTACTACTGCAGTCTCCAGCCTGCAGTGATATTAGTGTTGTGTGTACTACTGCAGTCTCCAGCCTGCTGTGATATTAGTGTTGTGTGTACTACTGCAGTCTCCAGCCTGCAGTGATGTTAGTGTTGTGTGTACTACTGCAGTCTCCAGCCTAGGATGTTAGCGTTGTGTGTACTACTGCAGTCTCCAGCCTGCAGTGATATTAGTGTTGTGTGTACTACTGCAGTCTCCAGCCTAGGATGTTAGCGTTGTGTGTACTACTGCAGTCTCCAGCCTGCAGTGATATTAGTGTTGTGTGTACTACTGCAGTCTCCAGCCTAGGATGTTAGCGTTGTGTGTACTACTGCAGTCTCCAGCCTGCAGTGATATTAGTGTTGTGTGCACTACTGCAGTCTCCAGCCTGCAGTGATATTAGTGTTGTGTGCACTACTGCAGTTTCCAGCCTATGATGTTAGCGTTGTGTGCACTACTGCAGTCTCCAGCCTGCAGTGATATTAGTGTTGTGTGCACTACTGCAGTCTCCAGCCTGCAGTGATATTAGTAATTTGTGTACTACTGCAGTTTCCAGCCTAGGATGTTAGCGTTGTGTGTACTACTGCAGTCTCCAGCCTAGGATGTTAGCGTTGTGTGCACTACTGCAGTCTCCAGCCTGCTGTGATATTAGTGTTGTGTGTACTACTGCAGTCTCCAGCCTGCAGTGATATTAGTGTTGTGTGTACTACTGCAGTCTCCAGCCTAGGATGTTAGCGTTGTGTGTACTACTGCAGTCTCCAGCCTGCTGTGATATTAGTGTTGTGTGTACTACTGCAGTCTCCAGCCTGCAGTGATATTAGTGTTGTGTGTACTACTGCAGTCTCCAGCCTAGGATGTTAGCGTTGTGTGTACTACTGCAGTCTCCAGCCTGCAGTGATATTAGTGTTGTATGTACTACTGCAGTCTCCAGCCTAGGATGTTAGCGTTGTGTGTACTACTGCAGTCTCCAGCCTGCAGTGATATTAGTGTTGTGTGTACTACTGCAGTCTCCAGCCTAGGATGTTAGCGTTGTGTGTACTACTGCAGTCTCCAGCCTGCAGTGATATTAGTGTTGTGTGTACTACTGCAGTCTCCAGCCTAGGACGTTAGCGTTGTGTGTACTACTGCAGTCTCCAGCCTAGGATGTTAGCGGTGTGTGTACTACTGCAGTCTCCAGCCTATGATGTTAATGTTGTGTGTACTACTGCAGTCTCCAGCCTAGGATGTTAGTGTTGTGTGTACTACTGCAGTCTCCAGCCTAGGATGTTAGTGTTGTGTGCACTACTGCAGTCTCCAGCCTAGGATGTTATCGTTGTGTGTACTACTGCAGTCTCCAGCCTAGGATGTTAGCGGTGTGTGTACTACTGCAGTCTCCAGCCTGCAGTGATATTAGTGTTGTGTGTACTACTGCAGTCTCCAGCCTGCTGTGTTAGTGTTTTGTGTACTACTGCAGCCTCCAGCCTGCAGTGATATTAGTGTTTTGTGTACTACTGCAGTTTCCAGCCTATGATGTTAGTGTTGTTTGTACTACTGCAGTCTCCAGCCTGCAGTGATGTTAGTGTTGTGTGCACTACTGCAGTCTCCAGCCTGCAGTGATATTAGTGTTGTGTGCACTACTGCAGTCTCCAGCCTGCAGTGATATTAGTGTTGTGTGTACTACTGCAGTCTCCAGCCTGCAGTGATGTTAGCGTTGTGTGTACTACTGCAGTCTCCAGCCTGCAGTGATATTAGTGTTGTGTGTACTACTGCAGTCTCCAGCCTAGGATGTTAGCGGTGTGTGTACTACTGCAGTCTCCAGCCTGCAGTGATATTAGTGTTGTGTGTACTACTGCAGTCTCCAGCCTAGGATGTTAGCGTTGTGTGTACTACTGCAGTCTCCAGCCTGCAGTGATATTAGTGTTGTGTGTACTACTGCAGTCTCCAGCCTGCAGTGATATTAGCGTTGTGTGTACTACTGCAGTCTCCAGCCTGCTGTGATGTTAGCGTTGTGTGTACTACTGCAGTCTCCAGCCTGCAGTGATATTAGTGTTGTGTGTACTACTGCAGTCTCCAGCCTAGGATGTTAGCGGTGTGTGTACTACTGCAGTATCCAGCCTGCAGTGATATTAGTGTTGTGTGTACTACTGCAGTCTCCAGCCTAGGATGTTAGCGTTGTGTGCACTACTGCAGTCTCCAGCCTGCAGTGATATTAGTGTTGTGTGTACTACTGCAGTCTCCAGCCTGCAGTGATGTTAGCGTTGTGTGTACTACTGCAGTCTCCAGCCTGCTGTGTTAGTGTTGTGTGTACTACTGCAGTCTCCAGCCTGCAGTGATGCTAGCGTTGTGTGTACTACTGCAGTCTCCAGCCTAGGATATTAGTGTTGTGTGCACTACTGCAGTCTCCAGCCTAGGATGTTAGCGTTGTGTGCACTACTGCAGTTTCCAGCCTGCAGTGATGTTAGTGTTGTGTGTACTACTGCAGTCTCCAGCCTGCAGTGATGTTAGCGTTGTGTGTACTACTGCAGTCTCCAGCCTGCAGTGATATTAGTGTTGTGTGTACTACTGCAGTCTCCAGCCTGCAGTGATGTTAGCGTTGTGTGTACTACTGCAGTCTCCAGCCTGCAGTGTTAGTGTTGTGTGTACTACTGCAGTCTCCAGCCTGCAGTGATATTAGTGTTGTGTGTACTACTGCAGTCTCCAGCCTGCAGTGATATTAGCGGTGTGTGTACTACTGCAGTCTCCAGCCTAGGATGTTAGTGTTGTGTGTACTACTGCAGTCTCCAGCCTGCAGTGATATTAGTGTTGTGTGCACTACTGCAGTCTCCAGCCTAGGATATTAGTGTTGTGTGTACTACTGCAGTCTCCAGCCTGCTGTGATGTTAGCGTTGTGTGTACTACTGCAGTCTCCAGCCTGCAGTGATATTAGTGTTGTGTGTACTACTGCAGTTTCCAGCCTAGGATGTTAGTGTTGTGTGTACTACTGCAGTCTCCAGCCTGCAGTGATATTAGTGTTGTGTGTACTACTGCAGTCTCCAGCCTGCAGTGATGTTAGTGTTGTGTGTACTACTGCAGTCTCCAGCCTGCAGTGATATTAGCGTTGTGTGTACTACTGCAGTCTCCAGCCTAGGATGTTAGCGTTGTGTGTACTACTGCAGTCTCCAGCCTGCTGTGATGTTAGCGTTGTGTGTACTACTGCAGTCTCCAGCCTATGATGTTAGCGTTGTGTATACTACTGCAGTCTCCAGCCTGCAGTGATATTAGTGTTGTGTGTACTACTGCAGTCTCCAGCCTAGGATGTTAGGGTTGTGTATACTACTGCAGTCTCCAGCCTAGGATGTTAGCATTGTGTGCACTACTGCAGTCTCCAGCCTGCTGTGTTAGTGTTGTGTGCACTACTGCAGTCTCCAGCCTAGGATATTAGTGTTGTGTGTACTATTGCAGTCTCCAGCCTGCTGTGTTGTTAGCGTTGTGTGTACTACTGCAGTCTCCAGCCTGCTGTGTTAGTGTTGTGTGCACTACTGCAGTCTCCAGCCTAGGATATTAGTGTTGTGTGTACTACTGCAGTCTCCAGCCTGCAGTGATATTAGTGTTGTGTGTACTACTGCAGTCTCCAGCCTAGGATGTTAGCGTTGTGTGTACTACTGCAGTCTCCAGCCTAGGATGTTAGCGTTGTGTGTACTACTGCAGTCTCCAGCCTATGATGTTAGCGTTGTGTGTACTACTGCAGTCTCCAGCCCAAGATGTTAGTGTTGTGTGTACTACTGCAGTCTCCAGCCTGCTGTGATGTTAGCGTTGTGTGCACTACTGCAGTCTCCAGCCTAGGATGTTAGTGTTGTGTGTACTACTGCAGTCTCCAGCCTAGGATGTTAGCGTTGTGTGTACTACTGCAGTCTCCTGCCTGCAGTGATATTAGTGTTGTGTGCACTACTGCAGTCTCCAGCCTAGGATGTTAGCGTTGTGTATACTACTGCAGTCTCCAGCCTGCAGTGATATTAGTGTTGTGTGTACTACTGCAGTCTCCAGCCTATGATGTTAGCGTTGTGTGTACTACTGCAGTCTCCAGCCTGCAGTGATATTAGTGTTGTGTGTACTACTGCAGTCTCCAGCCTATGATGTTAGTGTTGTGTGTACTACTGCAGTCTCCAGCCTAGGATGTTAGCGTTGTGTGTACTACTGCAGTCTCCAGCCTAGGATGTTAGCGTTGTGTGTACTACTGCAGTCTCCAGCCTAGGATGTTAGCGTTGTGTGTACTACTGCAGTCTCCAGCCTGCAGTGATATTAGTGTTGTGTGTACTACTGCAGTCTCCAGCCTAGGATGTTAGCGTTGTGTGTACTACTGCAGTCTCCAGCCTGCTGTGATATTAGTGTTGTGTGTACTACTGCAGTCTCCAGCCTAGGATGTTAGCGTTGTGTGTACTACTGCAGTCTCCAGCCTGCAGTGATATTAGTGTTGTGTGTACTACTGCAGTCTCCAGCCTAGGATGTTAGTGTTGTGTGTACTACTGCAGTCTCCAGCCTGCAGTGATATTAGTGTTGTGTGTACTACTGCAGTCTCCAGCCTAGGATGTTAGCGGTGTGTGCACTACTGCAGTCTCCAGCCTGCAGTGATGTTAGCGTTGTGTGTACTACTGCAGTCTCCAGCCTGCAGTGATATTAGTGTTGTGTGTACTACTGCAGTCTCCAGCCTGCAGTGATATTAGTGTTGTGTGTACTACTGCAGTCTCCAGCCTGCAGTGATATTAGTGTTGTGTGTACTACTGCAGTCTCCAGCCTGCAGTGATATTAGTGTTGTGTGTACTACTGCAGTCTCCAGCCTAGGATGTTAGTGTTGTGTGTACTACTGCAGTCTCCAGCCTATGATGTTAGCGTTGTGTGTACTACTGCAGTCTCCCGCCTGCAGTGATATTAGTGTTGTGTGTACTACTGCAGTCTCCAGCCTAGGATGTTAGCGTTGTGTGTACTACTGCAGTCTCCAGCCTGCAGTGATATTAGTGTTGTGTGTACTACTGCAGTCTCCAGCCTATGATGTTAGCGTTGTGTGTACTACTGCAGTCTCCAGCCTGCAGTGATATTAGTGTTGTGTGTACTACTGCAGTCTCCAGCCTAGGATGTAAGCGTTGTGTGTACTACTGCAGTCTCCAGCCTGCAGTGATATTAGTGTTGTGTGTACTACTGCAGTCTCCAGCCTGCAGCGATATTAGTGTTGTGTGTACTACTGCAGTCTCCAGCCTAGGATGTTAGCGTTGTGTGTACTACTGCAGTCTCCAGCCTGCTGTGTTAGTGTTGTGTGTGCTACTGCAGTCTCCAGCCTGCAGTGATATTAGTGTTGTGTGCACTACTGCAGTCTCCAGCCTAGGATGTTAGCGTTGTGTGTACTACTGCAGTCTCCAGCCTAGGATATTAGTGTTGTGTGTACTACTGCAGTCTCCAGCCTAGGATGTTAGCGTTGTGTGTACTACTGCAGTCTCCAGCCTAGGATGTTAGCGTTGTGTGTACTACTGCAGTCTCCAGCCTGCAGTGATGTTAGTGTTGTGTGTACTACTGCAGTCTCCAGCCTGCAGTGATATTAGTGTTGTGTGTACTACTGTAGTCTCCAGCCTATGATGTTAGCGTTGTGTGTACTACTGCAGTCTCCAGCCTGCAGTGATATTAGTGTTGTGTGTACTACTGCAGTCTCCAGCCTGCAGTGATATTAGCGTTGTGTGTACTACTGCAGTCTCCAGCCTAGGATGTTAGTGTTGTGTGTACTACTGCAGTCTCCAGCCTAGGATATTAGCGTTGTGTGTACTACTGCAGTCTCCAGCCTGCAGTGATATTAGTGTTGTGTGTACTACTGCAGTCTCCAGCCTAGGATGTTAGCGTTGTGTATACTACTGCAGTCTCCAGCCTGCAGTGATATTAGTGTTTTGTGTACTACTGCAGTCTCCAGCCTAGGATGTTAGCGTTGTGTGTACTACTGCAGTCTCCAGCCTGCTGTGATATTAGTGTTGTGTGTACTACTGCAGTCTCCAGCCTGCAGTGATATTAGTGTTGTGTGTACTACTGCAGTCTCCAGCCTGCAGTGTTAGTGTTGTGTGTACTACTGCAGTCTCCAGCCTGCAGTGATATTAGTGTTGTGTGTACTACTGCAGTCTCCAGCCTGCAGTGTTAGTGTTGTGTGTACTACTGCAGTCTTCAGCCTGCAGTGATATTAGTGTTGTGTGTACTACTGCAGTCTCCAGCCTAGGATGTTAGCGTTGTGTGTACTACTGCAGTCTCCAGCCTAGGATGTTAGCGTTGTGTGTACTACTGCAGTCTCCAGCCTGCAGTGATATTAGTGTTGTGTGTACTACTGCAGTCTCCAGCCTAGGATGTTAGCGTTGTGTGTACTACTGCAGTCTCCAGCCTGCTGTGATATTAGTGTTGTGTGTACTACTGCAGTCTCCAGCCTAGGATGTTAGCGTTGTGTGTACTACTGCAGTCTCCAGCCTGCAGTGATATTAGTGTTGTGTGTACTACTGCAGTCTCCAGCCTAGGATGTTAGGGTTGTGTGTACTACTGCAGTCTCCAGCCTAGGATGTTAGCGGTGTGTGCACTACTGCAGTCTCCAGCCTGCAGTGATGTTAGCGTTGTGTGTACTACTGCAGTCTCCAGCCTATGATGTTAGCGTTGTGTGTACTACTGCAGTCTCCAGCCTGCAGTGATATTAGTGTTGTGTGTACTACTGCAGTCTCCAGCCTATGATGTTAGCGTTGTGTGCACTACTGCAGTCTCCAGCCTGCAGTGATATTAGTGTTGTGTGTACTACTGCAGTCTCCAGCCTATGATGTTAGCGTTGTGTGTACTACTGCAGTCTCCAGCCTAGGATGTTAGTGTTGTGTGTACTACTGCAGTCTCCAGCCTGCAGTGATATTAGTGTTGTGTGTACTACTGCAGTCTCCAGCCTAGGATGTTAGCGTTGTGTGTACTACTGCAGTCTCCAGCCTGCTGTGATATTAGTGTTGTGTGTACTACTGCAGTCTCCAGCCTAGGATGTTAGCGTTGTGTGTACTACTGCAGTCTCCAGCCTGCAGTGATATTAGTGTTGTGTGTACTACTGCAGTCTCCAGCCTAGGATGTTAGCGTTGTGTGCACTACTGCAGTCTCCAGCCTGCTGTGATATTAGTGTTGTGTGTACTACTGCAGTCTCCAGCCTGCAGTGATATTAGTGTTGTGTGTACTACTGCAGTCTCCAGCCTAGGATGTAAGTGTTGTGTGTACTACTGCAGTCTCCAGCCTGTAGTGATATTAGTGTTGTGTGTACTACTGCAGTCTCCAGCCTAGGATGTTAGCGGTGTGTGTACTACTGCAGTCTCCAGCCTGCAGTGATATTAGTGTTGTGTGTACTACTGCAGTTTTCAGCCTAGGATGTTAGCGTTGTGTGTACTACTGCAGTTTCCAGCCTGCAGTGATGTTAGTGTTGTGTGTACTACTGCAGTCTCCAGCCTAGGATGTTAGCGTTGTGTGTACTACTGCAGTCTCCAGCCTGCAGTGATATTAGTGTTGTGTGTACTACTGCAGTCTCCAGCCTAGGATGTTAGTGTTTTGTGTACTACTGCAGTCTCCAGCCTGCTGTGATGTTAGCGTTGTGTGTACTACTGCAGTCTCCAGCCTGCAGTGATATTAGTGTTGTGTGTACTACTGCAGTCTCCAGCCTGCTGTGATATTAGTGTTGTGTGTACTACTGCAGTCTCCAGCCTGCAGTGATGTTAGTGTTGTGTGTACTACTGCAGTCTCCAGCCTAGGATGTTAGCGTTGTGTGTACTACTGCAGTCTCCAGCCTGCAGTGATATTAGTGTTGTGTGTACTACTGCAGTCTCCAGCCTAGGATGTTAGCGTTGTGTGTACTACTGCAGTCTCCAGCCTGCAGTGATATTAGTGTTGTGTGTACTACTGCAGTCTCCAGCCTAGGATGTTAGCGTTGTGTGTACTACTGCAGTCTCCAGCCTGCAGTGATATTAGTGTTGTGTGCACTACTGCAGTCTCCAGCCTGCAGTGATATTAGTGTTGTGTGCACTACTGCAGTTTCCAGCCTATGATGTTAGCGTTGTGTGCACTACTGCAGTCTCCAGCCTGCAGTGATATTAGTGTTGTGTGCACTACTGCAGTCTCCAGCCTGCAGTGATATTAGTAATTTGTGTACTACTGCAGTTTCCAGCCTAGGATGTTAGCGTTGTGTGTACTACTGCAGTCTCCAGCCTAGGATGTTAGCGTTGTGTGCACTACTGCAGTCTCCAGCCTGCTGTGATATTAGTGTTGTGTGTACTACTGCAGTCTCCAGCCTGCAGTGATATTAGTGTTGTGTGTACTACTGCAGTCTCCAGCCTAGGATGTTAGCGTTGTGTGTACTACTGCAGTCTCCAGCCTGCTGTGATATTAGTGTTGTGTGTACTACTGCAGTCTCCAGCCTGCAGTGATATTAGTGTTGTGTGTACTACTGCAGTCTCCAGCCTAGGATGTTAGCGTTGTGTGTACTACTGCAGTCTCCAGCCTGCAGTGATATTAGTGTTGTATGTACTACTGCAGTCTCCAGCCTAGGATGTTAGCGTTGTGTGTACTACTGCAGTCTCCAGCCTGCAGTGATATTAGTGTTGTGTGTACTACTGCAGTCTCCAGCCTAGGATGTTAGCGTTGTGTGTACTACTGCAGTCTCCAGCCTGCAGTGATATTAGTGTTGTGTGTACTACTGCAGTCTCCAGCCTAGGACGTTAGCGTTGTGTGTACTACTGCAGTCTCCAGCCTAGGATGTTAGCGGTGTGTGTACTACTGCAGTCTCCAGCCTATGATGTTAATGTTGTGTGTACTACTGCAGTCTCCAGCCTAGGATGTTAGTGTTGTGTGTACTACTGCAGTCTCCAGCCTAGGATGTTAGTGTTGTGTGCACTACTGCAGTCTCCAGCCTAGGATGTTATCGTTGTGTGTACTACTGCAGTCTCCAGCCTAGGATGTTAGCGGTGTGTGTACTACTGCAGTCTCCAGCCTGCAGTGATATTAGTGTTGTGTGTACTACTGCAGTCTCCAGCCTGCTGTGTTAGTGTTTTGTGTACTACTGCAGCCTCCAGCCTGCAGTGATATTAGTGTTTTGTGTACTACTGCAGTTTCCAGCCTATGATGTTAGTGTTGTTTGTACTACTGCAGTCTCCAGCCTGCAGTGATGTTAGTGTTGTGTGCACTACTGCAGTCTCCAGCCTGCAGTGATATTAGTGTTGTGTGCACTACTGCAGTCTCCAGCCTGCAGTGATATTAGTGTTGTGTGTACTACTGCAGTCTCCAGCCTGCAGTGATGTTAGCGTTGTGTGTACTACTGCAGTCTCCAGCCTGCAGTGATATTAGTGTTGTGTGTACTACTGCAGTCTCCAGCCTAGGATGTTAGCGGTGTGTGTACTACTGCAGTCTCCAGCCTGCAGTGATATTAGTGTTGTGTGTACTACTGCAGTCTCCAGCCTAGGATGTTAGCGTTGTGTGCACTACTGCAGTCTCCAGCCTGCAGTGATATTAGTGTTGTGTGTACTACTGCAGTCTCCAGCCTGCAGTGATGTTAGCGTTGTGTGTACTACTGCAGTCTCCAGCCTGCTGTGTTAGTGTTGTGTGTTCTACTGCAGTCTCCAGCCTGCAGTGATGTTAGCGTTGTGTGTACTACTGCAGTCTCCAGCCTGCAGTGATATTAGTGTTGTGTGTACTACTGCAGTCTCCAGCCTGCAGTGATGTTAGCGTTGTGTGTACTACTGCAGTCTCCAGCCTGCTGTGATGTTAGCGTTGTGTGTACTACTGCAGTCTCCAGCCTGCAGTGATATTAGTGTTGTGTGTACTACTGCAGTCTCCAGCCTAGGATGTTAGCGTTGTGTGTACTACTGCAGTCTCCAGCCTGCAGTGATATTAGTGTTGTGTGTACTACTGCAGTCTCCAGCATGCAGTGATATTAGCGTTGTGTGTACTACTGCAGTCTCCAGCCTGCTGTGATGTTAGCGTTGTGTGTACTACTGCAGTCTCCAGCCTGCAGTGATATTAGTGTTGTGTGTACTACTGCAGTCTCCAGCCTAGGATGTTAGCGGTGTGTGTACTACTGCAGTCTCCAGCCTGCAGTGATATTAGTGTTGTGTGTACTACTGCAGTCTCCAGCCTAGGATGTTAGCGTTGTGTGCACTACTGCAGTCTCCAGCCTGCTGTGATATTAGTGTTGTGTGCACTACTGCAGTCTCCAGCCTGCAGTGATATTAGTGTTGTGTGCACTACTGCAGTCTCCAGCCTGCAGTGATATTAGTGTTGTGTGTACTACTGCAGTCTCCAGCCTGCAGTGATGTTAGCGTTGTGTGTACTACTGCAGTCTCCAGCCTGCTGTGTTAGTGTTGTGTGTACTACTGCAGTCTCCAGCCTGCAGTGATGTTAGCGTTGTGTGTACTACTGCAGTCTCCAGCCTAGGATATTAGTGTTGTGTGCACTACTGCAGTCTCCAGCCTAGGATGTTAGCGTTGTGTGCACTACTGCAGTTTTTAGCCTGCAGTGATGTTAGTGTTGTGTGTACTACTGCAGTCTCCAGCCTGCAGTGATGTTAGCGTTGTGTGTACTACTGCAGTCTCCAGCCTGCAGTGATATTAGTGTTGTGTGTACTACTGCAGTCTCCAGCCTGCAGTGATGTTAGCGTTGTGTGTACTACTGCAGTCTCCAGCCTGCAGTGTTAGTGTTGTGTGTACTACTGCAGTCTCCAGCCTGCAGTGATATTAGTGTTGTGTGTACTACTGCAGTCTCCAGCCTGCAGTGATATTAGCGGTGTGTGTACTACTGCAGTCTCCAGCCTAGGATGTTAGTGTTGTGTGTACTACTGCAGTCTCCAGCCTGCAGTGATATTAGTGTTGTGTGCACTACTGCAGTCTCCAGCCTAGGATATTAGTGTTGTGTGTACTACTGCAGTCTCCAGCCTGCTGTGATGTTAGCGTTGTGTGTACTACTGCAGTCTCCAGCCTGCAGTGATATTAGTGTTGTGTGTACTACTGCAGTTTCCAGCCTAGGATGTTAGTGTTGTGTGTACTACTGCAGTCTCCAGCCTGCAGTGATATTAGTGTTGTGTGTACTACTGCAGTCTCCAGCCTGCAGTGATGTTAGTGTTGTGTGTACTACTGCAGTCTCCAGCCTATGATGTTAGCGTTGTGTGTACTACTGCAGTCTCCAGCCTGCTGTGATGTTAGCGTTGTGTGTACTACTGCAGTCTCCAGCCTAGGATGTTAGCATTGTGTGCACTACTGCAGTCTCCAGCCTGCTGTGTTAGTGTTGTGTGCACTACTGCAGTCTCCAGCCTAGGATATTAGTGTTGTGTGTACTATTGCAGTCTCCAGCCTGCTGTGATGTTAGCGTTGTGTGTACTACTGCAGTCTCCAGCCTGCTGTGTTAGTGTTGTGTGCACTACTGCAGTCTCCAGCCTAGGATATTAGTGTTGTGTGTACTACTGCAGTCTCCAGCCTGCAGTGATATTAGTGTTGTGTGTACTACTGCAGTCTCCAGCCTAGGATGTTAGCGTTGTGTGTACTACTGCAGTCTCCAGCCTAGGATGTTAGCGTTGTGTGTACTACTGCAGTCTCCAGCCTATGATGTTAGCGTTGTGTGTACTACTGCAGTCTCCAGCCTAAGATGTTAGTGTTGTGTGTACTACTGCAGTCTCCAGCCTGCTGTGATGTTAGCGTTGTGTGCACTACTGCAGTCTCCAGCCTAGGATGTTAGTGTTGTGTGTACTACTGCAGTCTCCAGCCTAGGATGTTAGCGTTGTGTGTACTACTGCAGTCTCCTGCCTGCAGTGATATTAGTGTTGTGTGCACTACTGCAGTCTCCAGCCTAGGATGTTAGCGTTGTGTATACTACTGCAGTCTCCAGCCTGCAGTGATATTAGTGTTGTGTGTACTACTGCAGTCTCCAGCCTATGATGTTAGCGTTGTGTGTACTACTGCAGTCTCCAGCCTGCAGTGATATTAGTGTTGTGTGTACTACTGCAGTCTCCAGCCTAGGATGTTAGCGTTGTGTATACTACTGCAGTCTCCAGCCTATGATGTTAGCGTTGTGTGTACTACTGCAGTCTCCAGCCTGCAGTGATATTAGTGTTGTGTGTACTACTGCAGTCTCCAGCCTATGATGTTAGTGTTGTGTGTACTACTGCAGTCTCCAGCCTAGGATGTTAGCGTTGTGTGTACTACTGCAGTCTCCAGCCTGCAGTGATATTAGTGTTGTGTGTACTACTGCAGTCTCCAGCCTGCAGTGATATTAGTGTTGTGTGTACTACTGCAGTCTCCAGCCTAGGATGTTAGCGTTGTGTGTACTACTGCAGTCTCCAGCCTGCAGTGATATTAGTGTTGTGTGTACTACTGCAGTCTCCAGCCTGCAGTGATATTAGTGTTGTGTGTACTACTGCAGTCTCCAGCCTAGGATGTTAGCGTTGTGTGTACTACTGCAGTCTCCAGCCTGCTGTGATATTAGTGTTGTGTGTACTACTGCAGTCTTCAGCCTAGGATGTTAGCGTTGTGTGTACTACTGCAGTCTCCAGCCTGCAGTGATATTAGTGTTGTGTGTACTACTGCAGTCTCCAGCCTAGGATGTTAGTGTTGTGTGTACTACTGCAGTCTCCAGCCTGCAGTGATATTAGTGTTGTGTGTACTACTGCAGTCTCCAGCCTAGGATGTTAGCGGTGTGTGCACTACTGCAGTCTCCAGCCTGCAGTGATGTTAGCGTTGTGTGTACTACTGCAGTCTCCAGCCTGCAGTGATATTAGTGTTGTGTGTACTACTGCAGTCTCCAGCCTGCAGTGATATTAGTGTTGTGTGTACTACTGCAGTCTCCAGCCTGCAGTGATATTAGTGTTGTGTGTACTACTGCAGTCTCCAGCCTGCAGTGATATTAGTGTTGTGTGTACTACTGCAGTCTCCAGCCTAGGATGTTAGTGTTGTGTGTACTACTGCAGTCTCCAGCCTATGATGTTAGCGTTGTGTGTACTACTGCAGTCTCCAGCCTGCAGTGATATTAGTGTTGTGTGTACTACTGCAGTCTCCAGCCTATGATGTTAGCGTTGTGTGCACTACTGCAGTCTCCAGCCTGCAGTGATATTAGTGTTGTGTGTACTACTGCAGTCTCCAGCCTATGATGTTAGCGTTGTGTGTACTACTGCAGTCTCCAGCCTAGGATGTTAGTGTTGTGTGTACTACTGCAGTCTCCAGCCTGCAGTGATATTAGTGTTGTGTGTACTACTGCAGTCTCCAGCCTAGGATGTTAGCGTTGTGTGTACTACTGCAGTCTCCAGCCTGCAGTGATATTAGTGTTGTGTGTACTACTGCAGTCTCCAGCCTGCTGTGATATTAGTGTTGTGTGTACTACTGCAGTCTCCAGCCTAGGATGTTAGTGTTGTGTGTACTACTGCAGTCTCCAGCCTGCAGTGATATTAGTGTTGTGTGTACTACTGCAGTCTCCAGCCTGCAGTGATATTAGTGTTGTGTGTACTACTGCAGTCTCCAGCCTAGGATGTTAGTGTTGTGTGTACTACTGCAGTCTCCAGCCTGCAGTGATATTAGTGTTGTGTGTACTACTGCAGTCTCCAGCCTAGGATGTTAGCGGTGTGTGTACTACTGCAGTCTCCAGCCTGCAGTGATATTAGTGTTGTGTGTACTACTGCAGTTTTCAGCCTAGGATGTTAGCGTTGTGTGTACTACTGCAGTTTCCAGCCTGCAGTGATATTAGTGTTGGGTGTACTACTGCAGTCTCCAGCCTGCTGTGATATTAGTGTTGTGTGTACTACTGCAGTCTCCAGCCTGGAGTGATGTTAGTGTTGTGTGTACTACTGCAGTCTCCAGCCCAGGATGTTAGCGTTGTGTGTACTACTGCAGTCTCCAGCCTGCAGTGATATTAGTGTTGTGTGTACTACTGCAGTCTCCAGCCTAGGATGTTAGCGTTGTGTGTACTACTGCAGTCTCCAGCCTGCAGTGATATTAGTGTTGTGTGTACTACTGCAGTCTCCAGCCTAGGATGTTAGCGTTGTGTGTACTACTGCAGTCTCCAGCCTGCAGTGATATTAGTGTTGTGTGCACTACTGCAGTCTCCAGCCTGCAGTGATATTAGTGTTGTGTGCACTACTGCAGTTTCCAGCCTATGATGTTAGCGTTGTGTGCACTACTGCAGTCTCCAGCCTGCAGTGATATTAGTGTTGTGTGCACTACTGCAGTCTCCAGCCTGCAGTGATATTAGTAATTTGTGTACTACTGCAGTTTCCAGCCTAGGATGTTAGCGTTGTGTGTACTACTGCAGTCTCCAGCCTAGGATGTTAGCGTTGTGTGCACTACTGCAGTCTCCAGCCTGCTGTGATATTAGTGTTGTGTGTACTACTGCAGTCTCCAGCCTGCAGTGATATTAGTGTTGTGTGTACTACTGCAGTCTCCAGCCTAGGATGTTAGCGTTGTGTGTACTACTGCAGTCTCCAGCCTGCTGTGATATTAGTGTTGTGTGTACTACTGCAGTCTCCAGCCTGCAGTGATATTAGTGTTGTGTGTACTACTGCAGTCTCCAGCCTAGGATGTTAGCGTTGTGTGTACTACTGCAGTCTCCAGCCTGCTGTGATATTAGTGTTGTGTGTACTACTGCAGTCTCCAGCCTGCAGTGATATTAGTGTTGTGTGTACTACTGCAGTCTCCAGCCTAGGATGTTAGCGTTGTGTGTACTACTGCAGTCTCCAGCCTGCAGTGATATTAGTGTTGTATGTACTACTGCAGTCTCCAGCCTAGGATGTTAGCGTTGTGTGTACTACTGCAGTCTCCAGCCTGCAGTGATATTAGTGTTGTGTGTACTACTGCAGTCTCCAGCCTAGGATGTTAGCGTTGTGTGTACTACTGCAGTCTCCAGCCTGCAGTGATATTAGTGTTGTGTGTACTACTGCAGTCTCCAGCCTAGGACGTTAGCGTTGTGTGTACTACTGCAGTCTCCAGCCTAGGATGTTAGCGGTGTGTGTACTACTGCAGTCTCCAGCCTATGATGTTAATGTTGTGTGTACTACTGCAGTCTCCAGCCTAGGATGTTAGTGTTGTGTGTACTACTGCAGTCTCCAGCCTAGGATGTTAGTGTTGTGTGCACTACTGCAGTCTCCAGCCTAGGATGTTATCGTTGTGTGTACTACTGCAGTCTCCAGCCTAGGATGTTAGCGGTGTGTGTACTACTGCAGTCTCCAGCCTGCAGTGATATTAGTGTTGTGTGTACTACTGCAGTCTCCAGCCTGCTGTGTTAGTGTTTTGTGTACTACTGCAGCCTCCAGCCTGCAGTGATATTAGTGTTTTGTGTACTACTGCAGTTCCCAGCCTATGATGTTAGTGTTGTTTGTACTACTGCAGTCTCCAGCCTGCAGTGATGTTAGTGTTGTGTGCACTACTGCAGTCTCCAGCCTGCAGTGATATTAGTGTTGTGTGCACTACTGCAGTCTCCAGCCTGCAGTGATATTAGTGTTGTGTGTACTACTGCAGTCTCCAGCCTGCAGTGATGTTAGCGTTGTGTGTACTACTGCAGTCTCCAGCCTGCAGTGATATTAGTGTTGTGTGTACTACTGCAGTCTCCAGCCTAGGATGTTAGCGGTGTGTGTACTACTGCAGTCTCCAGCCTGCAGTGATATTAGTGTTGTGTGTACTACTGCAGTCTCCAGCCTAGGATGTTAGCGTTGTGTGCACTACTGCAGTCTCCAGCCTGCAGTGATATTAGTGTTGTGTGTACTACTGCAGTCTCCAGCCTGCAGTGATGTTAGCGTTGTGTGTACTACTGCAGTCTCCAGCCTGCTGTGTTAGTGTTGTGTGTACTACTGCAGTCTCCAGCCTGCAGTGATGTTAGCGTTGTGTGTACTACTGCAGTCTCCAGCCTGCAGTGATATTAGTGTTGTGTGTACTACTGCAGTCTCCAGCCTGCAGTGATGTTAGCGTTGTGTGTACTACTGCAGTCTCCAGCCTGCTGTGATGTTAGCGTTGTGTGTACTACTGCAGTCTCCAGCCTGCAGTGATATTAGTGTTGTGTGTACTACTGCAGTCTCCAGCCTAGGATGTTAGCGTTGTGTGTACTACTGCAGTCTCCAGCCTGCAGTGATATTAGTGTTGTGTGTACTACTGCAGTCTCCAGCCTGCAGTGATATTAGCGTTGTGTGTACTACTGCAGTCTCCAGCCTGCTGTGATGTTAGCGTTGTGTGTACTACTGCAGTCTCCAGCCTGCAGTGATATTAGTGTTGTGTGTACTACTGCAGTCTCCAGCCTAGGATGTTAGCGGTGTGTGTACTACTGCAGTCTCCAGCCTGCAGTGATATTAGTGTTGTGTGTACTACTGCAGTCTCCAGCCTAGGATGTTAGCGTTGTGTGCACTACTGCAGTCTCCAGCCTGCTGTGATATTAGTGTTGTGTGCACTACTGCAGTCTCCAGCCTGCAGTGATATTAGTGTTGTGTGCACTACTGCAGTCTCCAGCCTGCAGTGATATTAGTGTTGTGTGTACTACTGGAGTCTCCAGCCTGCAGTGATGTTAGCGTTGTGTGTACTACTGCAGTCTCCAGCCTGCTGTGTTAGTGTTGTGTGTACTACTGCAGTCTCCAGCCTGCAGTGATGTTAGCGTTGTGTGTACTACTGTAGTCTTTAGCCTAGGATATTAGTGTTGTGTGCACTACTGCAGTCTCCAGCCTAGGATGTTAGCGTTGTGTGCACTACTGCAGTTTTTAGCCTGCAGTGATGTTAGTGTTGTGTGTACTACTGCAGTCTCCAGCCTGCAGTGATGTTAGCGTTGTGTGTACTACTGCAGTCTCCAGCCTGCAGTGATATTAGTGTTGTGTGTACTACTGCAGTCTCCAGCCTGCAGTGATGTTAGCGTTGTGTGTACTACTGCAGTCTCCAGCCTGCAGTGTTAGTGTTGTGTGTACTACTGCAGTCTCCAGCCTGCAGTGATATTAGTGTTGTGTGTACTACTGCAGTCTCCAGCCTGCAGTGATATTAGCGGTGTGTGTACTACTGCAGTCTCCAGCCTAGGATGTTAGTGTTGTGTGTACTACTGCAGTCTCCAGCCTGCAGTGATATTAGTGTTGTGTGCACTACTGCAGTCTCCAGCCTAGGATATTAGTGTTGTGTGTACTACTGCAGTCTCCAGCCTGCTGTGATGTTAGCGTTGTGTGTACTACTGCAGTCTCCAGCCTGCAGTGATATTAGTGTTGTGTGTACTACTGCAGTTTCCAGCCTAGGATGTTAGTGTTGTGTGTACTACTGCAGTCTCCAGCCTGCAGTGATATTAGTGTTGTGTGTACTACTGCAGTCTCCAGCCTGCAGTGATGTTAGTGTTGTGTGTACTACTGCAGTCTCCAGCCTATGATGTTAGCGTTGTGTGTACTACTGCAGTCTCCAGCCTGCTGTGATGTTAGCGTTGTGTGTACTACTGCAGTCTCCAGCCTAGGATGTTAGCATTGTGTGCACTACTGCAGTCTCCAGCCTGCTGTGTTAGTGTTGTGTGCACTACTGCAGTCTCCACCCTAGGATATTAGTGTTGTGTGTACTATTGCAGTCTCCAGCCTGCTGTGATGTTAGCGTTGTGTGTACTACTGCAGTCTCCAGCCTGCTGTGTTAGTGTTGTGTGCACTACTGCAGTCTCCAGCCTAGGATATTAGTGTTGTGTGTACTACTGCAGTCTCCAGCCTGCAGTGATATTAGTGTTGTGTGTACTACTGCAGTCTCCAGCCTAGGATGTTAGCGTTGTGTGTACTACTGCAGTCTCCAGCCTAGGATGTTAGCGTTGTGTGTACTACTGCAGTCTCCAGCCTATGATGTTAGCGTTGTGTGTACTACTGCAGTCTCCAGCCTAAGATGTTAGTGTTGTGTGTACTACTGCAGTCTCCAGCCTGCTGTGATGTTAGCGTTGTGTGCACTACTGCAGTCTCCATCCTAGGATGTTAGTGTTGTGTGTACTACTGCAGTCTCCAGCCTAGGATGTTAGCGTTGTGTGTACTACTGCAGTCTCCTGCCTGCAGTGATATTAGTGTTGTGTGCACTACTGCAGTCTCCAGCCTAGGATGTTAGCGTTGTGTATACTACTGCAGTCTCCAGCCTGCAGTGATATTAGTGTTGTGTGTACTACTGCAGTCTCCAGCCTATGATGTTAGCGTTGTGTGTACTACTGCAGTCTCCAGCCTGCAGTGATATTAGTGTTGTGTGTACTACTGCAGTCTCCAGCCTAGGATGTTAGCGTTGTGTATACTACTGCAGTCTCCAGCCTATGATGTTAGCGTTGTGTGTACTACTGCAGTCTCCAGCCTGCAGTGATATTAGTGTTGTGTGTACTACTGCAGTCTCCAGCCTATGATGTTAGTGTTGTGTGTACTACTGCAGTCTCCAGCCTGCAGTGATATTAGTGTTGTGTGTACTACTGCAGTCTCCAGCCTAGGATGTTAGCGGTGTGTGCACTACTGCAGTCTCCAGCCTGCTGTGATATTAGTGTTGTGTGTACTACTGCAGTCTTCAGCCTAGGATGTTAGCGTTGTGTGTACTACTGCAGTCTCCAGCCTGCAGTGATATTAGTGTTGTGTGTACTACTGCAGTCTCCAGCCTAGGATGTTAGTGTTGTGTGTACTACTGCAGTCTCCAGCCTGCAGTGATATTAGTGTTGTGTGTACTACTGCAGTCTCCAGCCTAGGATGTTAGCGGTGTGTGCACTACTGCAGTCTCCAGCCTGCAGTGATATTAGTGTTGTGTGTACTACTGCAGTCTCCAGCCTGCAGTGATATTAGTGTTGTGTGTACTACTGCAGTCTCCAGCCTGCAGTGATATTAGTGTTGTGTGTACTACTGCAGTCTCCAGCCTGCAGTGATATTAGTGTTGTGTGTACTACTGCAGTCTCCAGCCTAGGATGTTAGTGTTGTGTGTACTACTGCAGTCTCCAGCCTATGATGTTAGCGTTGTGTGTACTACTGCAGTCTCCAGCCTGCAGTGATATTAGTGTTGTGTGTACTACTGCAGTCTCCAGCCTATGATGTTAGCGTTGTGTGCACTACTGCAGTCTCCAGCCTGCAGTGATATTAGTGTTGTGTGTACTACTGCAGTCTCCAGCCTATGATGTTAGCGTTGTGTGTACTACTGCAGTCTCCAGCCTAGGATGTTAGTGTTGTGTGTACTACTGCAGTCTCCAGCCTGCAGTGATATTAGTGTTGTGTGTACTACTGCAGTCTCCAGCCTAGGATGTTAGCGTTGTGTGTACTACTGCAGTCTCCAGCCTGCAGTGATATTAGTGTTGTGTGTACTACTGCAGTCTCCAGCCTGCTGTGATATTAGTGTTGTGTGTACTACTGCAGTCTCCAGCCTAGGATGTTAGTGTTGTGTGTACTACTGCAGTCTCCAGCCTGCAGTGATATTAGTGTTGTGTGTACTACTGCAGTCTCCAGCCTGCAGTGATATTAGTGTTGTGTGTACTACTGCAGTCTCCAGCCTAGGATGTTAGTGTTGTGTGTACTACTGCAGTCTCCAGCCTGCAGTGATATTAGTGTTGTGTGTACTACTGCAGTCTCCAGCCTAGGATGTTAGCGGTGTGTGTACTACTGCAGTCTCCAGCCTGCAGTGATATTAGTGTTGTGTGTACTACTGCAGTTTTCAGCCTAGGATGTTAGCGTTGTGTGTACTACTGCAGTTTCCAGCCTGCAGTGATATTAGTGTTGGGTGTACTACTGCAGTCTCCAGCCTGCTGTGATATTAGTGTTGTGTGTACTACTGCAGTCTCCAGCCTGCAGTGATGTTAGTGTTGTGTGTACTACTGCAGTCTCCAGCCCAGGATGTTAGCGTTGTGTGTACTACTGCAGTCTCCAGCCTGCAGTGATATTAGTGTTGTGTGTACTACTGCAGTCTCCAGCCTAGGATGTTAGCGTTGTGTGTACTACTGCAGTCTCCAGCCTGCAGTGATATTAGTGTTGTGTGTACTACTGCAGTCTCCAGCCTAGGATGTTAGCGTTGTGTGTACTACTGCAGTCTCCAGCCTGCAGTGATATTAGTGTTGTGTGCACTACTGCAGTCTCCAGCCTGCAGTGATATTAGTGTTGTGTGCACTACTGCAGTTTCCAGCCTATGATGTTAGCGTTGTGTGCACTACTGCAGTCTCCAGCCTGCAGTGATATTAGTGTTGTGTGCACTACTGCAGTCTCCAGCCTGCAGTGATATTAGTAATTTGTGTACTACTGCAGTTTCCAGCCTAGGATGTTAGCGTTGTGTGTACTACTGCAGTCTCCAGCCTATGATGTTAGCGTTGTGTGTACTACTGCAGTCTCCAGCCTGCAGTGATATTAGTGTTGTGTGTACTACTGCAGTCTCCAGCCTAGGATGTTAGCGTTGTGTATACTACTGCAGTCTCCAGCCTATGATGTTAGCGTTGTGTGTACTACTGCAGTCTCCAGCCTGCAGTGATATTAGTGTTGTGTGTACTACTGCAGTCTCCAGCCTATGATGTTAGTGTTGTGTGTACTACTGCAGTCTCCAGCCTAGGATGTTAGCGTTGTGTGTACTACTGCAGTCTCCAGCCTGCAGTGATATTAGTGTTGTGTGTACTACTGCAGTCTCCAGCCTGCAGTGATATTAGTGTTGTGTGTACTACTGCAGTCTCCAGCCTAGGATGTTAGCGTTGTGTGTACTACTGCAGTCTCCAGCCTGCAGTGATATTAGTGTTGTGTGTACTACTGCAGTCTCCAGCCTGCAGTGATATTAGTGTTGTGTGTACTACTGCAGTCTCCAGCCTAGGATGTTAGCGTTGTGTGTACTACTGCAGTCTCCAGCCTGCTGTGATATTAGTGTTGTGTGTACTACTGCAGTCTTCAGCCTAGGATGTTAGCGTTGTGTGTACTACTGCAGTCTCCAGCCTGCAGTGATATTAGTGTTGTGTGTACTACTGCAGTCTCCAGCCTAGGATGTTAGTGTTGTGTGTACTACTGCAGTCTCCAGCCTGCAGTGATATTAGTGTTGTGTGTACTACTGCAGTCTCCAGCCTAGGATGTTAGCGGTGTGTGCACTACTGCAGTCTCCAGCCTGCAGTGATATTAGTGTTGTGTGTACTACTGCAGTCTCCAGCCTGCAGTGATATTAGTGTTGTGTGTACTACTGCAGTCTCCAGCCTGCAGTGATATTAGTGTTGTGTGTACTACTGCAGTCTCCAGCCTGCAGTGATATTAGTGTTGTGTGTACTACTGCAGTCTCCAGCCTAGGATGTTAGTGTTGTGTGTACTACTGCAGTCTCCAGCCTATGATGTTAGCGTTGTGTGTACTACTGCAGTCTCCAGCCTGCAGTGATATTAGTGTTGTGTGTACTACTGCAGTCTCCAGCCTATGATGTTAGCGTTGTGTGCACTACTGCAGTCTCCAGCCTGCAGTGATATTAGTGTTGTGTGTACTACTGCAGTCTCCAGCCTATGATGTTAGCGTTGTGTGTACTACTGCAGTCTCCAGCCTAGGATGTTAGTGTTGTGTGTACTACTGCAGTCTCCAGCCTGCAGTGATATTAGTGTTGTGTGTACTACTGCAGTCTCCAGCCTAGGATGTTAGCGTTGTGTGTACTACTGCAGTCTCCAGCCTGCAGTGATATTAGTGTTGTGTGTACTACTGCAGTCTCCAGCCTGCTGTGATATTAGTGTTGTGTGTACTACTGCAGTCTCCAGCCTAGGATGTTAGTGTTGTGTGTACTACTGCAGTCTCCAGCCTGCAGTGATATTAGTGTTGTGTGTACTACTGCAGTCTCCAGCCTGCAGTGATATTAGTGTTGTGTGTACTACTGCAGTCTCCAGCCTAGGATGTTAGTGTTGTGTGTACTACTGCAGTCTCCAGCCTGCAGTGATATTAGTGTTGTGTGTACTACTGCAGTCTCCAGCCTAGGATGTTAGCGGTGTGTGTACTACTGCAGTCTCCAGCCTGCAGTGATATTAGTGTTGTGTGTACTACTGCAGTTTTCAGCCTAGGATGTTAGCGTTGTGTGTACTACTGCAGTTTCCAGCCTGCAGTGATATTAGTGTTGGGTGTACTACTGCAGTCTCCAGCCTGCTGTGATATTAGTGTTGTGTGTACTACTGCAGTCTCCAGCCTGCAGTGATGTTAGTGTTGTGTGTACTACTGCAGTCTCCAGCCCAGGATGTTAGCGTTGTGTGTACTACTGCAGTCTCCAGCCTGCAGTGATATTAGTGTTGTGTGTACTACTGCAGTCTCCAGCCTAGGATGTTAGCGTTGTGTGTACTACTGCAGTCTCCAGCCTGCAGTGATATTAGTGTTGTGTGTACTACTGCAGTCTCCAGCCTAGGATGTTAGCGTTGTGTGTACTACTGCAGTCTCCAGCCTGCAGTGATATTAGTGTTGTGTGCACTACTGCAGTCTCCAGCCTGCAGTGATATTAGTGTTGTGTGCACTACTGCAGTTTCCAGCCTATGATGTTAGCGTTGTGTGCACTACTGCAGTCTCCAGCCTGCAGTGATATTAGTGTTGTGTGCACTACTGCAGTCTCCAGCCTGCAGTGATATTAGTAATTTGTGTACTACTGCAGTTTCCAGCCTAGGATGTTAGCGTTGTGTGTACTACTGCAGTCTCCAGCCTAGGATGTTAGCGTTGTGTGCACTACTGCAGTCTCCAGCCTGCTGTGATATTAGTGTTGTGTGTACTACTGCAGTCTCCAGCCTGCAGTGATATTAGTGTTGTGTGTACTACTGCAGTCTCCAGCCTAGGATGTTAGCGTTGTGTGTACTACTGCAGTCTCCAGCCTGCTGTGATATTAGTGTTGTGTGTACTACTGCAGTCTCCAGCCTGCAGTGATATTAGTGTTGTGTGTACTACTGCAGTCTCCAGCCTAGGATGTTAGCGTTGTGTGTACTACTGCAGTCTCCAGCCTGCAGTGATATTAGTGTTGTATGTACTACTGCAGTCTCCAGCCTAGGATGTTAGCGTTGTGTGTACTACTGCAGTCTCCAGCCTGCAGTGATATTAGTGTTGTGTGTACTACTGCAGTCTCCAGCCTAGGATGTTAGCGTTGTGTGTACTACTGCAGTCTCCAGCCTGCAGTGATATTAGTGTTGTGTGTACTACTGCAGTCTCCAGCCTAGGACGTTAGCGTTGTGTGTACTACTGCAGTCTCCAGCCTAGGATGTTAGCGGTGTGTGTACTACTGCAGTCTCCAGCCTATGATGTTAATGTTGTGTGTACTACTGCAGTCTCCAGCCTAGGATGTTAGTGTTGTGTGTACTACTGCAGTCTCCAGCCTAGGATGTTAGTGTTGTGTGCACTACTGCAGTCTCCAGCCTAGGATGTTATCGTTGTGTGTACTACTGCAGTCTCCAGCCTAGGATGTTAGCGGTGTGTGTACTACTGCAGTCTCCAGCCTGCAGTGATATTAGTGTTGTGTGTACTACTGCAGTCTCCAGCCTGCTGTGTTAGTGTTTTGTGTACTACTGCAGCCTCCAGCCTGCAGTGATATTAGTGTTTTGTGTACTACTGCAGTTTCCAGCCTATGATGTTAGTGTTGTTTGTACTACTGCAGTCTCCAGCCTGCAGTGATGTTAGTGTTGTGTGCACTACTGCAGTCTCCAGCCTGCAGTGATATTAGTGTTGTGTGCACTACTGCAGTCTCCAGCCTGCAGTGATATTAGTGTTGTGTGTACTACTGCAGTCTCCAGCCTAGGATGTTAGCGGTGTGTGTACTACTGCAGTCTCCAGCCTGCAGTGATATTAGTGTTGTGTGTAATACTGCAGTCTCCAGCCTAGGATGTTAGCGTTGTGTGCACTACTGCAGTCTCCAGCCTGCAGTGATATTAGTGTTGTGTGTACTACTGCAGTCTCCAGCCTGCAGTGATGTTAGCGTTGTGTGTACTACTGCAGTCTCCAGCCTGCTGTGTTAGTGTTGTGTGTACTACTGCAGTCTCCAGCCTGCAGTGATGTTAGCGTTGTGTGTACTACTGCAGTCTCCAGCCTGCAGTGATATTAGTGTTGTGTGTACTACTGCAGTCTCCAGCCTGCAGTGATGTTAGCGTTGTGTGTACTACTGCAGTCTCCAGCCTGCTGTGATGTTAGCGTTGTGTGTACTACTGCAGTCTCCAGCCTGCAGTGATATTAGTGTTGTGTGTACTACTGCAGTCTCCAGCCTAGGATGTTAGCGTTGTGTGTACTACTGCAGTCTCCAGCCTGCAGTGATATTAGTGTTGTGTGTACTACTGCAGTCTCCAGCCTGCAGTGATATTAGCGTTGTGTGTACTACTGCAGTCTCCAGCCTGCTGTGATGTTAGCGTTGTGTGTACTACTGCAGTCTCCAGCCTGCAGTGATATTAGTGTTGTGTGTACTACTGCAGTCTCCAGCCTAGGATGTTAGCGGTGTGTGTACTACTGCAGTCTCCAGCCTGCAGTGATATTAGTGTTGTGTGTACTACTGCAGTCTCCAGCCTAGGATGTTAGCGTTGTGTGCACTACTGCAGTCTCCAGCCTGCTGTGATATTAGTGTTGTGTGCACTACTGCAGTCTCCAGCCTGCAGTGATATTAGTGTTGTGTGCACTACTGCAGTCTCCAGCCTGCAGTGATATTAGTGTTGTGTGTACTACTGCAGTCTCCAGCCTGCAGTGATGTTAGCGTTGTGTGTACTACTGCAGTCTCCAGCCTGCTGTGTTAGTGTTGTGTGTACTACTGCAGTCTCCAGCCTGCAGTGATGTTAGCGTTGTGTGTACTACTGCAGTCTCCAGCCTAGGATATTAGTGTTGTGTGCACTACTGCAGTCTCCAGCCTAGGATGTTAGCGTTGTGTGCACTACTGCAGTTTTTAGCCTGCAGTGATGTTAGTGTTGTGTGTACTACTGCAGTCTCCAGCCTGCAGTGATGTTAGCGTTGTGTGTACTACTGCAGTCTCCAGCCTGCAGTGATATTAGTGTTGTGTGTACTACTGCAGTCTCCAGCCTGCAGTGATGTTAGCGTTGTGTGTACTACTGCAGTCTCCAGCCTGCAGTGTTAGTGTTGTGTGTACTACTGCAGTCTCCAGCCTGCAGTGATATTAGTGTTGTGTGTACTACTGCAGTCTCCAGCCTGCAGTGATATTAGCGGTGTGTGTACTACTGCAGTCTCCAGCCTAGGATGTTAGTGTTGTGTGTACTACTGCAGTCTCCAGCCTGCAGTGATATTAGTGTTGTGTGCACTACTGCAGTCTCCAGCCTAGGATATTAGTGTTGTGTGTACTACTGCAGTCTCCAGCCTGCTGTGATGTTAGCGTTGTGTGTACTACTGCAGTCTCCAGCCTGCAGTTATATTAGTGTTGTGTGTACTACTGCAGTTTCCAGCCTAGGATGTTAGTGTTGTGTGTACTACTGCAGTCTCCAGCCTGCAGTGATATTAGTGTTGTGTGTACTACTGCAGTCTCCAGCCTGCAGTGATGTTAGTGTTGTGTGTACTACTGCAGTCTCCAGCCTATGATGTTAGCGTTGTGTGTACTACTGCAGTCTCCAGCCTGCTGTGATGTTAGCGTTGTGTGTACTACTGCAGTCTCCAGCCTAGGATGTTAGCATTGTGTGCACTACTGCAGTCTCCAGCCTGCTGTGTTAGTGTTGTGTGCACTACTGCAGTCTCCAGCCTAGGATATTAGTGTTGTGTGTACTATTGCAGTCTCCAGCCTGCTGTGATGTTAGCGTTGTGTGTACTACTGCAGTCTCCAGCCTGCTGTGTTAGTGTTGTGTGCACTACTGCAGTCTCCAGCCTAGGATATTAGTGTTGTGTGTACTACTGCAGTCTCCAGCCTGCAGTGATATTAGTGTTGTGTGTACTACTGCAGTCTCCAGCCTGCAGTGATATTAGTAATTTGTGTACTACTGCAGTTTCCAGCCTAGGATGTTAGCGTTGTGTGTACTACTGCAGTCTCCAGCCTAGGATGTTAGCGTTGTGTGCACTACTGCAGTCTCCAGCCTGCTGTGATATTAGTGTTGTGTGTACTACTGCAGTCTCCAGCCTGCAGTGATATTAGTGTTGTGTGTACTACTGCAGTCTCCAGCCTAGGATGTTAGCGTTGTGTGTACTACTGCAGTCTCCAGCCTGCTGTGATATTAGTGTTGTGTGTACTACTGCAGTCTCCAGCCTGCAGTGATATTAGTGTTGTGTGTACTACTGCAGTCTCCAGCCTAGGATGTTAGCGTTGTGTGTACTACTGCAGTCTCCAGCCTGCAGTGATATTAGTGTTGTATGTACTACTGCAGTCTCCAGCCTAGGATGTTAGCGTTGTGTGTACTACTGCAGTCTCCAGCCTGCAGTGATATTAGTGTTGTGTGTACTACTGCAGTCTCCAGCCTAGGATGTTAGCGTTGTGTGTACTACTGCAGTCTCCAGCCTGCAGTGATATTAGTGTTGTGTGTACTACTGCAGTCTCCAGCCTAGGACGTTAGCGTTGTGTGTACTACTGCAGTCTCCAGCCTAGGATGTTAGCGGTGTGTGTACTACTGCAGTCTCCAGCCTATGATGTTAATGTTGTGTGTACTACTGCAGTCTCCAGCCTAGGATGTTAGTGTTGTGTGTACTACTGCAGTCTCCAGCCTAGGATGTTAGTGTTGTGTGCACTACTGCAGTCTCCAGCCTAGGATGTTATCGTTGTGTGTACTACTGCAGTCTCCAGCCTAGGATGTTAGCGTTGTGTGCACTACTGCAGTCTCCAGCCTGCAGTGATATTAGTGTTGTGTGTACTACTGCAGTCTCCAGCCTGCAGTGATGTTAGCGTTGTGTGTACTACTGCAGCCTCCAGCCTGCAGTGATATTAGTGTTTTGTGTACTACTGCAGTTTCCAGCCTATGATGTTAGTGTTGTTTGTACTACTGCAGTCTCCAGCCTGCAGTGATGTTAGTGTTGTGTGCACTACTGCAGTCTCCAGCCTGCAGTGATATTAGTGTTGTGTGCACTACTGCAGTCTCCAGCCTGCAGTGATATTAGTGTTGTGTGTACTACTGCAGTCTCCAGCCTAGGATGTTAGCGGTGTGTGTACTACTGCAGTCTCCAGCCTGCAGTGATATTAGTTTTGTGTGTAATACTGCAGTCTCCAGCCTAGGATGTTAGCGTTGTGTGCACTACTGCAGTCTCCAGCCTGCAGTGATATTAGTGTTGTGTGTACTACTGCAGTCTCCAGCCTGCAATGATGTTAGCGTTGTGTGTACTACTGCAGTCTCCAGCCTGCTGTGTTAGTGTTGTGTGTACTACTGCAGTCTCCAGCCTGCAGTGATGTTAGCGTTGTGTGTACTACTGCAGTCTCCAGCCTGCAGTGATATTAGTGTTGTGTGTACTACTGCAGTCTCCAGCCTGCAGTGATGTTAGCGTTGTGTGTTCTACTGCAGTCTCCAGCCTGCTGTGATGTTAGCGTTGTGTGTACTACTGCAGTCTCCAGCCTGCAGTGATATTAGTGTTGTGTGTACTACTGCAGTCTCCAGCCTAGGATGTTAGCGTTGTGTGTACTACTGCAGTCTCCAGCCTGCAGTGATATTAGTGTTGTGTGTACTACTGCAGTCTCCAGCCTGCAGTGATATTAGCGTTGTGTGTACTACTGCAGTCTCCAGCCTGCTGTGATGTTAGCGTTGTGTGTACTACTGCAGTCTCCAGCCTGCAGTGATATTAGTGTTGTGTGTACTACTGCAGTCTCCAGCCTAGGATGTTAGCGGTGTGTGTACTACTGCAGTCTCCAGCCTGCAGTGATATTAGTGTTGTGTGTACTACTGCAGTCTCCAGCCTAGGATGTTAGCGTTGTGTGCACTACTGCAGTCTCCAGCCTGCTGTGATATTAGTGTTGTGTGCACTACTGCAGTCTCCAGCCTGCAGTGATATTAGTGTTGTGTGCACTACTGCAGTCTCCAGCCTGCAGTGATATTAGTGTTGTGTGTACTACTGCAGTCTCCAGCCTGCAGTGATGTTAGCGTTGTGTGTACTACTGCAGTCTCCAGCCTGCTGTGTTAGTGTTGTGTGTACTACTGCAGTCTCCAGCCTGCAGTGATGTTAGCGTTGTGTGTACTACTGCAGTCTCCAGCCTAGGATATTAGTGTTGTGTGCACTACTGCAGTCTCCAGCCTAGGATGTTAGCGTTGTGTGCACTACTGCAGTTTTTAGCCTGCAGTGATGTTAGTGTTGTGTGTACTACTGCAGTCTCCAGCCTGCAGTGATGTTAGCGTTGTGTGTACTACTGCAGTCTCCAGCCTGCAGTGATATTAGTGTTGTGTGTACTACTGCAGTCTCCAGCCTGCAGTGATGTTAGCGTTGTGTGTACTACTGCAGTCTCCAGCCTGCAGTGTTAGTGTTGTGTGTACTACTGCAGTCTCCAGCCTGCAGTGATATTAGTGTTGTGTGTACTACTGCAGTCTCCAGCCTGCAGTGATATTAGCGGTGTGTGTACTACTGCAGTCTCCAGCCTAGGATGTTAGTGTTGTGTGTACTACTGCAGTCTCCAGCCTGCAGTGATATTAGTGTTGTGTGCACTACTGCAGTCTCCAGCCTAGGATATTAGTGTTGTGTGTACTACTGCAGTCTCCAGCCTGCTGTGATGTTAGCGTTGTGTGTACTACTGCAGTCTCCAGCCTGCAGTGATATTAGTGTTGTGTGTACTACTGCAGTTTCCAGCCTAGGATGTTAGTGTTGTGTGTACTACTGCAGTCTCCAGCCTGCAGTGATATTAGTGTTGTGTGTACTACTGCAGTCTCCAGCCTGCAGTGATGTTAGTGTTGTGTGTACTACTGCAGTCTCCAGCCTATGATGTTAGCGTTGTGTGTACTACTGCAGTCTCCAGCCTGCTGTGATGTTAGCGTTGTGTGTACTACTGCAGTCTCCAGCCTAGGATGTTAGCATTGTGTGCACTACTGCAGTCTCCAGCCTAGGATGTTAGCGTTGTGTGTACTACTGCAGTCTCCAGCCTGCTGTGATATTAGTGTTGTGTGTACTACTGCAGTCTCCAGCCTAGGATGTTAGCGTTGTGTGTACTACTGCAGTCTCCAGCCTGCAGTGATATTAGTGTTGTGTGTACTACTGCAGTCTCTAGCCTAGGATGTTAGCGTTGTGTGCACTACTGCAGTCTCCAGCCTGCTGTGATATTAGTGTTGTGTGTACTACTGCAGTCTCCAGCCTGCAGTGATATTAGTGTTGTGTGTACTACTGCAGTCTCCAGCCTAGGATGTAAGTGTTGTGTGTACTACTGCAGTCTCCAGCCTGTAGTGATATTAGTGTTGTGTGTACTACTGCAGTCTCCAGCCTAGGATGTTAGCGGTGTGTGTACTACTGCAGTCTCCAGCCTGCAGTGATATTAGTGTTGTGTGTACTACTGCAGTTTTCAGCCTAGGATGTTAGCGTTGTGTGTACTACTGCAGTTTCCAGCCTGCAGTGATGTTAGTGTTGTGTGTACTACTGCAGTCTCCAGCCTAGGATGTTAGCGTTGTGTGTACTACTGCAGTCTCCAGCCTGCAGTGATATTAGTGTTGTGTGTACTACTGCAGTCTCCAGCCTAGGATGTTAGTGTTTTGTGTACTACTGCAGTCTCCAGCCTGCTGTGATGTTAGCGTTGTGTGTACTACTGCAGTCTCCAGCCTGCAGTGATATTAGTGTTGTGTGTACTACTGCAGTCTCCAGCCTGCTGTGATATTAGTGTTGTGTGTACTACTGCAGTCTCCAGCCTGCAGTGATGTTAGTGTTGTGTGTACTACTGCAGTCTCCAGCCTAGGATGTTAGCGTTGTGTGTACTACTGCAGTCTCCAGCCTGCAGTGATATTAGTGTTGTGTGTACTACTGCAGTCTCCAGCCTAGGATGTTAGCGTTGTGTGTACTACTGCAGTCTCCAGCCTGCAGTGATATTAGTGTTGTGTGTACTACTGCAGTCTCCAGCCTAGGATGTTAGCGTTGTGTGTACTACTGCAGTCTCCAGCCTGCAGTGATATTAGTGTTGTGTGCACTACTGCAGTCTCCAGCCTGCAGTGATATTAGTGTTGTGTGCACTACTGCAGTTTCCAGCCTATGATGTTAGCGTTGTGTGCACTACTGCAGTCTCCAGCCTGCAGTGATATTAGTGTTGTGTGCACTACTGCAGTCTCCAGCCTGCAGTGATATTAGTAATTTGTGTACTACTGCAGTTTCCAGCCTAGGATGTTAGCGTTGTGTGTACTACTGCAGTCTCCAGCCTAGGATGTTAGCGTTGTGTGCACTACTGCAGTCTCCAGCCTGCTGTGATATTAGTGTTGTGTGTACTACTGCAGTCTCCAGCCTGCAGTGATATTAGTGTTGTGTGTACTACTGCAGTCTCCAGCCTAGGATGTTAGCGTTGTGTGTACTACTGCAGTCTCCAGCCTGCTGTGATATTAGTGTTGTGTGTACTACTGCAGTCTCCAGCCTGCAGTGATATTAGTGTTGTGTGTACTACTGCAGTCTCCAGCCTAGGATGTTAGCGTTGTGTGTACTACTGCAGTCTCCAGCCTGCAGTGATATTAGTGTTGTATGTACTACTGCAGTCTCCAGCCTAGGATGTTAGCGTTGTGTGTACTACTGCAGTCTCCAGCCTGCAGTGATATTAGTGTTGTGTGTACTACTGCAGTCTCCAGCCTAGGATGTTAGCGTTGTGTGTACTACTGCAGTCTCCAGCCTGCAGTGATATTAGTGTTGTGTGTACTACTGCAGTCTCCAGCCTAGGACGTTAGCGTTGTGTGTACTACTGCAGTCTCCAGCCTAGGATGTTAGCGGTGTGTGTACTACTGCAGTCTCCAGCCTATGATGTTAATGTTGTGTGTACTACTGCAGTCTCCAGCCTAGGATGTTAGTGTTGTGTGTACTACTGCAGTCTCCAGCCTAGGATGTTAGTGTTGTGTGCACTACTGCAGTCTCCAGCCTAGGATGTTATCGTTGTGTGTACTACTGCAGTCTCCAGCCTAGGATGTTAGCGGTGTGTGTACTACTGCAGTCTCCAGCCTGCAGTGATATTAGTGTTGTGTGTACTACTGCAGTCTCCAGCCTGCTGTGTTAGTGTTTTGTGTACTACTGCAGCCTCCAGCCTGCAGTGATATTAGTGTTTTGTGTACTACTGCAGTTTCCAGCCTATGATGTTAGTGTTGTTTGTACTACTGCAGTCTCCAGCCTGCAGTGATGTTAGTGTTGTGTGCACTACTGCAGTCTCCAGCCTGCAGTGATATTAGTGTTGTGTGCACTACTGCAGTCTCCAGCCTGCAGTGATATTAGTGTTGTGTGTACTACTGCAGTCTCCAGCCTGCAGTGATGTTAGCGTTGTGTGTACTACTGCAGTCTCCAGCCTGCAGTGATATTAGTGTTGTGTGTACTACTGCAGTCTCCAGCCTAGGATGTTAGCGGTGTGTGTACTACTGCAGTCTCCAGCCTGCAGTGATATTAGTGTTGTGTGTACTACTGCAGTCTCCAGCCTAGGATGTTAGCGTTGTGTGTACTACTGCAGTCTCCAGCCTGCAGTGATATTAGTGTTGTGTGTACTACTGCAGTCTCCAGCCTGCAGTGATATTAGCGTTGTGTGTACTACTGCAGTCTCCAGCCTGCTGTGATGTTAGCGTTGTGTGTACTACTGCAGTCTCCAGCCTGCAGTGATATTAGTGTTGTGTGTACTACTGCAGTCTCCAGCCTAGGATGTTAGCGGTGTGTGTACTACTGCAGTATCCAGCCTGCAGTGATATTAGTGTTGTGTGTACTACTGCAGTCTCCAGCCTAGGATGTTAGCGTTGTGTGCACTACTGCAGTCTCCAGCCTGCAGTGATATTAGTGTTGTGTGTACTACTGCAGTCTCCAGCCTGCAGTGATGTTAGCGTTGTGTGTACTACTGCAGTCTCCAGCCTGCTGTGTTAGTGTTGTGTGTACTACTGCAGTCTCCAGCCTGCAGTGATGCTAGCGTTGTGTGTACTACTGCAGTCTCCAGCCTAGGATATTAGTGTTGTGTGCACTACTGCAGTCTCCAGCCTAGGATGTTAGCGTTGTGTGCACTACTGCAGTTTCCAGCCTGCAGTGATGTTAGTGTTGTGTGTACTACTGCAGTCTCCAGCCTGCAGTGATGTTAGCGTTGTGTGTACTACTGCAGTCTCCAGCCTGCAGTGATATTAGTGTTGTGTGTACTACTGCAGTCTCCAGCCTGCAGTGATGTTAGCGTTGTGTGTACTACTGCAGTCTCCAGCCTGCAGTGTTAGTGTTGTGTGTACTACTGCAGTCTCCAGCCTGCAGTGATATTAGTGTTGTGTGTACTACTGCAGTCTCCAGCCTGCAGTGATATTAGCGGTGTGTGTACTACTGCAGTCTCCAGCCTAGGATGTTAGTGTTGTGTGTACTACTGCAGTCTCCAGCCTGCAGTGATATTAGTGTTGTGTGCACTACTGCAGTCTCCAGCCTAGGATATTAGTGTTGTGTGTACTACTGCAGTCTCCAGCCTGCTGTGATGTTAGCGTTGTGTGTACTACTGCAGTCTCCAGCCTGCAGTGATATTAGTGTTGTGTGTACTACTGCAGTTTCCAGCCTAGGATGTTAGTGTTGTGTGTACTACTGCAGTCTCCAGCCTGCAGTGATATTAGTGTTGTGTGTACTACTGCAGTCTCCAGCCTGCAGTGATGTTAGTGTTGTGTGTACTACTGCAGTCTCCAGCCTGCAGTGATATTAGCGTTGTGTGTACTACTGCAGTCTCCAGCCTAGGATGTTAGCGTTGTGTGTACTACTGCAGTCTCCAGCCTGCTGTGATGTTAGCGTTGTGTGTACTACTGCAGTCTCCAGCCTGCAGTGATATTAGTGTTGTGTGTACTACTGCAGTCTCCAGCCTGCAGTGATATTAGTGTTGTGTGTACTACTGCAGTCTCCAGCCTAGGATGTTAGGGTTGTGTATACTACTGCAGTCTCCAGCCTAGGATGTTAGCATTGTGTGCACTACTGCAGTCTCCAGCCTGCTGTGTTAGTGTTGTGTGCACTACTGCAGTCTCCAGCCTAGGATATTAGTGTTGTGTGTACTATTGCAGTCTCCAGCCTGCTGTGTTGTTAGCGTTGTGTGTACTACTGCAGTCTCCAGCCTGCTGTGTTAGTGTTGTGTGCACTACTGCAGTCTCCAGCCTAGGATATTAGTGTTGTGTGTACTACTGCAGTCTCCAGCCTGCAGTGATATTAGTGTTGTGTGTACTACTGCAGTCTCCAGCCTAGGATGTTAGCGTTGTGTGTACTACTGCAGTCTCCAGCCTAGGATGTTAGCGTTGTGTGTACTAGTGCAGTCTCCAGCCTATGATGTTAGCGTTGTGTGTACTACTGCAGTCTCCAGCCCAAGATGTTAGTGTTGTGTGTACTACTGCAGTCTCCAGCCTGCTGTGATGTTAGCGTTGTGTGCACTACTGCAGTCTCCAGCCTAGGATGTTAGTGTTGTGTGTACTACTGCAGTCTCCAGCCTAGGATGTTAGCGTTGTGTGTACTACTGCAGTCTCCTGCCTGCAGTGATATTAGTGTTGTGTGCACTACTGCAGTCTCCAGCCTAGGATGTTAGCGTTGTGTATACTACTGCAGTCTCCAGCCTGCAGTGATATTAGTGTTGTGTGTACTACTGCAGTCTCCAGCCTATGATGTTAGCGTTGTGTGTACTACTGCAGTCTCCAGCCTGCAGTGATATTAGTGTTGTGTGTACTACTGCAGTCTCCAGCCTATGATGTTAGTGTTGTGTGTACTACTGCAGTCTCCAGCCTAGGATGTTAGCGTTGTGTGTACTACTGCAGTCTCCAGCCTAGGATGTTAGCGTTGTGTGTACTACTGCAGTCTCCAGCCTAGGATGTTAGCGTTGTGTGTACTACTGCAGTCTCCAGCCTGCAGTGATATTAGTGTTGTGTGTACTACTGCAGTCTCCAGCCTAGGATGTTAGCGTTGTGTGTACTACTGCAGTCTCCAGCCTACTGTGATATTAGTGTTGTGTGTACTACTGCAGTCTCCAGCCTAGGATGTTAGCGTTGTGTGTACTACTGCAGTCTCCAGCCTGCAGTGATATTAGTGTTGTGTGTACTACTGCAGTCTCCAGCCTAGGATGTTAGTGTTGTGTGTACTACTGCAGTCTCCAGCCTGCAGTGATATTAGTGTTGTGTGTACTACTGCAGTCTCCAGCCTAGGATGTTAGCGGTGTGTGCACTACTGCAGTCTCCAGCCTGCAGTGATGTTAGCGTTGTGTGTACTACTGCAGTCTCCAGCCTGCAGTGATATTAGTGTTGTGTGTACTACTGCAGTCTCCAGCCTGCAGTGATATTAGTGTTGTGTGTACTACTGCAGTCTCCAGCCTGCAGTGATATTAGTGTTGTGTGTACTACTGCAGTCTCCAGCCTGCAGTGATATTAGTGTTGTGTGTACTACTGCAGTCTCCAGCCTAGGATGTTAGTGTTGTGTGTACTACTGCAGTCTCCAGCCTATGATGTTAGCGTTGTGTGTACTACTGCAGTCTCCAGCCTGCAGTGATATTAGTGTTGTGTGTACTACTGCAGTCTCCAGCCTAGGATGTTAGCGTTGTGTGTACTACTGCAGTCTCCAGCCTGCAGTGATATTAGTGTTGTGTGTACTACTGCAGTCTCCAGCCTATGATGTTAGCGTTGTGTGTACTACTGCAGTCTCCAGCCTGCAGTGATATTAGTGTTGTGTGTACTACTGCAGTCTCCAGCCTAGGATGTAAGCGTTGTGTGTACTACTGCAGTCTCCAGCCTGCAGTGATATTAGTGTTGTGTGTACTACTGCAGTCTCCAGCCTGCAGTGATATTAGTGTTGTGTGTACTACTGCAGTCTCCAGCCTAGGATGTTAGCGTTGTGTGTACTACTGCAGTCTCCAGCCTGCTGTGTTAGTGTTGTGTGTGCTACTGCAGTCTCCAGCCTGCAGTGATATTAGTGTTGTGTGCACTACTGCAGTCTCCAGCCTAGGATGTTAGCGTTGTGTGTACTACTGCAGTCTCCAGCCTAGGATATTAGTGTTGTGTGTACTACTGCAGTCTCCAGCCTAGGATGTTAGCGTTGTGTGTACTACTGCAGTCTCCAGCCTAGGATGTTAGCGTTGTGTGTACTACTGCAGTCTCCAGCCTGCAGTGATGTTAGTGTTGTGTGTACTACTGCAGTCTCCAGCCTGCAGTGATATTAGTGTTGTGTGTACTACTGTAGTCTCCAGCCTATGATGTTAGCGTTGTGTGTACTACTGCAGTCTCCAGCCTGCAGTGATATTAGTGTTGTGTGTACTACTGCAGTCTCCAGCCTGCAGTGATATTAGCGTTGTGTGTACTACTGCAGTCTCCAGCCTAGGATGTTAGTGTTGTGTGTACTACTGCAGTTTCCAGCCTAAGATGTTAGTGTTGTGTGTACTACTGCAGTCTCCAGCCTGCTGTGATGTTAGCGTTGTGTGCACTACTGCAGTCTCCAGCCTAGGATGTTAGTGTTGTGTGTACTACTGCAGTCTCCAGCCTAGGATATTAGCGTTGTGTGTACTACTGCAGTCTCCAGCCTGTAGTGTTATTAGTGTTGTGTGCACTACTGCAGTCTCCAGCCTAGGATGTTAGCGTTGTGTGTACTACTGCAGTCTCCAGCCTATGATGTTAGCGTTGTGTGTACTACTGCAGTCTCCAGCCTAAGATGTTAGTGTTGTGTGTACTACTGCAGTCTCCAGCCTGCTGTGATGTTAGCGTTGTGTGCACTACTGCAGTCTCCAGCCTAGGATGTTAGTGTTGTGTGTACTACTGCAGTCTCCAGCCTAGGATGTTAGCGTTGTGTGTACTACTGCAGTCTCCAGCCTGCAGTGATATTAGTGTTGTGTGCACTACTGCAGTCTCCAGCCTAGGATGTAAGCGTTGTGTATACTACTGCAGTCTCCAGCCTATGATGTTAGCGTTGTGTGTACTACTGCAGTCTCCAGCCTGCAGTGATATTAGTAATTTGTGTACTACTGCAGTTTCCAGCCTAGGATGTTAGCGTTGTGTGTACTACTGCAGTCTCCAGCCTAGGATGTTAGCGTTGTGTGCACTACTGCAGTCTCCAGCCTGCTGTGATATTAGTGTTGTGTGTACTACTGCAGTCTCCAGCCTGCAGTGATATTAGTGTTGTGTGTACTACTGCAGTCTCCAGCCTAGGATGTTAGCGTTGTGTGTACTACTGCAGTCTCCAGCCTGCTGTGATATTAGTGTTGTGTGTACTACTGCAGTCTCCAGCCTGCAGTGATATTAGTGTTGTGTGTACTACTGCAGTCTCCAGCCTAGGATGTTAGCGTTGTGTGTACTACTGCAGTCTCCAGCCTGCAGTGATATTAGTGTTGTATGTACTACTGCAGTCTCCAGCCTAGGATGTTAGCGTTGTGTGTACTACTGCAGTCTCCAGCCTGCAGTGATATTAGTGTTGTGTGTACTACTGCAGTCTCCAGCCTAGGATGTTAGCGTTGTGTGTACTACTGCAGTCTCCAGCCTGCAGTGATATTAGTGTTGTGTGTACTACTGCAGTCTCCAGCCTAGGACGTTAGCGTTGTGTGTACTACTGCAGTCTCCAGCCTAGGATGTTAGCGGTGTGTGTACTACTGCAGTCTCCAGCCTATGATGTTAATGTTGTGTGTACTACTGCAGTCTCCAGCCTAGGATGTTAGTGTTGTGTGTACTACTGCAGTCTCCAGCCTAGGATGTTAGTGTTGTGTGCACTACTGCAGTCTCCAGCCTAGGATGTTATCGTTGTGTGTACTACTGCAGTCTCCAGCCTAGGATGTTAGCGGTGTGTGTACTACTGCAGTCTCCAGCCTGCAGTGATATTAGTGTTGTGTGTACTACTGCAGTCTCCAGCCTGCTGTGTTAGTGTTTTGTGTACTACTGCAGCCTCCAGCCTGCAGTGATATTAGTGTTTTGTGTACTACTGCAGTTTCCAGCCTATGATGTTAGTGTTGTTTGTACTACTGCAGTCTCCAGCCTGCAGTGATGTTAGTGTTGTGTGCACTACTGCAGTCTCCAGCCTGCAGTGATATTAGTGTTGTGTGCACTACTGCAGTCTCCAGCCTGCAGTGATATTAGTGTTGTGTGTACTACTGCAGTCTCCAGCCTGCAGTGATGTTAGCGTTGTGTGTACTACTGCAGTCTCCAGCCTGCAGTGATATTAGTGTTGTGTGTACTACTGCAGTCTCCAGCCTAGGATGTTAGCGGTGTGTGTACTACTGCAGTCTCCAGCCTGCAGTGATATTAGTGTTGTGTGTACTACTGCAGTCTCCAGCCTAGGATGTTAGCGTTGTGTGTACTACTGCAGTCTCCAGCCTGCAGTGATATTAGTGTTGTGTGTACTACTGCAGTCTCCAGCCTGCAGTGATATTAGCGTTGTGTGTACTACTGCAGTCTCCAGCCTGCTGTGATGTTAGCGTTGTGTGTACTACTGCAGTCTCCAGCCTGCAGTGATATTAGTGTTGTGTGTACTACTGCAGTCTCCAGCCTAGGATGTTAGCGGTGTGTGTACTACTGCAGTATCCAGCCTGCAGTGATATTAGTGTTGTGTGTACTACTGCAGTCTCCAGCCTAGGATGTTAGCGTTGTGTGCACTACTGCAGTCTCCAGCCTGCAGTGATATTAGTGTTGTGTGTACTACTGCAGTCTCCAGCCTGCAGTGATGTTAGCGTTGTGTGTACTACTGCAGTCTCCAGCCTGCTGTGTTAGTGTTGTGTGTACTACTGCAGTCTCCAGCCTGCAGTGATGCTAGCGTTGTGTGTACTACTGCAGTCTCCAGCCTAGGATATTAGTGTTGTGTGCACTACTGCAGTCTCCAGCCTAGGATGTTAGCGTTGTGTGCACTACTGCAGTTTCCAGCCTGCAGTGATGTTAGTGTTGTGTGTACTACTGCAGTCTCCAGCCTGCAGTGATGTTAGCGTTGTGTGTACTACTGCAGTCTCCAGCCTGCAGTGATATTAGTGTTGTGTGTACTACTGCAGTCTCCAGCCTGCAGTGATGTTAGCGTTGTGTGTACTACTGCAGTCTCCAGCCTGCAGTGTTAGTGTTGTGTGTACTACTGCAGTCTCCAGCCTGCAGTGATATTAGTGTTGTGTGTACTACTGCAGTCTCCAGCCTGCAGTGATATTAGCGGTGTGTGTACTACTGCAGTCTCCAGCCTAGGATGTTAGTGTTGTGTGTACTACTGCAGTCTCCAGCCTGCAGTGATATTAGTGTTGTGTGCACTACTGCAGTCTCCAGCCTAGGATATTAGTGTTGTGTGTACTACTGCAGTCTCCAGCCTGCTGTGATGTTAGCGTTGTGTGTACTACTGCAGTCTCCAGCCTGCAGTGATATTAGTGTTGTGTGTACTACTGCAGTTTCCAGCCTAGGATGTTAGTGTTGTGTGTACTACTGCAGTCTCCAGCCTGCAGTGATATTAGTGTTGTGTGTACTACTGCAGTCTCCAGCCTGCAGTGATGTTAGTGTTGTGTGTACTACTGCAGTCTCCAGCCTGCAGTGATATTAGCGTTGTGTGTACTACTGCAGTCTCCAGCCTAGGATGTTAGCGTTGTGTGTACTACTGCAGTCTCCAGCCTGCTGTGATGTTAGCGTTGTGTGTACTACTGCAGTCTCCAGCCTGCAGTGATATTAGTGTTGTGTGTACTACTGCAGTCTCCAGCCTGCAGTGATATTAGTGTTGTGTGTACTACTGCAGTCTCCAGCCTAGGATGTTAGGGTTGTGTATACTACTGCAGTCTCCAGCCTAGGATGTTAGCATTGTGTGCACTACTGCAGTCTCCAGCCTGCTGTGTTAGTGTTGTGTGCACTACTGCAGTCTCCAGCCTAGGATATTAGTGTTGTGTGTACTATTGCAGTCTCCAGCCTGCTGTGTTGTTAGCGTTGTGTGTACTACTGCAGTCTCCAGCCTGCTGTGTTAGTGTTGTGTGCACTACTGCAGTCTCCAGCCTAGGATATTAGTGTTGTGTGTACTACTGCAGTCTCCAGCCTGCAGTGATATTAGTGTTGTGTGTACTACTGCAGTCTCCAGCCTAGGATGTTAGCGTTGTGTGTACTACTGCAGTCTCCAGCCTAGGATGTTAGCGTTGTGTGTACTAGTGCAGTCTCCAGCCTATGATGTTAGCGTTGTGTGTACTACTGCAGTCTCCAGCCCAAGATGTTAGTGTTGTGTGTACTACTGCAGTCTCCAGCCTGCTGTGATGTTAGCGTTGTGTGCACTACTGCAGTCTCCAGCCTAGGATGTTAGTGTTGTGTGTACTACTGCAGTCTCCAGCCTAGGATGTTAGCGTTGTGTGTACTACTGCAGTCTCCTGCCTGCAGTGATATTAGTGTTGTGTGCACTACTGCAGTCTCCAGCCTAGGATGTTAGCGTTGTGTATACTACTGCAGTCTCCAGCCTGCAGTGATATTAGTGTTGTGTGTACTACTGCAGTCTCCAGCCTATGATGTTAGCGTTGTGTGTACTACTGCAGTCTCCAGCCTGCAGTGATATTAGTGTTGTGTGTACTACTGCAGTCTCCAGCCTATGATGTTAGTGTTGTGTGTACTACTGCAGTCTCCAGCCTAGGATGTTAGCGTTGTGTGTACTACTGCAGTCTCCAGCCTAGGATGTTAGCGTTGTGTGTACTACTGCAGTCTCCAGCCTAGGATGTTAGCGTTGTGTGTACTACTGCAGTCTCCAGCCTGCAGTGATATTAGTGTTGTGTGTACTACTGCAGTCTCCAGCCTAGGATGTTAGCGTTGTGTGTACTACTGCAGTCTCCAGCCTACTGTGATATTAGTGTTGTGTGTACTACTGCAGTCTCCAGCCTAGGATGTTAGCGTTGTGTGTACTACTGCAGTCTCCAGCCTGCAGTGATATTAGTGTTGTGTGTACTACTGCAGTCTCCAGCCTAGGATGTTAGTGTTGTGTGTACTACTGCAGTCTCCAGCCTGCAGTGATATTAGTGTTGTGTGTACTACTGCAGTCTCCAGCCTAGGATGTTAGCGGTGTGTGCACTACTGCAGTCTCCAGCCTGCAGTGATGTTAGCGTTGTGTGTACTACTGCAGTCTCCAGCCTGCAGTGATATTAGTGTTGTGTGTACTACTGCAGTCTCCAGCCTGCAGTGATATTAGTGTTGTGTGTACTACTGCAGTCTCCAGCCTGCAGTGATATTAGTGTTGTGTGTACTACTGCAGTCTCCAGCCTGCAGTGATATTAGTGTTGTGTGTACTACTGCAGTCTCCAGCCTAGGATGTTAGTGTTGTGTGTACTACTGCAGTCTCCAGCCTATGATGTTAGCGTTGTGTGTACTACTGCAGTCTCCAGCCTGCAGTGATATTAGTGTTGTGTGTACTACTGCAGTCTCCAGCCTAGGATGTTAGCGTTGTGTGTACTACTGCAGTCTCCAGCCTGCAGTGATATTAGTGTTGTGTGTACTACTGCAGTCTCCAGCCTATGATGTTAGCGTTGTGTGTACTACTGCAGTCTCCAGCCTGCAGTGATATTAGTGTTGTGTGTACTACTGCAGTCTCCAGCCTAGGATGTAAGCGTTGTGTGTACTACTGCAGTCTCCAGCCTGCAGTGATATTAGTGTTGTGTGTACTACTGCAGTCTCCAGCCTGCAGTGATATTAGTGTTGTGTGTACTACTGCAGTCTCCAGCCTAGGATGTTAGCGTTGTGTGTACTACTGCAGTCTCCAGCCTGCTGTGTTAGTGTTGTGTGTGCTACTGCAGTCTCCAGCCTGCAGTGATATTAGTGTTGTGTGCACTACTGCAGTCTCCAGCCTAGGATGTTAGCGTTGTGTGTACTACTGCAGTCTCCAGCCTAGGATATTAGTGTTGTGTGTACTACTGCAGTCTCCAGCCTAGGATGTTAGCGTTGTGTGTACTACTGCAGTCTCCAGCCTAGGATGTTAGCGTTGTGTGTACTACTGCAGTCTCCAGCCTGCAGTGATGTTAGTGTTGTGTGTACTACTGCAGTCTCCAGCCTGCAGTGATATTAGTGTTGTGTGTACTACTGTAGTCTCCAGCCTATGATGTTAGCGTTGTGTGTACTACTGCAGTCTCCAGCCTGCAGTGATATTAGTGTTGTGTGTACTACTGCAGTCTCCAGCCTGCAGTGATATTAGCGTTGTGTGTACTACTGCAGTCTCCAGCCTAGGATGTTAGTGTTGTGTGTACTACTGCAGTTTCCAGCCTAAGATGTTAGTGTTGTGTGTACTACTGCAGTCTCCAGCCTGCTGTGATGTTAGCGTTGTGTGCACTACTGCAGTCTCCAGCCTAGGATGTTAGTGTTGTGTGTACTACTGCAGTCTCCAGCCTAGGATATTAGCGTTGTGTGTACTACTGCAGTCTCCAGCCTGTAGTGTTATTAGTGTTGTGTGCACTACTGCAGTCTCCAGCCTAGGATGTTAGCGTTGTGTGTACTACTGCAGTCTCCAGCCTATGATGTTAGCGTTGTGTGTACTACTGCAGTCTCCAGCCTAAGATGTTAGTGTTGTGTGTACTACTGCAGTCTCCAGCCTGCTGTGATGTTAGCGTTGTGTGCACTACTGCAGTCTCCAGCCTAGGATGTTAGTGTTGTGTGTACTACTGCAGTCTCCAGCCTAGGATGTTAGCGTTGTGTGTACTACTGCAGTCTCCAGCCTGCAGTGATATTAGTGTTGTGTGCACTACTGCAGTCTCCAGCCTAGGATGTAAGCGTTGTGTATACTACTGCAGTCTCCAGCCTATGATGTTAGCGTTGTGTGTACTACTGCAGTCTCCAGCCTGCAGTGATATTAGTGTTGTGTGTACTACTGCAGTCTCCAGCCTAGGATGTTAGCGTTGTGTATACTACTGCAGTCTCCAGCCTGCAGTGATATTAGTGTTGTGTGTACTACTGCAGTCTCCAGCCTATGATGTTAGTGTTGTGTGTACTACTGCAGTCTCCAGCCTAGGATGTTAGCGTTGTGTGTACTACTGCAGTCTCCAGCCTGCAGTGATATTAGTGTTGTGTGTACTACTGCAGTCTCCAGCCTGCAGTGATATTAGTGTTGTGTGTACTACTTCAGTCTCCAGCCTGCAGTGATATTAGTGTTGTGTGTACTACTGCAGTCTCCAGCCTATGATGTTAGTGTTGTGTGTACTACTGCAGTCTCCAGCCTAGGATATTAGCGTTGTGTGTACTACTGCAGTCTCCAGCCTGCAGTGATATTAGTGTTGTGTGTACTACTGCAGTCTCCAGCCTAGGATGTTAGCGTTGTGTATACTACTGCAGTCTCCAGCCTGCAGTGATATTAGTGTTTTGTGTACTACTGCAGTCTCCAGCCTAGGATGTTAGCGTTGTGTGTACTACTGCAGTCTCCAGCCTGCTGTGATATTAGTGTTGTGTGTACTACTGCAGTCTCCAGCCTGCAGTGATATTAGTGTTGTGTGTACTACTGCAGTCTCCAGCCTGCAGTGTTAGTGTTGTGTGTACTACTGCAGTCTCCAGCCTGCAGTGATATTAGTGTTGTGTGTACTACTGCAGTCTCCAGCCTGCAGTGATATTAGTAATTTGTGTACTACTGCAGTTTCCAGCCTAGGATGTTAGCGTTGTGTGTACTACTGCAGTCTCCAGCCTAGGATGTTAGCGTTGTGTGCACTACTGCAGTCTCCAGCCTGCTGTGATATTAGTGTTGTGTGTACTACTGCAGTCTCCAGCCTGCAGTGATATTAGTGTTGTGTGTACTACTGCAGTCTCCAGCCTAGGATGTTAGCGTTGTGTGTACTACTGCAGTCTCCAGCCTGCTGTGATATTAGTGTTGTGTGTACTACTGCAGTCTCCAGCCTGCAGTGATATTAGTGTTGTGTGTACTACTGCAGTCTCCAGCCTAGGATGTTAGCGTTGTGTGTACTACTGCAGTCTCCAGCCTGCAGTGATATTAGTGTTGTATGTACTACTGCAGTCTCCAGCCTAGGATGTTAGCGTTGTGTGTACTACTGCAGTCTCCAGCCTGCAGTGATATTAGTGTTGTGTGTACTACTGCAGTCTCCAGCCTAGGATGTTAGCGTTGTGTGTACTACTGCAGTCTCCAGCCTGCAGTGATATTAGTGTTGTGTGTACTACTGCAGTCTCCAGCCTAGGACGTTAGCGTTGTGTGTACTACTGCAGTCTCCAGCCTAGGATGTTAGCGGTGTGTGTACTACTGCAGTCTCCAGCCTATGATGTTAATGTTGTGTGTACTACTGCAGTCTCCAGCCTAGGATGTTAGTGTTGTGTGTACTACTGCAGTCTCCAGCCTAGGATGTTAGTGTTGTGTGCACTACTGCAGTCTCCAGCCTAGGATGTTATCGTTGTGTGTACTACTGCAGTCTCCAGCCTAGGATGTTAGCGGTGTGTGTACTACTGCAGTCTCCAGCCTGCAGTGATATTAGTGTTGTGTGTACTACTGCAGTCTCCAGCCTGCTGTGTTAGTGTTTTGTGTACTACTGCAGCCTCCAGCCTGCAGTGATATTAGTGTTTTGTGTACTACTGCAGTTTCCAGCCTATGATGTTAGTGTTGTTTGTACTACTGCAGTCTCCAGCCTGCAGTGATGTTAGTGTTGTGTGCACTACTGCAGTCTCCAGCCTGCAGTGATATTAGTGTTGTGTGCACTACTGCAGTCTCCAGCCTGCAGTGATATTAGTGTTGTGTGTACTACTGCAGTCTCCAGCCTAGGATGTTAGCGGTGTGTGTACTACTGCAGTCTCCAGCCTGCAGTGATATTAGTGTTGTGTGTAATACTGCAGTCTCCAGCCTAGGATGTTAGCGTTGTGTGCACTACTGCAGTCTCCAGCCTGCAGTGATATTAGTGTTGTGTGTACTACTGCAGTCTCCAGCCTGCAGTGATGTTAGCGTTGTGTGTACTACTGCAGTCTCCAGCCTGCTGTGTTAGTGTTGTGTGTACTACTGCAGTCTCCAGCCTGCAGTGATGTTAGCGTTGTGTGTACTACTGCAGTCTCCAGCCTGCAGTGATATTAGTGTTGTGTGTACTACTGCAGTCTCCAGCCTGCAGTGATGTTAGCGTTGTGTGTACTACTGCAGTCTCCAGCCTGCTGTGATGTTAGCGTTGTGTGTACTACTGCAGTCTCCAGCCTGCAGTGATATTAGTGTTGTGTGTACTACTGCAGTCTCCAGCCTAGGATGTTAGCGTTGTGTGTACTACTGCAGTCTCCAGCCTGCAGTGATATTAGTGTTGTGTGTACTACTGCAGTCTCCAGCCTGCAGTGATATTAGCGTTGTGTGTACTACTGCAGTCTCCAGCCTGCTGTGATGTTAGCGTTGTGTGTACTACTGCAGTCTCCAGCCTGCAGTGATATTAGTGTTGTGTGTACTACTGCAGTCTCCAGCCTAGGATGTTAGCGGTGTGTGTACTACTGCAGTCTCCAGCCTGCAGTGATATTAGTGTTGTGTGTACTACTGCAGTCTCCAGCCTAGGATGTTAGCGTTGTGTGCACTACTGCAGTCTCCAGCCTGCTGTGATATTAGTGTTGTGTGCACTACTGCAGTCTCCAGCCTGCAGTGATATTAGTGTTGTGTGCACTACTGCAGTCTCCAGCCTGCAGTGATATTAGTGTTGTGTGTACTACTGCAGTCTCCAGCCTGCAGTGATGTTAGCGTTGTGTGTACTACTGCAGTCTCCAGCCTGCTGTGTTAGTGTTGTGTGTACTACTGCAGTCTCCAGCCTGCAGTGATGTTAGCGTTGTGTGTACTACTGCAGTCTCCAGCCTAGGATATTAGTGTTGTGTGCACTACTGCAGTCTCCAGCCTAGGATGTTAGCGTTGTGTGCACTACTGCAGTTTTTAGCCTGCAGTGATGTTAGTGTTGTGTGTACTACTGCAGTCTCCAGCCTGCAGTGATGTTAGCGTTGTGTGTACTACTGCAGTCTCCAGCCTGCAGTGATATTAGTGTTGTGTGTACTACTGCAGTCTCCAGCCTGCAGTGATGTTAGCGTTGTGTGTACTACTGCAGTCTCCAGCCTGCAGTGTTAGTGTTGTGTGTACTACTGCAGTCTCCAGCCTGCAGTGATATTAGTGTTGTGTGTACTACTGCAGTCTCCAGCCTGCAGTGATATTAGCGGTGTGTGTACTACTGCAGTCTCCAGCCTAGGATGTTAGTGTTGTGTGTACTACTGCAGTCTCCAGCCTGCAGTGATATTAGTGTTGTGTGCACTACTGCAGTCTCCAGCCTAGGATATTAGTGTTGTGTGTACTACTGCAGTCTCCAGCCTGCTGTGATGTTAGCGTTGTGTGTACTACTGCAGTCTCCAGCCTGCAGTTATATTAGTGTTGTGTGTACTACTGCAGTTTCCAGCCTAGGATGTTAGTGTTGTGTGTACTACTGCAGTCTCCAGCCTGCAGTGATATTAGTGTTGTGTGTACTACTGCAGTCTCCAGCCTGCAGTGATGTTAGTGTTGTGTGTACTACTGCAGTCTCCAGCCTATGATGTTAGCGTTGTGTGTACTACTGCAGTCTCCAGCCTGCTGTGATGTTAGCGTTGTGTGTACTACTGCAGTCTCCAGCCTAGGATGTTAGCATTGTGTGCACTACTGCAGTCTCCAGCCTGCTGTGTTAGTGTTGTGTGCACTACTGCAGTCTCCAGCCTAGGATATTAGTGTTGTGTGTACTATTGCAGTCTCCAGCCTGCTGTGATGTTAGCGTTGTGTGTACTACTGCAGTCTCCAGCCTGCTGTGTTAGTGTTGTGTGCACTACTGCAGTCTCCAGCCTAGGATATTAGTGTTGTGTGTACTACTGCAGTCTCCAGCCTGCAGTGATATTAGTGTTGTGTGTACTACTGCAGTCTCCAGCCTGCAGTGATATTAGTAATTTGTGTACTACTGCAGTTTCCAGCCTAGGATGTTAGCGTTGTGTGTACTACTGCAGTCTCCAGCCTAGGATGTTAGCGTTGTGTGCACTACTGCAGTCTCCAGCCTGCTGTGATATTAGTGTTGTGTGTACTACTGCAGTCTCCAGCCTGCAGTGATATTAGTGTTGTGTGTACTACTGCAGTCTCCAGCCTAGGATGTTAGCGTTGTGTGTACTACTGCAGTCTCCAGCCTGCTGTGATATTAGTGTTGTGTGTACTACTGCAGTCTCCAGCCTGCAGTGATATTAGTGTTGTGTGTACTACTGCAGTCTCCAGCCTAGGATGTTAGCGTTGTGTGTACTACTGCAGTCTCCAGCCTGCAGTGATATTAGTGTTGTATGTACTACTGCAGTCTCCAGCCTAGGATGTTAGCGGTGTGTGTACTACTGCAGTCTCCAGCCTATGATGTTAATGTTGTGTGTACTACTGCAGTCTCCAGCCTAGGATGTTAGTGTTGTGTGTACTACTGCAGTCTCCAGCCTAGGATGTTAGTGTTGTGTGCACTACTGCAGTCTCCAGCCTAGGATGTTATCGTTGTGTGTACTACTGCAGTCTCCAGCCTAGGATGTTAGCGGTGTGTGTACTACTGCAGTCTCCAGCCTGCAGTGATATTAGTGTTGTGTGTACTACTGCAGTCTCCAGCCTGCTGTGTTAGTGTTTTGTGTACTACTGCAGCCTCCAGCCTGCAGTGATATTAGTGTTTTGTGTACTACTGCAGTTTCCAGCCTATGATGTTAGTGTTGTTTGTACTACTGCAGTCTCCAGCCTGCAGTGATGTTAGTGTTGTGTGCACTACTGCAGTCTCCAGCCTGCAGTGATATTAGTGTTGTGTGCACTACTGCAGTCTCCAGCCTGCAGTGATATTAGTGTTGTGTGTACTACTGCAGTCTCCAGCCTGCAGTGATGTTAGCGTTGTGTGTACTACTGCAGTCTCCAGCCTGCAGTGATATTAGTGTTGTGTGTACTACTGCAGTCTCCAGCCTAGGATGTTAGCGGTGTGTGTACTACTGCAGTCTCCAGCCTGCAGTGATATTAGTGTTGTGTGTACTACTGCAGTCTCCAGCCTAGGATGTTAGCGTTGTGTGTACTACTGCAGTCTCCAGCCTGCAGTGATATTAGTGTTGTGTGTACTACTGCAGTCTCCAGCCTGCAGTGATATTAGCGTTGTGTGTACTACTGCAGTCTCCAGCCTGCTGTGATGTTAGCGTTGTGTGTACTACTGCAGTCTCCAGCCTGCAGTGATATTAGTGTTGTGTGTACTACTGCAGTCTCCAGCCTAGGATGTTAGCGGTGTGTGTACTACTGCAGTATCCAGCCTGCAGTGATATTAGTGTTGTGTGTACTACTGCAGTCTCCAGCCTAGGATGTTAGCGTTGTGTGCACTACTGCAGTCTCCAGCCTGCAGTGATATTAGTGTTGTGTGTACTACTGCAGTCTCCAGCCTGCAGTGATGTTAGCGTTGTGTGTACTACTGCAGTCTCCAGCCTGCTGTGTTAGTGTTGTGTGTACTACTGCAGTCTCCAGCCTGCAGTGATGCTAGCGTTGTGTGTACTACTGCAGTCTCCAGCCTAGGATATTAGTGTTGTGTGCACTACTGCAGTCTCCAGCCTAGGATGTTAGCGTTGTGTGCACTACTGCAGTTTCCAGCCTGCAGTGATGTTAGTGTTGTGTGTACTACTGCAGTCTCCAGCCTGCAGTGATGTTAGCGTTGTGTGTACTACTGCAGTCTCCAGCCTGCAGTGATATTAGTGTTGTGTGTACTACTGCAGTCTCCAGCCTGCAGTGATGTTAGCGTTGTGTGTACTACTGCAGTCTCCAGCCTGCAGTGTTAGTGTTGTGTGTACTACTGCAGTCTCCAGCCTGCAGTGATATTAGTGTTGTGTGTACTACTGCAGTCTCCAGCCTGCAGTGATATTAGCGGTGTGTGTACTACTGCAGTCTCCAGCCTAGGATGTTAGTGTTGTGTGTACTACTGCAGTCTCCAGCCTGCAGTGATATTAGTGTTGTGTGCACTACTGCAGTCTCCAGCCTAGGATATTAGTGTTGTGTGTACTACTGCAGTCTCCAGCCTGCTGTGATGTTAGCGTTGTGTGTACTACTGCAGTCTCCAGCCTGCAGTGATATTAGTGTTGTGTGTACTACTGCAGTTTCCAGCCTAGGATGTTAGTGTTGTGTGTACTACTGCAGTCTCCAGCCTGCAGTGATATTAGTGTTGTGTGTACTACTGCAGTCTCCAGCCTGCAGTGATGTTAGTGTTGTGTGTACTACTGCAGTCTCCAGCCTGCAGTGATATTAGCGTTGTGTGTACTACTGCAGTCTCCAGCCTAGGATGTTAGCGTTGTGTGTACTACTGCAGTCTCCAGCCTGCTGTGATGTTAGCGTTGTGTGTACTACTGCAGTCTCCAGCCTGCAGTGATATTAGTGTTGTGTGTACTACTGCAGTCTCCAGCCTGCAGTGATATTAGTGTTGTGTGTACTACTGCAGTCTCCAGCCTAGGATGTTAGGGTTGTGTATACTACTGCAGTCTCCAGCCTAGGATGTTAGCATTGTGTGCACTACTGCAGTCTCCAGCCTGCTGTGTTAGTGTTGTGTGCACTACTGCAGTCTCCAGCCTAGGATATTAGTGTTGTGTGTACTATTGCAGTCTCCAGCCTGCTGTGTTGTTAGCGTTGTGTGTACTACTGCAGTCTCCAGCCTGCTGTGTTAGTGTTGTGTGCACTACTGCAGTCTCCAGCCTAGGATATTAGTGTTGTGTGTACTACTGCAGTCTCCAGCCTGCAGTGATATTAGTGTTGTGTGTACTACTGCAGTCTCCAGCCTAGGATGTTAGCGTTGTGTGTACTACTGCAGTCTCCAGCCTAGGATGTTAGCGTTGTGTGTACTAGTGCAGTCTCCAGCCTATGATGTTAGCGTTGTGTGTACTACTGCAGTCTCCAGCCCAAGATGTTAGTGTTGTGTGTACTACTGCAGTCTCCAGCCTGCTGTGATGTTAGCGTTGTGTGCACTACTGCAGTCTCCAGCCTAGGATGTTAGTGTTGTGTGTACTACTGCAGTCTCCAGCCTAGGATGTTAGCGTTGTGTGTACTACTGCAGTCTCCTGCCTGCAGTGATATTAGTGTTGTGTGCACTACTGCAGTCTCCAGCCTAGGATGTTAGCGTTGTGTATACTACTGCAGTCTCCAGCCTGCAGTGATATTAGTGTTGTGTGTACTACTGCAGTCTCCAGCCTATGATGTTAGCGTTGTGTGTACTACTGCAGTCTCCAGCCTGCAGTGATATTAGTGTTGTGTGTACTACTGCAGTCTCCAGCCTATGATGTTAGTGTTGTGTGTACTACTGCAGTCTCCAGCCTAGGATGTTAGCGTTGTGTGTACTACTGCAGTCTCCAGCCTAGGATGTTAGCGTTGTGTGTACTACTGCAGTCTCCAGCCTAGGATGTTAGCGTTGTGTGTACTACTGCAGTCTCCAGCCTGCAGTGATATTAGTGTTGTGTGTACTACTGCAGTCTCCAGCCTAGGATGTTAGCGTTGTGTGTACTACTGCAGTCTCCAGCCTACTGTGATATTAGTGTTGTGTGTACTACTGCAGTCTCCAGCCTAGGATGTTAGCGTTGTGTGTACTACTGCAGTCTCCAGCCTGCAGTGATATTAGTGTTGTGTGTACTACTGCAGTCTCCAGCCTAGGATGTTAGTGTTGTGTGTACTACTGCAGTCTCCAGCCTGCAGTGATATTAGTGTTGTGTGTACTACTGCAGTCTCCAGCCTAGGATGTTAGCGGTGTGTGCACTACTGCAGTCTCCAGCCTGCAGTGATGTTAGCGTTGTGTGTACTACTGCAGTCTCCAGCCTGCAGTGATATTAGTGTTGTGTGTACTACTGCAGTCTCCAGCCTGCAGTGATATTAGTGTTGTGTGTACTACTGCAGTCTCCAGCCTGCAGTGATATTAGTGTTGTGTGTACTACTGCAGTCTCCAGCCTGCAGTGATATTAGTGTTGTGTGTACTACTGCAGTCTCCAGCCTAGGATGTTAGTGTTGTGTGTACTACTGCAGTCTCCAGCCTATGATGTTAGCGTTGTGTGTACTACTGCAGTCTCCAGCCTGCAGTGATATTAGTGTTGTGTGTACTACTGCAGTCTCCAGCCTAGGATGTTAGCGTTGTGTGTACTACTGCAGTCTCCAGCCTGCAGTGATATTAGTGTTGTGTGTACTACTGCAGTCTCCAGCCTATGATGTTAGCGTTGTGTGTACTACTGCAGTCTCCAGCCTGCAGTGATATTAGTGTTGTGTGTACTACTGCAGTCTCCAGCCTAGGATGTAAGCGTTGTGTGTACTACTGCAGTCTCCAGCCTGCAGTGATATTAGTGTTGTGTGTACTACTGCAGTCTCCAGCCTGCAGTGATATTAGTGTTGTGTGTACTACTGCAGTCTCCAGCCTAGGATGTTAGCGTTGTGTGTACTACTGCAGTCTCCAGCCTGCTGTGTTAGTGTTGTGTGTGCTACTGCAGTCTCCAGCCTGCAGTGATATTAGTGTTGTGTGCACTACTGCAGTCTCCAGCCTAGGATGTTAGCGTTGTGTGTACTACTGCAGTCTCCAGCCTAGGATATTAGTGTTGTGTGTACTACTGCAGTCTCCAGCCTAGGATGTTAGCGTTGTGTGTACTACTGCAGTCTCCAGCCTAGGATGTTAGCGTTGTGTGTACTACTGCAGTCTCCAGCCTGCAGTGATGTTAGTGTTGTGTGTACTACTGCAGTCTCCAGCCTGCAGTGATATTAGTGTTGTGTGTACTACTGTAGTCTCCAGCCTATGATGTTAGCGTTGTGTGTACTACTGCAGTCTCCAGCCTGCAGTGATATTAGTGTTGTGTGTACTACTGCAGTCTCCAGCCTGCAGTGATATTAGCGTTGTGTGTACTACTGCAGTCTCCAGCCTAGGATGTTAGTGTTGTGTGTACTACTGCAGTTTCCAGCCTAAGATGTTAGTGTTGTGTGTACTACTGCAGTCTCCAGCCTGCTGTGATGTTAGCGTTGTGTGCACTACTGCAGTCTCCAGCCTAGGATGTTAGTGTTGTGTGTACTACTGCAGTCTCCAGCCTAGGATATTAGCGTTGTGTGTACTACTGCAGTCTCCAGCCTGTAGTGTTATTAGTGTTGTGTGCACTACTGCAGTCTCCAGCCTAGGATGTTAGCGTTGTGTGTACTACTGCAGTCTCCAGCCTATGATGTTAGCGTTGTGTGTACTACTGCAGTCTCCAGCCTAAGATGTTAGTGTTGTGTGTACTACTGCAGTCTCCAGCCTGCTGTGATGTTAGCGTTGTGTGCACTACTGCAGTCTCCAGCCTAGGATGTTAGTGTTGTGTGTACTACTGCAGTCTCCAGCCTAGGATGTTAGCGTTGTGTGTACTACTGCAGTCTCCAGCCTGCAGTGATATTAGTGTTGTGTGCACTACTGCAGTCTCCAGCCTAGGATGTAAGCGTTGTGTATACTACTGCAGTCTCCAGCCTATGATGTTAGCGTTGTGTGTACTACTGCAGTCTCCAGCCTGCAGTGATATTAGTGTTGTGTGTACTACTGCAGTCTCCAGCCTAGGATGTTAGCGTTGTGTATACTACTGCAGTCTCCAGCCTGCAGTGATATTAGTGTTGTGTGTACTACTGCAGTCTCCAGCCTATGATGTTAGTGTTGTGTGTACTACTGCAGTCTCCAGCCTAGGATGTTAGCGTTGTGTGTACTACTGCAGTCTCCAGCCTGCAGTGATATTAGTGTTGTGTGTACTACTGCAGTCTCCAGCCTGCAGTGATATTAGTGTTGTGTGTACTACTTCAGTCTCCAGCCTGCAGTGATATTAGTGTTGTGTGTACTACTGCAGTCTCCAGCCTATGATGTTAGTGTTGTGTGTACTACTGCAGTCTCCAGCCTAGGATATTAGCGTTGTGTGTACTACTGCAGTCTCCAGCCTGCAGTGATATTAGTGTTGTGTGTACTACTGCAGTCTCCAGCCTAGGATGTTAGCGTTGTGTATACTACTGCAGTCTCCAGCCTGCAGTGATATTAGTGTTTTGTGTACTACTGCAGTCTCCAGCCTAGGATGTTAGCGTTGTGTGTACTACTGCAGTCTCCAGCCTGCTGTGATATTAGTGTTGTGTGTACTACTGCAGTCTCCAGCCTGCAGTGATATTAGTGTTGTGTGTACTACTGCAGTCTCCAGCCTGCAGTGTTAGTGTTGTGTGTACTACTGCAGTCTCCAGCCTGCAGTGATATTAGTGTTGTGTGTACTACTGCAGTCTCCAGCCTGCAGTGATATTAGTAATTTGTGTACTACTGCAGTTTCCAGCCTAGGATGTTAGCGTTGTGTGTACTACTGCAGTCTCCAGCCTAGGATGTTAGCGTTGTGTGCACTACTGCAGTCTCCAGCCTGCTGTGATATTAGTGTTGTGTGTACTACTGCAGTCTCCAGCCTGCAGTGATATTAGTGTTGTGTGTACTACTGCAGTCTCCAGCCTAGGATGTTAGCGTTGTGTGTACTACTGCAGTCTCCAGCCTGCTGTGATATTAGTGTTGTGTGTACTACTGCAGTCTCCAGCCTGCAGTGATATTAGTGTTGTGTGTACTACTGCAGTCTCCAGCCTAGGATGTTAGCGTTGTGTGTACTACTGCAGTCTCCAGCCTGCAGTGATATTAGTGTTGTATGTACTACTGCAGTCTCCAGCCTAGGATGTTAGCGTTGTGTGTACTACTGCAGTCTCCAGCCTGCAGTGATATTAGTGTTGTGTGTACTACTGCAGTCTCCAGCCTAGGATGTTAGCGTTGTGTGTACTACTGCAGTCTCCAGCCTGCAGTGATATTAGTGTTGTGTGTACTACTGCAGTCTCCAGCCTAGGACGTTAGCGTTGTGTGTACTACTGCAGTCTCCAGCCTAGGATGTTAGCGGTGTGTGTACTACTGCAGTCTCCAGCCTATGATGTTAATGTTGTGTGTACTACTGCAGTCTCCAGCCTAGGATGTTAGTGTTGTGTGTACTACTGCAGTCTCCAGCCTAGGATGTTAGTGTTGTGTGCACTACTGCAGTCTCCAGCCTAGGATGTTATCGTTGTGTGTACTACTGCAGTCTCCAGCCTAGGATGTTAGCGGTGTGTGTACTACTGCAGTCTCCAGCCTGCAGTGATATTAGTGTTGTGTGTACTACTGCAGTCTCCAGCCTGCTGTGTTAGTGTTTTGTGTACTACTGCAGCCTCCAGCCTGCAGTGATATTAGTGTTTTGTGTACTACTGCAGTTTCCAGCCTATGATGTTAGTGTTGTTTGTACTACTGCAGTCTCCAGCCTGCAGTGATGTTAGTGTTGTGTGCACTACTGCAGTCTCCAGCCTGCAGTGATATTAGTGTTGTGTGCACTACTGCAGTCTCCAGCCTGCAGTGATATTAGTGTTGTGTGTACTACTGCAGTCTCCAGCCTAGGATGTTAGCGGTGTGTGTACTACTGCAGTCTCCAGCCTGCAGTGATATTAGTGTTGTGTGTAATACTGCAGTCTCCAGCCTAGGATGTTAGCGTTGTGTGCACTACTGCAGTCTCCAGCCTGCAGTGATATTAGTGTTGTGTGTACTACTGCAGTCTCCAGCCTGCAGTGATGTTAGCGTTGTGTGTACTACTGCAGTCTCCAGCCTGCTGTGTTAGTGTTGTGTGTACTACTGCAGTCTCCAGCCTGCAGTGATGTTAGCGTTGTGTGTACTACTGCAGTCTCCAGCCTGCAGTGATATTAGTGTTGTGTGTACTACTGCAGTCTCCAGCCTGCAGTGATGTTAGCGTTGTGTGTACTACTGCAGTCTCCAGCCTGCTGTGATGTTAGCGTTGTGTGTACTACTGCAGTCTCCAGCCTGCAGTGATATTAGTGTTGTGTGTACTACTGCAGTCTCCAGCCTAGGATGTTAGCGTTGTGTGTACTACTGCAGTCTCCAGCCTGCAGTGATATTAGTGTTGTGTGTACTACTGCAGTCTCCAGCCTGCAGTGATATTAGCGTTGTGTGTACTACTGCAGTCTCCAGCCTGCTGTGATGTTAGCGTTGTGTGTACTACTGCAGTCTCCAGCCTGCAGTGATATTAGTGTTGTGTGTACTACTGCAGTCTCCAGCCTAGGATGTTAGCGGTGTGTGTACTACTGCAGTCTCCAGCCTGCAGTGATATTAGTGTTGTGTGTACTACTGCAGTCTCCAGCCTAGGATGTTAGCGTTGTGTGCACTACTGCAGTCTCCAGCCTGCTGTGATATTAGTGTTGTGTGCACTACTGCAGTCTCCAGCCTGCAGTGATATTAGTGTTGTGTGCACTACTGCAGTCTCCAGCCTGCAGTGATATTAGTGTTGTGTGTACTACTGCAGTCTCCAGCCTGCAGTGATGTTAGCGTTGTGTGTACTACTGCAGTCTCCAGCCTGCTGTGTTAGTGTTGTGTGTACTACTGCAGTCTCCAGCCTGCAGTGATGTTAGCGTTGTGTGTACTACTGCAGTCTCCAGCCTAGGATATTAGTGTTGTGTGCACTACTGCAGTCTCCAGCCTAGGATGTTAGCGTTGTGTGCACTACTGCAGTTTTTAGCCTGCAGTGATGTTAGTGTTGTGTGTACTACTGCAGTCTCCAGCCTGCAGTGATGTTAGCGTTGTGTGTACTACTGCAGTCTCCAGCCTGCAGTGATATTAGTGTTGTGTGTACTACTGCAGTCTCCAGCCTGCAGTGATGTTAGCGTTGTGTGTACTACTGCAGTCTCCAGCCTGCAGTGTTAGTGTTGTGTGTACTACTGCAGTCTCCAGCCTGCAGTGATATTAGTGTTGTGTGTACTACTGCAGTCTCCAGCCTGCAGTGATATTAGCGGTGTGTGTACTACTGCAGTCTCCAGCCTAGGATGTTAGTGTTGTGTGTACTACTGCAGTCTCCAGCCTGCAGTGATATTAGTGTTGTGTGCACTACTGCAGTCTCCAGCCTAGGATATTAGTGTTGTGTGTACTACTGCAGTCTCCAGCCTGCTGTGATGTTAGCGTTGTGTGTACTACTGCAGTCTCCAGCCTGCAGTTATATTAGTGTTGTGTGTACTACTGCAGTTTCCAGCCTAGGATGTTAGTGTTGTGTGTACTACTGCAGTCTCCAGCCTGCAGTGATATTAGTGTTGTGTGTACTACTGCAGTCTCCAGCCTGCAGTGATGTTAGTGTTGTGTGTACTACTGCAGTCTCCAGCCTATGATGTTAGCGTTGTGTGTACTACTGCAGTCTCCAGCCTGCTGTGATGTTAGCGTTGTGTGTACTACTGCAGTCTCCAGCCTAGGATGTTAGCATTGTGTGCACTACTGCAGTCTCCAGCCTGCTGTGTTAGTGTTGTGTGCACTACTGCAGTCTCCAGCCTAGGATATTAGTGTTGTGTGTACTATTGCAGTCTCCAGCCTGCTGTGATGTTAGCGTTGTGTGTACTACTGCAGTCTCCAGCCTGCTGTGTTAGTGTTGTGTGCACTACTGCAGTCTCCAGCCTAGGATATTAGTGTTGTGTGTACTACTGCAGTCTCCAGCCTGCAGTGATATTAGTGTTGTGTGTACTACTGCAGTCTCCAGCCTGCAGTGATATTAGTAATTTGTGTACTACTGCAGTTTCCAGCCTAGGATGTTAGCGTTGTGTGTACTACTGCAGTCTCCAGCCTAGGATGTTAGCGTTGTGTGCACTACTGCAGTCTCCAGCCTGCTGTGATATTAGTGTTGTGTGTACTACTGCAGTCTCCAGCCTGCAGTGATATTAGTGTTGTGTGTACTACTGCAGTCTCCAGCCTAGGATGTTAGCGTTGTGTGTACTACTGCAGTCTCCAGCCTGCTGTGATATTAGTGTTGTGTGTACTACTGCAGTCTCCAGCCTGCAGTGATATTAGTGTTGTGTGTACTACTGCAGTCTCCAGCCTAGGATGTTAGCGTTGTGTGTACTACTGCAGTCTCCAGCCTGCAGTGATATTAGTGTTGTATGTACTACTGCAGTCTCCAGCCTAGGATGTTAGCGTTGTGTGTACTACTGCAGTCTCCAGCCTGCAGTGATATTAGTGTTGTGTGTACTACTGCAGTCTCCAGCCTAGGATGTTAGCGTTGTGTGTACTACTGCAGTCTCCAGCCTGCAGTGATATTAGTGTTGTGTGTACTACTGCAGTCTCCAGCCTAGGACGTTAGCGTTGTGTGTACTACTGCAGTCTCCAGCCTAGGATGTTAGCGGTGTGTGTACTACTGCAGTCTCCAGCCTATGATGTTAATGTTGTGTGTACTACTGCAGTCTCCAGCCTAGGATGTTAGTGTTGTGTGTACTACTGCAGTCTCCAGCCTAGGATGTTAGTGTTGTGTGCACTACTGCAGTCTCCAGCCTAGGATGTTATCGTTGTGTGTACTACTGCAGTCTCCAGCCTGCAGTGATATTAGTGTTGTGTGCACTACTGCAGTCTCCAGCCTGCAGTGATATTAGTAATTTGTGTACTACTGCAGTTTCCAGCCTAGGATGTTAGCGTTGTGTGTACTACTGCAGTCTCCAGCCTAGGATGTTAGCGTTGTGTGCACTACTGCAGTCTCCAGCCTGCTGTGATATTAGTGTTGTGTGTACTACTGCAGTCTCCAGCCTGCAGTGATATTAGTGTTGTGTGTACTACTGCAGTCTCCAGCCTAGGATGTTAGCGTTGTGTGTACTACTGCAGTCTCCAGCCTGCTGTGATATTAGTGTTGTGTGTACTACTGCAGTCTCCAGCCTGCAGTGATATTAGTGTTGTGTGTACTACTGCAGTCTCCAGCCTAGGATGTTAGCGTTGTGTGTACTACTGCAGTCTCCAGCCTGCAGTGATATTAGTGTTGTATGTACTACTGCAGTCTCCAGCCTAGGATGTTAGCGTTGTGTGTACTACTGCAGTCTCCAGCCTGCAGTGATATTAGTGTTGTGTGTACTACTGCAGTCTCCAGCCTAGGATGTTAGCGTTGTGTGTACTACTGCAGTCTCCAGCCTGCAGTGATATTAGTGTTGTGTGTACTACTGCAGTCTCCAGCCTAGGACGTTAGCGTTGTGTGTACTACTGCAGTCTCCAGCCTAGGATGTTAGCGGTGTGTGTACTACTGCAGTCTCCAGCCTATGATGTTAATGTTGTGTGTACTACTGCAGTCTCCAGCCTAGGATGTTAGTGTTGTGTGTACTACTGCAGTCTCCAGCCTAGGATGTTAGTGTTGTGTGCACTACTGCAGTCTCCAGCCTAGGATGTTATCGTTGTGTGTACTACTGCAGTCTCCAGCCTAGGATGTTAGCGGTGTGTGTACTACTGCAGTCTCCAGCCTGCAGTGATATTAGTGTTGTGTGTACTACTGCAGTCTCCAGCCTGCTGTGTTAGTGTTTTGTGTACTACTGCAGTCTCCAGCCTGCAGTGATATTAGTGTTGTGTGCACTACTGCAGTCTCCAGCCTGCAGTGATATTAGTGTTGTGTGCACTACTGCAGTTTCCAGCCTATGATGTTAGCGTTGTGTGCACTACTGCAGTCTCCAGCCTGCAGTGATATTAGTGTTGTGTGCACTACTGCAGTCTCCAGCCTGCAGTGATATTAGTAATTTGTGTACTACTGCAGTTTCCAGCCTAGGATGTTAGCGTTGTGTGTACTACTGCAGTCTCCAGCCTAGGATGTTAGCGTTGTGTGCACTACTGCAGTCTCCAGCCTGCTGTGATATTAGTGTTGTGTGTACTACTGCAGTCTCCAGCCTGCAGTGATATTAGTGTTGTGTGTACTACTGCAGTCTCCAGCCTAGGATGTTAGCGTTGTGTGTACTACTGCAGTCTCCAGCCTGCTGTGATATTAGTGTTGTGTGTACTACTGCAGTCTCCAGCCTGCAGTGATATTAGTGTTGTGTGTACTACTGCAGTCTCCAGCCTAGGATGTTAGCGTTGTGTGTACTACTGCAGTCTCCAGCCTGCAGTGATATTAGTGTTGTATGTACTACTGCAGTCTCCAGCCTAGGATGTTAGCGTTGTGTGTACTACTGCAGTCTCCAGCCTGCAGTGATATTAGTGTTGTGTGTACTACTGCAGTCTCCAGCCTAGGATGTTAGCGTTGTGTGTACTACTGCAGTCTCCAGCCTGCAGTGATATTAGTGTTGTGTGTACTACTGCAGTCTCCAGCCTAGGACGTTAGCGTTGTGTGTACTACTGCAGTCTCCAGCCTAGGATGTTAGCGGTGTGTGTACTACTGCAGTCTCCAGCCTATGATGTTAATGTTGTGTGTACTACTGCAGTCTCCAGCCTAGGATGTTAGTGTTGTGTGTACTACTGCAGTCTCCAGCCTAGGATGTTAGTGTTGTGTGCACTACTGCAGTCTCCAGCCTAGGATGTTATCGTTGTGTGTACTACTGCAGTCTCCAGCCTAGGATGTTAGCGGTGTGTGTACTACTGCAGTCTCCAGCCTGCAGTGATATTAGTGTTGTGTGTACTACTGCAGTCTCCAGCCTGCTGTGTTAGTGTTTTGTGTACTACTGCAGTCTCCAGCCTGCAGTGATATTAGTGTTTTGTGTACTACTGCAGTTTCCAGCCTATGATGTTAGTGTTGTTTGTACTACTGCAGTCTCCAGCCTGCAGTGATGTTAGTGTTGTGTGCACTACTGCAGTCTCCAGCCTGCAGTGATATTAGTGTTGTGTGCACTACTGCAGTCTCCAGCCTGCAGTGATATTAGTGTTGTGTGTACTACTGCAGTCTCCAGCCTGCAGTGATGTTAGCGTTGTGTGTACTACTGCAGTCTCCAGCCTGCAGTGATATTAGTGTTGTGTGTACTACTGCAGTCTCCAGCCTAGGATGTTAGCGGTGTGTGTACTACTGCAGTCTCCAGCCTGCAGTGATATTAGTGTTGTGTGTACTACTGCAGTCTCCAGCCTAGGATGTTAGCGTTGTGTGCACTACTGCAGTCTCCAGCCTGCAGTGATATTAGTGTTGTGTGTACTACTGCAGTCTCCAGCCTGCAGTGATGTTAGCGTTGTGTGTACTACTGCAGTCTCCAGCCTGCTGTGTTAGTGTTGTGTGTACTACTGCAGTCTCCAGCCTGCAGTGATGTTAGCGTTGTGTGTACTACTGCAGTCTCCAGCTTGCAGTGATATTAGTGTTGTGTGTACTACTGCAGTCTCCAGCCTGCAGTGATGTTAGCGTTGTGTGTACTACTGCAGTCTCCAGCCTGCTGTGATGTTAGCGTTGTGTGTACTACTGCAGTCTCCAGCCTGCAGTGATATTAGTGTTGTGTGTACTACTGCAGTCTCCAGCCTAGGATGTTAGCGTTGTGTGTACTACTGCAGTCTCCAGCCTGCAGTGATATTAGTGTTGTGTGTACTACTGCAGTCTCCAGCCTGCAGTGATATTAGCGTTGTGTGTACTACTGCAGTCTCCAGCCTGCTGTGATGTTAGCGTTGTGTGTACTACTGCAGTCTCCAGCCTGCAGTGATATTAGTGTTGTGTGTACTACTGCAGTCTCCAGCCTAGGATGTTAGCGGTGTGTGTACTACTGCAGTATCCAGCCTGCAGTGATATTAGTGTTGTGTGTACTACTGCAGTCTCCAGCCTAGGATGTTAGCGTTGTGTGCACTACTGCAGTCTCCAGCCTGCAGTGATATTAGTGTTGTGTGTACTACTGCAGTCTCCAGCCTGCAGTGATGTTAGCGTTGTGTGTACTACTGCAGTCTCCAGCCTGCTGTGTTAGTGTTGTGTGTACTACTGCAGTCTCCAGCCTGCAGTGATGCTAGCGTTGTGTGTACTACTGCAGTCTCCAGCCTAGGATATTAGTGTTGTGTGCACTACTGCAGTCTCCAGCCTAGGATGTTAGCGTTGTGTGCACTACTGCAGTTTCCAGCCTGCAGTGATGTTAGTGTTGTGTGTACTACTGCAGTCTCCAGCCTGCAGTGATGTTAGCGTTGTGTGTACTACTGCAGTCTCCAGCCTGCAGTGATATTAGTGTTGTGTGTACTACTGCAGTCTCCAGCCTGCAGTGATGTTAGCGTTGTGTGTACTACTGCAGTCTCCAGCCTGCAGTGTTAGTGTTGTGTGTACTACTGCAGTCTCCAGCCTGCAGTGATATTAGTGTTGTGTGTACTACTGCAGTCTCCAGCCTGCAGTGATATTAGCGGTGTGTGTACTACTGCAGTCTCCAGCCTAGGATGTTAGTGTTGTGTGTACTACTGCAGTCTCCAGCCTGCAGTGATATTAGTGTTGTGTGCACTACTGCAGTCTCCAGCCTAGGATATTAGTGTTGTGTGTACTACTGCAGTCTCCAGCCTGCTGTGATGTTAGCGTTGTGTGTACTACTGCAGTCTCCAGCCTGCAGTGATATTAGTGTTGTGTGTACTACTGCAGTTTCCAGCCTAGGATGTTAGTGTTGTGTGTACTACTGCAGTCTCCAGCCTGCAGTGATATTAGTGTTGTGTGTACTACTGCAGTCTCCAGCCTGCAGTGATGTTAGTGTTGTGTGTACTACTGCAGTCTCCAGCCTGCAGTGATATTAGCGTTGTGTGTACTACTGCAGTCTCCAGCCTAGGATGTTAGCGTTGTGTGTACTACTGCAGTCTCCAGCCTGCTGTGATGTTAGCGTTGTGTGTACTACTGCAGTCTCCAGCCTGCAGTGATATTAGTGTTGTGTGTACTACTGCAGTCTCCAGCCTGCAGTGATATTAGTGTTGTGTGTACTACTGCAGTCTCCAGCCTAGGATGTTAGGGTTGTGTATACTACTGCAGTCTCCAGCCTAGGATGTTAGCATTGTGTGCACTACTGCAGTCTCCAGCCTGCTGTGTTAGTGTTGTGTGCACTACTGCAGTCTCCAGCCTAGGATATTAGTGTTGTGTGTACTATTGCAGTCTCCAGCCTGCTGTGTTGTTAGCGTTGTGTGTACTACTGCAGTCTCCAGCCTGCTGTGTTAGTGTTGTGTGCACTACTGCAGTCTCCAGCCTAGGATATTAGTGTTGTGTGTACTACTGCAGTCTCCAGCCTGCAGTGATATTAGTGTTGTGTGTACTACTGCAGTCTCCAGCCTAGGATGTTAGCGTTGTGTGTACTACTGCAGTCTCCAGCCTAGGATGTTAGCGTTGTGTGTACTACTGCAGTCTCCAGCCTATGATGTTAGCGTTGTGTGTACTACTGCAGTCTCCAGCCCAAGATGTTAGTGTTGTGTGTACTACTGCAGTCTCCAGCCTGCTGTGATGTTAGCGTTGTGTGCACTACTGCAGTCTCCAGCCTAGGATGTTAGTGTTGTGTGTACTACTGCAGTCTCCAGCCTAGGATGTTAGCGTTGTGTGTACTACTGCAGTCTCCTGCCTGCAGTGATATTAGTGTTGTGTGCACTACTGCAGTCTCCAGCCTAGGATGTTAGCGTTGTGTATACTACTGCAGTCTCCAGCCTGCAGTGATATTAGTGTTGTGTGTACTACTGCAGTCTCCAGCCTATGATGTTAGCGTTGTGTGTACTACTGCAGTCTCCAGCCTAGGATGTTAGCGGTGTGTGTACTACTGCAGTCTCCAGCCTATGATGTTAATGTTGTGTGTACTACTGCAGTCTCCAGCCTAGGATGTTAGTGTTGTGTGTACTACTGCAGTCTCCAGCCTAGGATGTTAGTGTTGTGTGCACTACTGCAGTCTCCAGCCTAGGATGTTATCGTTGTGTGTACTACTGCAGTCTCCAGCCTGCAGTGATATTAGTGTTGTGTGCACTACTGCAGTCTCCAGCCTGCAGTGATATTAGTAATTTGTGTACTACTGCAGTTTCCAGCCTAGGATGTTAGCGTTGTGTGTACTACTGCAGTCTCCAGCCTAGGATGTTAGCGTTGTGTGCACTACTGCAGTCTCCAGCCTGCTGTGATATTAGTGTTGTGTGTACTACTGCAGTCTCCAGCCTGCAGTGATATTAGTGTTGTGTGTACTACTGCAGTCTCCAGCCTAGGATGTTAGCGTTGTGTGTACTACTGCAGTCTCCAGCCTGCTGTGATATTAGTGTTGTGTGTACTACTGCAGTCTCCAGCCTGCAGTGATATTAGTGTTGTGTGTACTACTGCAGTCTCCAGCCTAGGATGTTAGCGTTGTGTGTACTACTGCAGTCTCCAGCCTGCAGTGATATTAGTGTTGTATGTACTACTGCAGTCTCCAGCCTAGGATGTTAGCGTTGTGTGTACTACTGCAGTCTCCAGCCTGCAGTGATATTAGTGTTGTGTGTACTACTGCAGTCTCCAGCCTAGGATGTTAGCGTTGTGTGTACTACTGCAGTCTCCAGCCTGCAGTGATATTAGTGTTGTGTGTACTACTGCAGTCTCCAGCCTAGGACGTTAGCGTTGTGTGTACTACTGCAGTCTCCAGCCTAGGATGTTAGCGGTGTGTGTACTACTGCAGTCTCCAGCCTATGATGTTAATGTTGTGTGTACTACTGCAGTCTCCAGCCTAGGATGTTAGTGTTGTGTGTACTACTGCAGTCTCCAGCCTAGGATGTTAGTGTTGTGTGCACTACTGCAGTCTCCAGCCTAGGATGTTATCGTTGTGTGTACTACTGCAGTCTCCAGCCTAGGATGTTAGCGGTGTGTGTACTACTGCAGTCTCCAGCCTGCAGTGATATTAGTGTTGTGTGTACTACTGCAGTCTCCAGCCTGCTGTGTTAGTGTTTTGTGTACTACTGCAGTCTCCAGCCTGCAGTGATATTAGTGTTGTGTGCACTACTGCAGTCTCCAGCCTGCAGTGATATTAGTGTTGTGTGCACTACTGCAGTTTCCAGCCTATGATGTTAGCGTTGTGTGCACTACTGCAGTCTCCAGCCTGCAGTGATATTAGTGTTGTGTGCACTACTGCAGTCTCCAGCCTGCAGTGATATTAGTAATTTGTGTACTACTGCAGTTTCCAGCCTAGGATGTTAGCGTTGTGTGTACTACTGCAGTCTCCAGCCTAGGATGTTAGCGTTGTGTGCACTACTGCAGTCTCCAGCCTGCTGTGATATTAGTGTTGTGTGTACTACTGCAGTCTCCAGCCTGCAGTGATATTAGTGTTGTGTGTACTACTGCAGTCTCCAGCCTAGGATGTTAGCGTTGTGTGTACTACTGCAGTCTCCAGCCTGCTGTGATATTAGTGTTGTGTGTACTACTGCAGTCTCCAGCCTGCAGTGATATTAGTGTTGTGTGTACTACTGCAGTCTCCAGCCTAGGATGTTAGCGTTGTGTGTACTACTGCAGTCTCCAGCCTGCAGTGATATTAGTGTTGTATGTACTACTGCAGTCTCCAGCCTAGGATGTTAGCGTTGTGTGTACTACTGCAGTCTCCAGCCTGCAGTGATATTAGTGTTGTGTGTACTACTGCAGTCTCCAGCCTAGGATGTTAGCGTTGTGTGTACTACTGCAGTCTCCAGCCTGCAGTGATATTAGTGTTGTGTGTACTACTGCAGTCTCCAGCCTAGGACGTTAGCGTTGTGTGTACTACTGCAGTCTCCAGCCTAGGATGTTAGCGGTGTGTGTACTACTGCAGTCTCCAGCCTATGATGTTAATGTTGTGTGTACTACTGCAGTCTCCAGCCTAGGATGTTAGTGTTGTGTGTACTACTGCAGTCTCCAGCCTAGGATGTTAGTGTTGTGTGCACTACTGCAGTCTCCAGCCTAGGATGTTATCGTTGTGTGTACTACTGCAGTCTCCAGCCTAGGATGTTAGCGGTGTGTGTACTACTGCAGTCTCCAGCCTGCAGTGATATTAGTGTTGTGTGTACTACTGCAGTCTCCAGCCTGCTGTGTTAGTGTTTTGTGTACTACTGCAGTCTCCAGCCTGCAGTGATATTAGTGTTTTGTGTACTACTGCAGTTTCCAGCCTATGATGTTAGTGTTGTTTGTACTACTGCAGTCTCCAGCCTGCAGTGATGTTAGTGTTGTGTGCACTACTGCAGTCTCCAGCCTGCAGTGATATTAGTGTTGTGTGCACTACTGCAGTCTCCAGCCTGCAGTGATATTAGTGTTGTGTGTACTACTGCAGTCTCCAGCCTGCAGTGATGTTAGCGTTGTGTGTACTACTGCAGTCTCCAGCCTGCAGTGATATTAGTGTTGTGTGTACTACTGCAGTCTCCAGCCTAGGATGTTAGCGGTGTGTGTACTACTGCAGTCTCCAGCCTGCAGTGATATTAGTGTTGTGTGTACTACTGCAGTCTCCAGCCTAGGATGTTAGCGTTGTGTGCACTACTGCAGTCTCCAGCCTGCAGTGATATTAGTGTTGTGTGTACTACTGCAGTCTCCAGCCTGCAGTGATGTTAGCGTTGTGTGTACTACTGCAGTCTCCAGCCTGCTGTGTTAGTGTTGTGTGTACTACTGCAGTCTCCAGCCTGCAGTGATGTTAGCGTTGTGTGTACTACTGCAGTCTCCAGCTTGCAGTGATATTAGTGTTGTGTGTACTACTGCAGTCTCCAGCCTGCAGTGATGTTAGCGTTGTGTGTACTACTGCAGTCTCCAGCCTGCTGTGATGTTAGCGTTGTGTGTACTACTGCAGTCTCCAGCCTGCAGTGATATTAGTGTTGTGTGTACTACTGCAGTCTCCAGCCTAGGATGTTAGCGTTGTGTGTACTACTGCAGTCTCCAGCCTGCAGTGATATTAGTGTTGTGTGTACTACTGCAGTCTCCAGCCTGCAGTGATATTAGCGTTGTGTGTACTACTGCAGTCTCCAGCCTGCTGTGATGTTAGCGTTGTGTGTACTACTGCAGTCTCCAGCCTGCAGTGATATTAGTGTTGTGTGTACTACTGCAGTCTCCAGCCTAGGATGTTAGCGGTGTGTGTACTACTGCAGTATCCAGCCTGCAGTGATATTAGTGTTGTGTGTACTACTGCAGTCTCCAGCCTAGGATGTTAGCGTTGTGTGCACTACTGCAGTCTCCAGCCTGCAGTGATATTAGTGTTGTGTGTACTACTGCAGTCTCCAGCCTGCAGTGATGTTAGCGTTGTGTGTACTACTGCAGTCTCCAGCCTGCTGTGTTAGTGTTGTGTGTACTACTGCAGTCTCCAGCCTGCAGTGATGCTAGCGTTGTGTGTACTACTGCAGTCTCCAGCCTAGGATATTAGTGTTGTGTGCACTACTGCAGTCTCCAGCCTAGGATGTTAGCGTTGTGTGCACTACTGCAGTTTCCAGCCTGCAGTGATGTTAGTGTTGTGTGTACTACTGCAGTCTCCAGCCTGCAGTGATGTTAGCGTTGTGTGTACTACTGCAGTCTCCAGCCTGCAGTGATATTAGTGTTGTGTGTACTACTGCAGTCTCCAGCCTGCAGTGATGTTAGCGTTGTGTGTACTACTGCAGTCTCCAGCCTGCAGTGTTAGTGTTGTGTGTACTACTGCAGTCTCCAGCCTGCAGTGATATTAGTGTTGTGTGTACTACTGCAGTCTCCAGCCTGCAGTGATATTAGCGGTGTGTGTACTACTGCAGTCTCCAGCCTAGGATGTTAGTGTTGTGTGTACTACTGCAGTCTCCAGCCTGCAGTGATATTAGTGTTGTGTGCACTACTGCAGTCTCCAGCCTAGGATATTAGTGTTGTGTGTACTACTGCAGTCTCCAGCCTGCTGTGATGTTAGCGTTGTGTGTACTACTGCAGTCTCCAGCCTGCAGTGATATTAGTGTTGTGTGTACTACTGCAGTTTCCAGCCTAGGATGTTAGTGTTGTGTGTACTACTGCAGTCTCCAGCCTGCAGTGATATTAGTGTTGTGTGTACTACTGCAGTCTCCAGCCTGCAGTGATGTTAGTGTTGTGTGTACTACTGCAGTCTCCAGCCTGCAGTGATATTAGCGTTGTGTGTACTACTGCAGTCTCCAGCCTAGGATGTTAGCGTTGTGTGTACTACTGCAGTCTCCAGCCTGCTGTGATGTTAGCGTTGTGTGTACTACTGCAGTCTCCAGCCTGCAGTGATATTAGTGTTGTGTGTACTACTGCAGTCTCCAGCCTGCAGTGATATTAGTGTTGTGTGTACTACTGCAGTCTCCAGCCTAGGATGTTAGGGTTGTGTATACTACTGCAGTCTCCAGCCTAGGATGTTAGCATTGTGTGCACTACTGCAGTCTCCAGCCTGCTGTGTTAGTGTTGTGTGCACTACTGCAGTCTCCAGCCTAGGATATTAGTGTTGTGTGTACTATTGCAGTCTCCAGCCTGCTGTGTTGTTAGCGTTGTGTGTACTACTGCAGTCTCCAGCCTGCTGTGTTAGTGTTGTGTGCACTACTGCAGTCTCCAGCCTAGGATATTAGTGTTGTGTGTACTACTGCAGTCTCCAGCCTGCAGTGATATTAGTGTTGTGTGTACTACTGCAGTCTCCAGCCTAGGATGTTAGCGTTGTGTGTACTACTGCAGTCTCCAGCCTAGGATGTTAGCGTTGTGTGTACTACTGCAGTCTCCAGCCTATGATGTTAGCGTTGTGTGTACTACTGCAGTCTCCAGCCCAAGATGTTAGTGTTGTGTGTACTACTGCAGTCTCCAGCCTGCTGTGATGTTAGCGTTGTGTGCACTACTGCAGTCTCCAGCCTAGGATGTTAGTGTTGTGTGTACTACTGCAGTCTCCAGCCTAGGATGTTAGCGTTGTGTGTACTACTGCAGTCTCCTGCCTGCAGTGATATTAGTGTTGTGTGCACTACTGCAGTCTCCAGCCTAGGATGTTAGCGTTGTGTATACTACTGCAGTCTCCAGCCTGCAGTGATATTAGTGTTGTGTGTACTACTGCAGTCTCCAGCCTATGATGTTAGCGTTGTGTGTACTACTGCAGTCTCCAGCCTGCAGTGATATTAGTGTTGTGTGTACTACTGCAGTCTCCAGCCTATGATGTTAGTGTTGTGTGTACTACTGCAGTCTCCAGCCTAGGATGTTAGCGTTGTGTGTACTACTGCAGTCTCCAGCCTAGGATGTTAGCGTTGTGTGTACTACTGCAGTCTCCAGCCTAGGATGTTAGCGTTGTGTGTACTACTGCAGTCTCCAGCCTGCAGTGATATTAGTGTTGTGTGTACTACTGCAGTCTCCAGCCTAGGATGTTAGCGTTGTGTGTACTACTGCAGTCTCCAGCCTGCTGTGATATTAGTGTTGTGTGTACTACTGCAGTCTCCAGCCTAGGATGTTAGCGTTGTGTGTACTACTGCAGTCTCCAGCCTGCAGTGATATTAGTGTTGTGTGTACTACTGCAGTCTCCAGCCTAGGATGTTAGTGTTGTGTGTACTACTGCAGTCTCCAGCCTGCAGTGATATTAGTGTTGTGTGTACTACTGCAGTCTCCAGCCTAGGATGTTAGCGGTGTGTGCACTACTGCAGTCTCCAGCCTGCAGTGATGTTAGCGTTGTGTGTACTACTGCAGTCTCCAGCCTGCAGTGATATTAGTGTTGTGTGTACTACTGCAGTCTCCAGCCTGCAGTGATATTAGTGTTGTGTGTACTACTGCAGTCTCCAGCCTGCAGTGATATTAGTGTTGTGTGTACTACTGCAGTCTCCAGCCTGCAGTGATATTAGTGTTGTGTGTACTACTGCAGTCTCCAGCCTAGGATGTTAGTGTTGTGTGTACTACTGCAGTCTCCAGCCTATGATGTTAGCGTTGTGTGTACTACTGCAGTCTCCAGCCTGCAGTGATATTAGTGTTGTGTGTACTACTGCAGTCTCCAGCCTAGGATGTTAGCGTTGTGTGTACTACTGCAGTCTCCAGCCTGCAGTGATATTAGTGTTGTGTGTACTACTGCAGTCTCCAGCCTATGATGTTAGCGTTGTGTGTACTACTGCAGTCTCCAGCCTGCAGTGATATTAGTGTTGTGTGTACTACTGCAGTCTCCAGCCTAGGATGTAAGCGTTGTGTGTACTACTGCAGTCTCCAGCCTGCAGTGATATTAGTGTTGTGTGTACTACTGCAGTCTCCAGCCTGCAGTGATATTAGTGTTGTGTGTACTACTGCAGTCTCCAGCCTAGGATGTTAGCGTTGTGTGTACTACTGCAGTCTCCAGCCTGCTGTGTTAGTGTTGTGTGTGCTACTGCAGTCTCCAGCCTGCAGTGATATTAGTGTTGTGTGCACTACTGCAGTCTCCAGCCTAGGATGTTAGCGTTGTGTGTACTACTGCAGTCTCCAGCCTAGGATATTAGTGTTGTGTGTACTACTGCAGTCTCCAGCCTAGGATGTTAGCGTTGTGTGTACTACTGCAGTCTCCAGCCTAGGATGTTAGCGTTGTGTGTACTACTGCAGTCTCCAGCCTGCAGTGATGTTAGTGTTGTGTGTACTACTGCAGTCTCCAGCCTGCAGTGATATTAGTGTTGTGTGTACTACTGCAGTCTCCAGCCTGCAGTGATATTAGTGTTGTGTGTACTACTGCAGTTTCCAGCCTAGGATGTTAGGGTTGTGTGTACTACTGCAGTCTCCAGCCTGCAGTGATATTAGTGTTGTGTGTACTACTGCAGTCTCCAGCCTGCAGTGATATTAGCGTTGTGTGTACTACTGCAGTCTCCAGCCTAGGATGTTAGTGTTGTGTGTACTACTGCAGTTTCCAGCCTAAGATGTTAGTGTTGTGTGTACTACTGCAGTCTCCAGCCTGCTGTGATGTTAGCGTTGTGTGCACTACTGCAGTCTCCAGCCTAGGATGTTAGTGTTGTGTGTACTACTGCAGTCTCCAGCCTAGGATATTAGCGTTGTGTGTACTACTGCAGTCTCCAGCCTGTAGTGTTATTAGTGTTGTGTGCACTACTGCAGTCTCCAGCCTAGGATGTTAGCGTTGTGTGTACTACTGCAGTCTCCAGCCTATGATGTTAGCGTTGTGTGTACTACTGCAGTCTCCAGCCTAAGATGTTAGTGTTGTGTGTACTACTGCAGTCTCCAGCCTGCTGTGATGTTAGCGTTGTGTGCACTACTGCAGTCTCCAGCCTAGGATGTTAGTGTTGTGTGTACTACTGCAGTCTCCAGCCTAGGATGTTAGCGTTGTGTGTACTACTGCAGTCTCCAGCCTGCAGTGATATTAGTGTTGTGTGCACTACTGCAGTCTCCAGCCTAGGATGTAAGCGTTGTGTATACTACTGCAGTCTCCAGCCTATGATGTTAGCGTTGTGTGTACTACTGCAGTCTCCAGCCTGCAGTGATATTAGTGTTGTGTGTACTACTGCAGTCTCCAGCCTAGGATGTTAGCGTTGTGTATACTACTGCAGTCTCCAGCCTGCAGTGATATTAGTGTTGTGTGTACTACTGCAGTCTCCAGCCTATGATGTTAGTGTTGTGTGTACTACTGCAGTCTCCAGCCTAGGATGTTAGCGTTGTGTGTACTACTGCAGTCTCCAGCCTGCAGTGATATTAGTGTTGTGTGTACTACTGCAGTCTCCAGCCTGCAGTGATATTAGTGTTGTGTGTACTACTTCAGTCTCCAGCCTGCAGTGATATTAGTGTTGTGTGTACTACTGCAGTCTCCAGCCTATGATGTTAGTGTTGTGTGTACTACTGCAGTCTCCAGCCTAGGATATTAGCGTTGTGTGTACTACTGCAGTCTCCAGCCTGCAGTGATATTAGTGTTGTGTGTACTACTGCAGTCTCCAGCCTAGGATGTTAGCGTTGTGTATACTACTGCAGTCTCCAGCCTGCAGTGATATTAGTGTTTTGTGTACTACTGCAGTCTCCAGCCTAGGATGTTAGCGTTGTGTGTACTACTGCAGTCTCCAGCCTGCTGTGATATTAGTGTTGTGTGTACTACTGCAGTCTCCAGCCTGCAGTGATATTAGTGTTGTGTGTACTACTGCAGTCTCCAGCCTGCAGTGTTAGTGTTGTGTGTACTACTGCAGTCTCCAGCCTGCAGTGATATTAGTGTTGTGTGTACTACTGCAGTCTCCAGCCTGCAGTGTTAGTGTTGTGTGTACTACTGCAGTCTTCAGCCTGCAGTGATATTAGTGTTGTGTGTACTACTGCAGTCTCCAGCCTAGGATGTTAGCGTTGTGTGTACTACTGCAGTCTCCAGCCTAGGATGTTAGCGTTGTGTGTACTACTGCAGTCTCCAGCCTGCAGTGATATTAGTGTTGTGTGTACTACTGCAGTCTCCAGCCTAGGATGTTAGCGTTGTGTGTACTACTGCAGTCTCCAGCCTGCTGTGATATTAGTGTTGTGTGTACTACTGCAGTCTCCAGCCTAGGATGTTAGCGTTGTGTGTACTACTGCAGTCTCCAGCCTGCAGTGATATTAGTGTTGTGTGTACTACTGCAGTCTCCAGCCTAGGATGTTAGGGTTGTGTGTACTACTGCAGTCTCCAGCCTAGGATGTTAGCGGTGTGTGCACTACTGCAGTCTCCAGCCTGCAGTGATGTTAGCGTTGTGTGTACTACTGCAGTCTCCAGCCTATGATGTTAGCGTTGTGTGTACTACTGCAGTCTCCAGCCTGCAGTGATATTAGTGTTGTGTGTACTACTGCAGTCTCCAGCCTATGATGTTAGCGTTGTGTGCACTACTGCAGTCTCCAGCCTGCAGTGATATTAGTGTTGTGTGTACTACTGCAGTCTCCAGCCTATGATGTTAGCGTTGTGTGTACTACTGCAGTCTCCAGCCTAGGATGTTAGTGTTGTGTGTACTACTGCAGTCTCCAGCCTGCAGTGATATTAGTGTTGTGTGTACTACTGCAGTCTCCAGCCTAGGATGTTAGCGTTGTGTGTACTACTGCAGTCTCCAGCCTGCTGTGATATTAGTGTTGTGTGTACTACTGCAGTCTCCAGCCTAGGATGTTAGCGTTGTGTGTACTACTGCAGTCTCCAGCCTGCAGTGATATTAGTGTTGTGTGTACTACTGCAGTCTCCAGCCTAGGATGTTAGCGTTGTGTGCACTACTGCAGTCTCCAGCCTGCTGTGATATTAGTGTTGTGTGTACTACTGCAGTCTCCAGCCTGCAGTGATATTAGTGTTGTGTGTACTACTGCAGTCTCCAGCCTAGGATGTAAGTGTTGTGTGTACTACTGCAGTCTCCAGCCTGTAGTGATATTAGTGTTGTGTGTAATACTGCAGTCTCCAGCCTAGGATGTTAGCGGTGTGTGTACTACTGCAGTCTCCAGCCTGCAGTGATATTAGTGTTGTGTGTACTACTGCAGTTTTCAGCCTAGGATGTTAGCGTTGTGTGTACTACTGCAGTTTCCAGCCTGCAGTGATGTTAGTGTTGTGTGTACTACTGCAGTCTCCAGCCTAGGATGTTAGCGTTGTGTGTACTACTGCAGTCTCCAGCCTGCAGTGATATTAGTGTTGTGTGTACTACTGCAGTCTCCAGCCTAGGATGTTAGTGTTTTGTGTACTACTGCAGTCTCCAGCCTGCTGTGATGTTAGCGTTGTGTGTACTACTGCAGTCTCCAGCCTGCAGTGATATTAGTGTTGTGTGTACTACTGCAGTCTCCAGCCTGCTGTGATATTAGTGTTGTGTGTACTACTGCAGTCTCCAGCCTGCAGTGATGTTAGTGTTGTGTGTACTACTGCAGTCTCCAGCCTAGGATGTTAGCGTTGTGTGTACTACTGCAGTCTCCAGCCTGCAGTGATATTAGTGTTGTGTGTACTACTGCAGTCTCCAGCCTAGGATGTTAGCGTTGTGTGTACTACTGCAGTCTCCAGCCTGCAGTGATATTAGTGTTGTGTGTACTACTGCAGTCTCCAGCCTAGGATGTTAGCGTTGTGTGTACTACTGCAGTCTCCAGCCTGCAGTGATATTAGTGTTGTGTGCACTACTGCAGTCTCCAGCCTGCAGTGATATTAGTGTTGTGTGCACTACTGCAGTTTCCAGCCTATGATGTTAGCGTTGTGTGCACTACTGCAGTCTCCAGCCTGCAGTGATATTAGTGTTGTGTGCACTACTGCAGTCTCCAGCCTGCAGTGATATTAGTAATTTGTGTACTACTGCAGTTTCCAGCCTAGGATGTTAGCGTTGTGTGTACTACTGCAGTCTCCAGCCTAGGATGTTAGCGTTGTGTGCACTACTGCAGTCTCCAGCCTGCTGTGATATTAGTGTTGTGTGTACTACTGCAGTCTCCAGCCTGCAGTGATATTAGTGTTGTGTGTACTACTGCAGTCTCCAGCCTAGGATGTTAGCGTTGTGTGTACTACTGCAGTCTCCAGCCTGCTGTGATATTAGTGTTGTGTGTACTACTGCAGTCTCCAGCCTGCAGTGATATTAGTGTTGTGTGTACTACTGCAGTCTCCAGCCTAGGATGTTAGCGTTGTGTGTACTACTGCAGTCTCCAGCCTGCAGTGATATTAGTGTTGTATGTACTACTGCAGTCTCCAGCCTAGGATGTTAGCGTTGTGTGTACTACTGCAGTCTCCAGCCTGCAGTGATATTAGTGTTGTGTGTACTACTGCAGTCTCCAGCCTAGGATGTTAGCGTTGTGTGTACTACTGCAGTCTCCAGCCTGCAGTGATATTAGTGTTGTGTGTACTACTGCAGTCTCCAGCCTAGGACGTTAGCGTTGTGTGTACTACTGCAGTCTCCAGCCTAGGATGTTAGCGGTGTGTGTACTACTGCAGTCTCCAGCCTATGATGTTAATGTTGTGTGTACTACTGCAGTCTCCAGCCTAGGATGTTAGTGTTGTGTGTACTACTGCAGTCTCCAGCCTAGGATGTTAGTGTTGTGTGCACTACTGCAGTCTCCAGCCTAGGATGTTATCGTTGTGTGTACTACTGCAGTCTCCAGCCTAGGATGTTAGCGGTGTGTGTACTACTGCAGTCTCCAGCCTGCAGTGATATTAGTGTTGTGTGTACTACTGCAGTCTCCAGCCTGCTGTGTTAGTGTTTTGTGTACTACTGCAGCCTCCAGCCTGCAGTGATATTAGTGTTTTGTGTACTACTGCAGTTTCCAGCCTATGATGTTAGTGTTGTTTGTACTACTGCAGTCTCCAGCCTGCAGTGATGTTAGTGTTGTGTGCACTACTGCAGTCTCCAGCCTGCAGTGATATTAGTGTTGTGTGCACTACTGCAGTCTCCAGCCTGCAGTGATATTAGTGTTGTGTGTACTACTGCAGTCTCCAGCCTGCAGTGATGTTAGCGTTGTGTGTACTACTGCAGTCTCCAGCCTGCAGTGATATTAGTGTTGTGTGTACTACTGCAGTCTCCAGCCTAGGATGTTAGCGGTGTGTGTACTACTGCAGTCTCCAGCCTGCAGTGATATTAGTGTTGTGTGTACTACTGCAGTCTCCAGCCTAGGATGTTAGCGTTGTGTGTACTACTGCAGTCTCCAGCCTGCAGTGATATTAGTGTTGTGTGTACTACTGCAGTCTCCAGCCTGCAGTGATATTAGCGTTGTGTGTACTACTGCAGTCTCCAGCCTGCTGTGATGTTAGCGTTGTGTGTACTACTGCAGTCTCCAGCCTGCAGTGATATTAGTGTTGTGTGTACTACTGCAGTCTCCAGCCTAGGATGTTAGCGGTGTGTGTACTACTGCAGTATCCAGCCTGCAGTGATATTAGTGTTGTGTGTACTACTGCAGTCTCCAGCCTAGGATGTTAGCGTTGTGTGCACTACTGCAGTCTCCAGCCTGCAGTGATATTAGTGTTGTGTGTACTACTGCAGTCTCCAGCCTGCAGTGATGTTAGCGTTGTGTGTACTACTGCAGTCTCCAGCCTGCTGTGTTAGTGTTGTGTGTACTACTGCAGTCTCCAGCCTGCAGTGATGCTAGCGTTGTGTGTACTACTGCAGTCTCCAGCCTAGGATATTAGTGTTGTGTGCACTACTGCAGTCTCCAGCCTAGGATGTTAGCGTTGTGTGCACTACTGCAGTTTCCAGCCTGCAGTGATGTTAGTGTTGTGTGTACTACTGCAGTCTCCAGCCTGCAGTGATGTTAGCGTTGTGTGTACTACTGCAGTCTCCAGCCTGCAGTGATATTAGTGTTGTGTGTACTACTGCAGTCTCCAGCCTGCAGTGATGTTAGCGTTGTGTGTACTACTGCAGTCTCCAGCCTGCAGTGTTAGTGTTGTGTGTACTACTGCAGTCTCCAGCCTGCAGTGATATTAGTGTTGTGTGTACTACTGCAGTCTCCAGCCTGCAGTGATATTAGCGGTGTGTGTACTACTGCAGTCTCCAGCCTAGGATGTTAGTGTTGTGTGTACTACTGCAGTCTCCAGCCTGCAGTGATATTAGTGTTGTGTGCACTACTGCAGTCTCCAGCCTAGGATATTAGTGTTGTGTGTACTACTGCAGTCTCCAGCCTGCTGTGATGTTAGCGTTGTGTGTACTACTGCAGTCTCCAGCCTGCAGTGATATTAGTGTTGTGTGTACTACTGCAGTTTCCAGCCTAGGATGTTAGTGTTGTGTGTACTACTGCAGTCTCCAGCCTGCAGTGATATTAGTGTTGTGTGTACTACTGCAGTCTCCAGCCTGCAGTGATGTTAGTGTTGTGTGTACTACTGCAGTCTCCAGCCTGCAGTGATATTAGCGTTGTGTGTACTACTGCAGTCTCCAGCCTAGGATGTTAGCGTTGTGTGTACTACTGCAGTCTCCAGCCTGCTGTGATGTTAGCGTTGTGTGTACTACTGCAGTCTCCAGCCTGCAGTGATATTAGTGTTGTGTGTACTACTGCAGTCTCCAGCCTGCAGTGATATTAGTGTTGTGTGTACTACTGCAGTCTCCAGCCTAGGATGTTAGGGTTGTGTATACTACTGCAGTCTCCAGCCTAGGATGTTAGCATTGTGTGCACTACTGCAGTCTCCAGCCTGCTGTGTTAGTGTTGTGTGCACTACTGCAGTCTCCAGCCTAGGATATTAGTGTTGTGTGTACTATTGCAGTCTCCAGCCTGCTGTGTTGTTAGCGTTGTGTGTACTACTGCAGTCTCCAGCCTGCTGTGTTAGTGTTGTGTGCACTACTGCAGTCTCCAGCCTAGGATATTAGTGTTGTGTGTACTACTGCAGTCTCCAGCCTGCAGTGATATTAGTGTTGTGTGTACTACTGCAGTCTCCAGCCTAGGATGTTAGCGTTGTGTGTACTACTGCAGTCTCCAGCCTAGGATGTTAGCGTTGTGTGTACTACTGCAGTCTCCAGCCTATGATGTTAGCGTTGTGTGTACTACTGCAGTCTCCAGCCCAAGATGTTAGTGTTGTGTGTACTACTGCAGTCTCCAGCCTGCTGTGATGTTAGCGTTGTGTGCACTACTGCAGTCTCCAGCCTAGGATGTTAGTGTTGTGTGTACTACTGCAGTCTCCAGCCTAGGATGTTAGCGTTGTGTGTACTACTGCAGTCTCCTGCCTGCAGTGATATTAGTGTTGTGTGCACTACTGCAGTCTCCAGCCTAGGATGTTAGCGTTGTGTATACTACTGCAGTCTCCAGCCTGCAGTGATATTAGTGTTGTGTGTACTACTGCAGTCTCCAGCCTATGATGTTAGCGTTGTGTGTACTACTGCAGTCTCCAGCCTGCAGTGATATTAGTGTTGTGTGTACTACTGCAGTCTCCAGCCTATGATGTTAGTGTTGTGTGTACTACTGCAGTCTCCAGCCTAGGATGTTAGCGTTGTGTGTACTACTGCAGTCTCCAGCCTAGGATGTTAGCGTTGTGTGTACTACTGCAGTCTCCAGCCTAGGATGTTAGCGTTGTGTGTACTACTGCAGTCTCCAGCCTGCAGTGATATTAGTGTTGTGTGTACTACTGCAGTGTCCAGCCTAGGATGTTAGCGTTGTGTGTACTACTGCAGTCTCCAGCCTGCTGTGATATTAGTGTTGTGTGTACTACTGCAGTCTCCAGCCTAGGATGTTAGCGTTGTGTGTACTACTGCAGTCTCCAGCCTGCAGTGATATTAGTGTTGTGTGTACTACTGCAGTCTCCAGCCTAGGATGTTAGTGTTGTGTGTACTACTGCAGTCTCCAGCCTGCAGTGATATTAGTGTTGTGTGTACTACTGCAGTCTCCAGCCTAGGATGTTAGCGGTGTGTGCACTACTGCAGTCTCCAGCCTGCAGTGATGTTAGCGTTGTGTGTACTACTGCAGTCTCCAGCCTGCAGTGATATTAGTGTTGTGTGTACTACTGCAGTCTCCAGCCTGCAGTGATATTAGTGTTGTGTGTACTACTGCAGTCTCCAGCCTGCAGTGATATTAGTGTTGTGTGTACTACTGCAGTCTCCAGCCTGCAGTGATATTAGTGTTGTGTGTACTACTGCAGTCTCCAGCCTAGGATGTTAGTGTTGTGTGTACTACTGCAGTCTCCAGCCTATGATGTTAGCGTTGTGTGTACTACTGCAGTCTCCAGCCTGCAGTGATATTAGTGTTGTGTGTACTACTGCAGTCTCCAGCCTAGGATGTTAGCGTTGTGTGTACTACTGCAGTCTCCAGCCTGCAGTGATATTAGTGTTGTGTGTACTACTGCAGTCTCCAGCCTATGATGTTAGCGTTGTGTGTACTACTGCAGTCTCCAGCCTGCAGTGATATTAGTGTTGTGTGTACTACTGCAGTCTCCAGCCTAGGATGTAAGCGTTGTGTGTACTACTGCAGTCTCCAGCCTGCAGTGATATTAGTGTTGTGTGTACTACTGCAGTCTCCAGCCTGCAGCGATATTAGTGTTGTGTGTACTACTGCAGTCTCCAGCCTAGGATGTTAGCGTTGTGTGTACTACTGCAGTCTCCAGCCTGCTGTGTTAGTGTTGTGTGTGCTACTGCAGTCTCCAGCCTGCAGTGATATTAGTGTTGTGTGCACTACTGCAGTCTCCAGCCTAGGATGTTAGCGTTGTGTGTACTACTGCAGTCTCCAGCCTAGGATATTAGTGTTGTGTGTACTACTGCAGTCTCCAGCCTAGGATGTTAGCGTTGTGTGTACTACTGCAGTCTCCAGCCTAGGATGTTAGCGTTGTGTGTACTACTGCAGTCTCCAGCCTGCAGTGATGTTAGTGTTGTGTGTACTACTGCAGTCTCCAGCCTGCAGTGATATTAGTGTTGTGTGTACTACTGTAGTCTCCAGCCTATGATGTTAGCGTTGTGTGTACTACTGCAGTCTCCAGCCTGCAGTGATATTAGTGTTGTGTGTACTACTGCAGTCTCCAGCCTGCAGTGATATTAGCGTTGTGTGTACTACTGCAGTCTCCAGCCTAGGATGTTAGTGTTGTGTGTACTACTGCAGTTTCCAGCCTAAGATGTTAGTGTTGTGTGTACTACTGCAGTCTCCAGCCTGCTGTGATGTTAGCGTTGTGTGCACTACTGCAGTCTCCAGCCTAGGATGTTAGTGTTGTGTGTACTACTGCAGTCTCCAGCCTAGGATATTAGCGTTGTGTGTACTACTGCAGTCTCCAGCCTGTAGTGTTATTAGTGTTGTGTGCACTACTGCAGTCTCCAGCCTAGGATGTTAGCGTTGTGTGTACTACTGCAGTCTCCAGCCTATGATGTTAGCGTTGTGTGTACTACTGCAGTCTCCAGCCTAAGATGTTAGTGTTGTGTGTACTACTGCAGTCTCCAGCCTGCTGTGATGTTAGCGTTGTGTGCACTACTGCAGTCTCCAGCCTAGGATGTTAGTGTTGTGTGTACTACTGCAGTCTCCAGCCTAGGATGTTAGCGTTGTGTGTACTACTGCAGTCTCCAGCCTGCAGTGATATTAGTGTTGTGTGCACTACTGCAGTCTCCAGCCTAGGATGTAAGCGTTGTGTATACTACTGCAGTCTCCAGCCTATGATGTTAGCGTTGTGTGTACTACTGCAGTCTCCAGCCTGCAGTGATATTAGTGTTGTGTGTACTACTGCAGTCTCCAGCCTAGGATGTTAGCGTTGTGTATACTACTGCAGTCTCCAGCCTGCAGTGATATTAGTGTTGTGTGTACTACTGCAGTCTCCAGCCTATGATGTTAGTGTTGTGTGTACTACTGCAGTCTCCAGCCTAGGATGTTAGCGTTGTGTGTACTACTGCAGTCTCCAGCCTGCAGTGATATTAGTGTTGTGTGTACTACTGCAGTCTCCAGCCTGCAGTGATATTAGTGTTGTGTGTACTACTTCAGTCTCCAGCCTGCAGTGATATTAGTGTTGTGTGTACTACTGCAGTCTCCAGCCTATGATGTTAGTGTTGTGTGTACTACTGCAGTCTCCAGCCTAGGATATTAGCGTTGTGTGTACTACTGCAGTCTCCAGCCTGCAGTGATATTAGTGTTGTGTGTACTACTGCAGTCTCCAGCCTAGGATGTTAGCGTTGTGTATACTACTGCAGTCTCCAGCCTGCAGTGATATTAGTGTTTTGTGTACTACTGCAGTCTCCAGCCTAGGATGTTAGCGTTGTGTGTACTACTGCAGTCTCCAGCCTGCTGTGATATTAGTGTTGTGTGTACTACTGCAGTCTCCAGCCTGCAGTGATATTAGTGTTGTGTGTACTACTGCAGTCTCCAGCCTGCAGTGTTAGTGTTGTGTGTACTACTGCAGTCTCCAGCCTGCAGTGATATTAGTGTTGTGTGTACTACTGCAGTCTCCAGCCTGCAGTGTTAGTGTTGTGTGTACTACTGCAGTCTTCAGCCTGCAGTGATATTAGTGTTGTGTGTACTACTGCAGTCTCCAGCCTAGGATGTTAGCGTTGTGTGTACTACTGCAGTCTCCAGCCTAGGATGTTAGCGTTGTGTGTACTACTGCAGTCTCCAGCCTGCAGTGATATTAGTGTTGTGTGTACTACTGCAGTCTCCAGCCTAGGATGTTAGCGTTGTGTGTACTACTGCAGTCTCCAGCCTGCTGTGATATTAGTGTTGTGTGTACTACTGCAGTCTCCAGCCTAGGATGTTAGCGTTGTGTGTACTACTGCAGTCTCCAGCCTGCAGTGATATTAGTGTTGTGTGTACTACTGCAGTCTCCAGCCTAGGATGTTAGGGTTGTGTGTACTACTGCAGTCTCCAGCCTAGGATGTTAGCGGTGTGTGCACTACTGCAGTCTCCAGCCTGCAGTGATGTTAGCGTTGTGTGTACTACTGCAGTCTCCAGCCTATGATGTTAGCGTTGTGTGTACTACTGCAGTCTCCAGCCTGCAGTGATATTAGTGTTGTGTGTACTACTGCAGTCTCCAGCCTATGATGTTAGCGTTGTGTGCACTACTGCAGTCTCCAGCCTGCAGTGATATTAGTGTTGTGTGTACTACTGCAGTCTCCAGCCTATGATGTTAGCGTTGTGTGTACTACTGCAGTCTCCAGCCTAGGATGTTAGTGTTGTGTGTACTACTGCAGTCTCCAGCCTGCAGTGATATTAGTGTTGTGTGTACTACTGCAGTCTCCAGCCTAGGATGTTAGCGTTGTGTGTACTACTGCAGTCTCCAGCCTGCTGTGATATTAGTGTTGTGTGTACTACTGCAGTCTCCAGCCTAGGATGTTAGCGTTGTGTGTACTACTGCAGTCTCCAGCCTGCAGTGATATTAGTGTTGTGTGTACTACTGCAGTCTCCAGCCTAGGATGTTAGCGTTGTGTGCACTACTGCAGTCTCCAGCCTGCTGTGATATTAGTGTTGTGTGTACTACTGCAGTCTCCAGCCTGCAGTGATATTAGTGTTGTGTGTACTACTGCAGTCTCCAGCCTAGGATGTAAGTGTTGTGTGTACTACTGCAGTCTCCAGCCTGTAGTGATATTAGTGTTGTGTGTACTACTGCAGTCTCCAGCCTAGGATGTTAGCGGTGTGTGTACTACTGCAGTCTCCAGCCTGCAGTGATATTAGTGTTGTGTGTACTACTGCAGTTTTCAGCCTAGGATGTTAGCGTTGTGTGTACTACTGCAGTTTCCAGCCTGCAGTGATGTTAGTGTTGTGTGTACTACTGCAGTCTCCAGCCTAGGATGTTAGCGTTGTGTGTACTACTGCAGTCTCCAGCCTGCAGTGATATTAGTGTTGTGTGTACTACTGCAGTCTCCAGCCTAGGATGTTAGTGTTTTGTGTACTACTGCAGTCTCCAGCCTGCTGTGATGTTAGCGTTGTGTGTACTACTGCAGTCTCCAGCCTGCAGTGATATTAGTGTTGTGTGTACTACTGCAGTCTCCAGCCTGCTGTGATATTAGTGTTGTGTGTACTACTGCAGTCTCCAGCCTGCAGTGATGTTAGTGTTGTGTGTACTACTGCAGTCTCCAGCCTAGGATGTTAGCGTTGTGTGTACTACTGCAGTCTCCAGCCTGCAGTGATATTAGTGTTGTGTGTACTACTGCAGTCTCCAGCCTAGGATGTTAGCGTTGTGTGTACTACTGCAGTCTCCAGCCTGCAGTGATATTAGTGTTGTGTGTACTACTGCAGTCTCCAGCCTAGGATGTTAGCGTTGTGTGTACTACTGCAGTCTCCAGCCTGCAGTGATATTAGTGTTGTGTGCACTACTGCAGTCTCCAGCCTGCAGTGATATTAGTGTTGTGTGCACTACTGCAGTTTCCAGCCTATGATGTTAGCGTTGTGTGCACTACTGCAGTCTCCAGCCTGCAGTGATATTAGTGTTGTGTGCACTACTGCAGTCTCCAGCCTGCAGTGATATTAGTAATTTGTGTACTACTGCAGTTTCCAGCCTAGGATGTTAGCGTTGTGTGTACTACTGCAGTCTCCAGCCTAGGATGTTAGCGTTGTGTGCACTACTGCAGTCTCCAGCCTGCTGTGATATTAGTGTTGTGTGTACTACTGCAGTCTCCAGCCTGCAGTGATATTAGTGTTGTGTGTACTACTGCAGTCTCCAGCCTAGGATGTTAGCGTTGTGTGTACTACTGCAGTCTCCAGCCTGCTGTGATATTAGTGTTGTGTGTACTACTGCAGTCTCCAGCCTGCAGTGATATTAGTGTTGTGTGTACTACTGCAGTCTCCAGCCTAGGATGTTAGCGTTGTGTGTACTACTGCAGTCTCCAGCCTGCAGTGATATTAGTGTTGTATGTACTACTGCAGTCTCCAGCCTAGGATGTTAGCGTTGTGTGTACTACTGCAGTCTCCAGCCTGCAGTGATATTAGTGTTGTGTGTACTACTGCAGTCTCCAGCCTAGGATGTTAGCGTTGTGTGTACTACTGCAGTCTCCAGCCTGCAGTGATATTAGTGTTGTGTGTACTACTGCAGTCTCCAGCCTAGGACGTTAGCGTTGTGTGTACTACTGCAGTCTCCAGCCTAGGATGTTAGCGGTGTGTGTACTACTGCAGTCTCCAGCCTATGATGTTAATGTTGTGTGTACTACTGCAGTCTCCAGCCTAGGATGTTAGTGTTGTGTGTACTACTGCAGTCTCCAGCCTAGGATGTTAGTGTTGTGTGCACTACTGCAGTCTCCAGCCTAGGATGTTATCGTTGTGTGTACTACTGCAGTCTCCAGCCTAGGATGTTAGCGGTGTGTGTACTACTGCAGTCTCCAGCCTGCAGTGATATTAGTGTTGTGTGTACTACTGCAGTCTCCAGCCTGCTGTGTTAGTGTTTTGTGTACTACTGCAGCCTCCAGCCTGCAGTGATATTAGTGTTTTGTGTACTACTGCAGTTTCCAGCCTATGATGTTAGTGTTGTTTGTACTACTGCAGTCTCCAGCCTGCAGTGATGTTAGTGTTGTGTGCACTACTGCAGTCTCCAGCCTGCAGTGATATTAGTGTTGTGTGCACTACTGCAGTCTCCAGCCTGCAGTGATATTAGTGTTGTGTGTACTACTGCAGTCTCCAGCCTGCAGTGATGTTAGCGTTGTGTGTACTACTGCAGTCTCCAGCCTGCAGTGATATTAGTGTTGTGTGTACTACTGCAGTCTCCAGCCTAGGATGTTAGCGGTGTGTGTACTACTGCAGTCTCCAGCCTGCAGTGATATTAGTGTTGTGTGTACTACTGCAGTCTCCAGCCTAGGATGTTAGCGTTGTGTGCACTACTGCAGTCTCCAGCCTGCAGTGATATTAGTGTTGTGTGTACTACTGCAGTCTCCAGCCTGCAGTGATGTTAGCGTTGTGTGTACTACTGCAGTCTCCAGCCTGCTGTGTTAGTGTTGTGTGTTCTACTGCAGTCTCCAGCCTGCAGTGATGTTAGCGTTGTGTGTACTACTGCAGTCTCCAGCCTGCAGTGATATTAGTGTTGTGTGTACTACTGCAGTCTCCAGCCTGCAGTGATGTTAGCGTTGTGTGTACTACTGCAGTCTCCAGCCTGCTGTGATGTTAGCGTTGTGTGTACTACTGCAGTCTCCAGCCTGCAGTGATATTAGTGTTGTGTGTACTACTGCAGTCTCCAGCCTAGGATGTTAGCGTTGTGTGTACTACTGCAGTCTCCAGCCTGCAGTGATATTAGTGTTGTGTGTACTACTGCAGTCTCCAGCATGCAGTGATATTAGCGTTGTGTGTACTACTGCAGTCTCCAGCCTGCTGTGATGTTAGCGTTGTGTGTACTACTGCAGTCTCCAGCCTGCAGTGATATTAGTGTTGTGTGTACTACTGCAGTCTCCAGCCTAGGATGTTAGCGGTGTGTGTACTACTGCAGTCTCCAGCCTGCAGTGATATTAGTGTTGTGTGTACTACTGCAGTCTCCAGCCTAGGATGTTAGCGTTGTGTGCACTACTGCAGTCTCCAGCCTGCTGTGATATTAGTGTTGTGTGCACTACTGCAGTCTCCAGCCTGCAGTGATATTAGTGTTGTGTGCACTACTGCAGTCTCCAGCCTGCAGTGATATTAGTGTTGTGTGTACTACTGCAGTCTCCAGCCTGCAGTGATGTTAGCGTTGTGTGTACTACTGCAGTCTCCAGCCTGCTGTGTTAGTGTTGTGTGTACTACTGCAGTCTCCAGCCTGCAGTGATGTTAGCGTTGTGTGTACTACTGCAGTCTCCAGCCTAGGATATTAGTGTTGTGTGCACTACTGCAGTCTCCAGCCTAGGATGTTAGCGTTGTGTGCACTACTGCAGTTTTTAGCCTGCAGTGATGTTAGTGTTGTGTGTACTACTGCAGTCTCCAGCCTGCAGTGATGTTAGCGTTGTGTGTACTACTGCAGTCTCCAGCCTGCAGTGATATTAGTGTTGTGTGTACTACTGCAGTCTGCAGCCTGCAGTGATGTTAGCGTTGTGTGTACTACTGCAGTCTCCAGCCTGCAGTGTTAGTGTTGTGTGTACTACTGCAGTCTCCAGCCTGCAGTGATATTAGTGTTGTGTGTACTACTGCAGTCTCCAGCCTGCAGTGATATTAGCGGTGTGTGTACTACTGCAGTCTCCAGCCTAGGATGTTAGTGTTGTGTGTACTACTGCAGTCTCCAGCCTGCAGTGATATTAGTGTTGTGTGCACTACTGCAGTCTCCAGCCTAGGATATTAGTGTTGTGTGTACTACTGCAGTCTCCAGCCTGCTGTGATGTTAGCGTTGTGTGTACTACTGCAGTCTCCAGCCTGCAGTGATATTAGTGTTGTGTGTACTACTGCAGTTTCCAGCCTAGGATGTTAGTGTTGTGTGTACTACTGCAGTCTCCAGCCTGCAGTGATATTAGTGTTGTGTGTACTACTGCAGTCTCCAGCCTGCAGTGATGTTAGTGTTGTGTGTACTACTGCAGTCTCCAGCCTATGATGTTAGCGTTGTGTGTACTACTGCAGTCTCCAGCCTGCTGTGATGTTAGCGTTGTGTGTACTACTGCAGTCTCCAGCCTAGGATGTTAGCATTGTGTGCACTACTGCAGTCTCCAGCCTGCTGTGTTAGTGTTGTGTGCACTACTGCAGTCTCCAGCCTAGGATATTAGTGTTGTGTGTACTATTGCAGTCTCCAGCCTGCTGTGATGTTAGCGTTGTGTGTACTACTGCAGTCTCCAGCCTGCTGTGTTAGTGTTGTGTGCACTACTGCAGTCTCCAGCCTAGGATATTAGTGTTGTGTGTACTACTGCAGTCTCCAGCCTGCAGTGATATTAGTGTTGTGTGTACTACTGCAGTCTCCAGCCTAGGATGTTAGCGTTGTGTGTACTACTGCAGTCTCCAGCCTAGGATGTTAGCGTTGTGTGTACTACTGCAGTCTCCAGCCTATGATCTTAGCGTTGTGTGTACTACTGCAGTCTCCAGCCTAAGATGTTAGTGTTGTGTGTACTACTGCAGTCTCCAGCCTGCTGTGATGTTAGCGTTGTGTGCACTACTGCAGTCTCCAGCCTAGGATGTTAGTGTTGTGTGTACTACTGCAGTCTCCAGCCTAGGATGTTAGCGTTGTGTGTACTACTGCAGTCTCCTGCCTGCAGTGATATTAGTGTTGTGTGCACTACTGCAGTCTCCAGCCTAGGATGTTAGCGTTGTGTATACTACTGCAGTCTCCAGCCTGCAGTGATATTAGTGTTGTGTGTACTACTGCAGTCTCCAGCCTATGATGTTAGCGTTGTGTGTACTACTGCAGTCTCCAGCCTGCAGTGATATTAGTGTTGTGTGTACTACTGCAGTCTCCAGCCTAGGATGTTAGCGTTGTGTATACTACTGCAGTCTCCAGCCTATGATGTTAGCGTTGTGTGTACTACTGCAGTCTCCAGCCTGCAGTGATATTAGTGTTGTGTGTACTACTGCAGTCTCCAGCCTATGATGTTAGTGTTGTGTGTACTACTGCAGTCTCCAGCCTAGGATGTTAGCGTTGTGTGTACTACTGCAGTCTCCAGCCTGCAGTGATATTAGTGTTGTGTGTACTACTGCAGTCTCCAGCCTGCAGTGATATTAGTGTTGTGTGTACTACTGCAGTCTCCAGCCTAGGATGTTAGCGTTGTGTGTACTACTGCAGTCTCCAGCCTGCAGTGATATTAGTGTTGTGTGTACTACTGCAGTCTCCAGCCTGCAGTGATATTAGTGTTGTGTGTACTACTGCAGTCTCCAGCCTAGGATGTTAGCGTTGTGTGTACTACTGCAGTCTCCAGCCTGCTGTGATATTAGTGTTGTGTGTACTACTGCAGTCTTCAGCCTAGGATGTTAGCGTTGTGTGTACTACTGCAGTCTCCAGCCTGCAGTGATATTAGTGTTGTGTGTACTACTGCAGTCTCCAGCCTAGGATGTTAGTGTTGTGTGTACTACTGCAGTCTCCAGCCTGCAGTGATATTAGTGTTGTGTGTACTACTGCAGTCTCCAGCCTAGGATGTTAGCGGTGTGTGCACTACTGCAGTCTCCAGCCTGCAGTGATGTTAGCGTTGTGTGTACTACTGCAGTCTCCAGCCTGCAGTGATATTAGTGTTGTGTGTACTACTGCAGTCTCCAGCCTGCAGTGATATTAGTGTTGTGTGTACTACTGCAGTCTCCAGCCTGCAGTGATATTAGTGTTGTGTGTACTACTGCAGTCTCCAGCCTGCAGTGATATTAGTGTTGTGTGTACTACTGCAGTCTCCAGCCTAGGATGTTAGTGTTGTGTGTACTACTGCAGTCTCCAGCCTATGATGTTAGCGTTGTGTGTACTACTGCAGTCTCCAGCCTGCAGTGATATTAGTGTTGTGTGTACTACTGCAGTCTCCAGCCTATGATGTTAGCGTTGTGTGCACTACTGCAGTCTCCAGCCTGCAGTGATATTAGTGTTGTGTGTACTACTGCAGTCTCCAGCCTATGATGTTAGCGTTGTGTGTACTACTGCAGTCTCCAGCCTAGGATGTTAGTGTTGTGTGTACTACTGCAGTCTCCAGCCTGCAGTGATATTAGTGTTGTGTGTACTACTGCAGTCTCCAGCCTAGGATGTTAGCGTTGTGTGTACTACTGCAGTCTCCAGCCTGCAGTGATATTAGTGTTGTGTGTACTACTGCAGTCTCCAGCCTGCTGTGATATTAGTGTTGTGTGTACTACTGCAGTCTCCAGCCTAGGATGTTAGTGTTGTGTGTACTACTGCAGTCTCCAGCCTGCAGTGATATTAGTGTTGTGTGTACTACTGCAGTCTCCAGCCTGCAGTGATATTAGTGTTGTGTGTACTACTGCAGTCTCCAGCCTAGGATGTTAGTGTTGTGTGTACTACTGCAGTCTCCAGCCTGCAGTGATATTAGTGTTGTGTGTACTACTGCAGTCTCCAGCCTAGGATGTTAGCGGTGTGTGTACTACTGCAGTCTCCAGCCTGCAGTGATATTAGTGTTGTGTGTACTACTGCAGTTTTGAGCCTAGGATGTTAGCGTTGTGTGTACTACTGCAGTTTCCAGCCTGCAGTGATATTAGTGTTGGGTGTACTACTGCAGTCTCCAGCCTGCTGTGATATTAGTGTTGTGTGTACTACTGCAGTCTCCAGCCTGCAGTGATGTTAGTGTTGTGTGTACTACTGCAGTCTCCAGCCCAGGATGTTAGCGTTGTGTGTACTACTGCAGTCTCCAGCCTGCAGTGATATTAGTGTTGTGTGTACTACTGCAGTCTCCAGCCTAGGATGTTAGCGTTGTGTGTACTACTGCAGTCTCCAGCCTGCAGTGATATTAGTGTTGTGTGTACTACTGCAGTCTCCAGCCTAGGATGTTAGCGTTGTGTGTACTACTGCAGTCTCCAGCCTGCAGTGATATTAGTGTTGTGTGCACTACTGCAGTCTCCAGCCTGCAGTGATATTAGTGTTGTGTGCACTACTGCAGTTTCCAGCCTATGATGTTAGCGTTGTGTGCACTACTGCAGTCTCCAGCCTGCAGTGATATTAGTGTTGTGTGCACTACTGCAGTCTCCAGCCTGCAGTGATATTAGTAATTTGTGTACTACTGCAGTTTCCAGCCTAGGATGTTAGCGTTGTGTGTACTACTGCAGTCTCCAGCCTAGGATGTTAGCGTTGTGTGCACTACTGCAGTCTCCAGCCTGCTGTGATATTAGTGTTGTGTGTACTACTGCAGTCTCCAGCCTGCAGTGATATTAGTGTTGTGTGTACTACTGCAGTCTCCAGCCTAGGATGTTAGCGTTGTGTGTACTACTGCAGTCTCCAGCCTGCTGTGATATTAGTGTTGTGTGTACTACTGCAGTCTCCAGCCTGCAGTGATATTAGTGTTGTGTGTACTACTGCAGTCTCCAGCCTAGGATGTTAGCGTTGTGTGTACTACTGCAGTCTCCAGCCTGCTGTGATATTAGTGTTGTGTGTACTACTGCAGTCTCCAGCCTGCAGTGATATTAGTGTTGTGTGTACTACTGCAGTCTCCAGCCTAGGATGTTAGCGTTGTGTGTACTACTGCAGTCTCCAGCCTGCAGTGATATTAGTGTTGTATGTACTACTGCAGTCTCCAGCCTAGGATGTTAGCGTTGTGTGTACTACTGCAGTCTCCAGCCTGCAGTGATATTAGTGTTGTGTGTACTACTGCAGTCTCCAGCCTAGGATGTTAGCGTTGTGTGTACTACTGCAGTCTCCAGCCTGCAGTGATATTAGTGTTGTGTGTACTACTGCAGTCTCCAGCCTAGGACGTTAGCGTTGTGTGTACTACTGCAGTCTCCAGCCTAGGATGTTAGCGGTGTGTGTACTACTGCAGTCTCCAGCCTATGATGTTAATGTTGTGTGTACTACTGCAGTCTCCAGCCTAGGATGTTAGTGTTGTGTGTACTACTGCAGTCTCCAGCCTAGGATGTTAGTGTTGTGTGCACTACTGCAGTCTCCAGCCTAGGATGTTATCGTTGTGTGTACTACTGCAGTCTCCAGCCTAGGATGTTAGCGGTGTGTGTACTACTGCAGTCTCCAGCCTGCAGTGATATTAGTGTTGTGTGTACTACTGCAGTCTCCAGCCTGCTGTGTTAGTGTTTTGTGTACTACTGCAGCCTCCAGCCTGCAGTGATATTAGTGTTTTGTGTACTACTGCAGTTCCCAGCCTATGATGTTAGTGTTGTTTGTACTACTGCAGTCTCCAGCCTGCAGTGATGTTAGTGTTGTGTGCACTACTGCAGTCTCCAGCCTGCAGTGATATTAGTGTTGTGTGCACTACTGCAGTCTCCAGCCTGCAGTGATATTAGTGTTGTGTGTACTACTGCAGTCTCCAGCCTGCAGTGATGTTAGCGTTGTGTGTACTACTGCAGTCTCCAGCCTGCAGTGATATTAGTGTTGTGTGTACTACTGCAGTCTCCAGCCTAGGATGTTAGCGGTGTGTGTACTACTGCAGTCTCCAGCCTGCAGTGATATTAGTGTTGTGTGTACTACTGCAGTCTCCAGCCTAGGATGTTAGCGTTGTGTGCACTACTGCAGTCTCCAGCCTGCAGTGATATTAGTGTTGTGTGTACTACTGCAGTCTCCAGCCTGCAGTGATGTTAGCGTTGTGTGTACTACTGCAGTCTCCAGCCTGCTGTGTTAGTGTTGTGTGTACTACTGCAGTCTCCAGCCTGCAGTGATGTTAGCGTTGTGTGTACTACTGCAGTCTCCAGCCTGCAGTGATATTAGTGTTGTGTGTACTACTGCAGTCTCCAGCCTGCAGTGATGTTAGCGTTGTGTGTACTACTGCAGTCTCCAGCCTGCTGTGATGTTAGCGTTGTGTGTACTACTGCAGTCTCCAGCCTGCAGTGATATTAGTGTTGTGTGTACTACTGCAGTCTCCAGCCTAGGATGTTAGCGTTGTGTGTACTACTGCAGTCTCCAGCCTGCAGTGATATTAGTGTTGTGTGTACTACTGCAGTCTCCAGCCTGCAGTGATATTAGCGTTGTGTGTACTACTGCAGTCTCCAGCCTGCTGTGATGTTAGCGTTGTGTGTACTACTGCAGTCTCCAGCCTGCAGTGATATTAGTGTTGTGTGTACTACTGCAGTCTCCAGCCTAGGATGTTAGCGGTGTGTGTACTACTGCAGTCTCCAGCCTGCAGTGATATTAGTGTTGTGTGTACTACTGCAGTCTCCAGCCTAGGATGTTAGCGTTGTGTGCACTACTGCAGTCTCCAGCCTGCTGTGATATTAGTGTTGTGTGCACTACTGCAGTCTCCAGCCTGCAGTGATATTAGTGTTGTGTGCACTACTGCAGTCTCCAGCCTGCAGTGATATTAGTGTTGTGTGTACTACTGGAGTCTCCAGCCTGCAGTGATGTTAGCGTTGTGTGTACTACTGCAGTCTCCAGCCTGCTGTGTTAGTGTTGTGTGTACTACTGCAGTCTCCAGCCTGCAGTGATGTTAGCGTTGTGTGTACTACTGTAGTCTTTAGCCTAGGATATTAGTGTTGTGTGCACTACTGCAGTCTCCAGCCTAGGATGTTAGCGTTGTGTGCACTACTGCAGTTTTTAGCCTGCAGTGATGTTAGTGTTGTGTGTACTACTGCAGTCTCCAGCCTGCAGTGATGTTAGCGTTGTGTGTACTACTGCAGTCTCCAGCCTGCAGTGATATTAGTGTTGTGTGTACTACTGCAGTCTCCAGCCTGCAGTGATGTTAGCGTTGTGTGTACTACTGCAGTCTCCAGCCTGCAGTGTTAGTGTTGTGTGTACTACTGCAGTCTCCAGCCTGCAGTGATATTAGTGTTGTGTGTACTACTGCAGTCTCCAGCCTGCAGTGATATTAGCGGTGTGTGTACTACTGCAGTCTCCAGCCTAGGATGTTAGTGTTGTGTGTACTACTGCAGTCTCCAGCCTGCAGTGATATTAGTGTTGTGTGCACTACTGCAGTCTCCAGCCTAGGATATTAGTCTTGTGTGTACTACTGCAGTCTCCAGCCTGCTGTGATGTTAGCGTTGTGTGTACTACTGCAGTCTCCAGCCTGCAGTGATATTAGTGTTGTGTGTACTACTGCAGTTTCCAGCCTAGGATGTTAGTGTTGTGTGTACTACTGCAGTCTCCAGCCTGCAGTGATATTAGTGTTGTGTGTACTACTGCAGTCTCCAGCCTGCAGTGATGTTAGTGTTGTGTGTACTACTGCAGTCTCCAGCCTATGATGTTAGCGTTGTGTGTACTACTGCAGTCTCCAGCCTGCTGTGATGTTAGCGTTGTGTGTACTACTGCAGTCTCCAGCCTAGGATGTTAGCATTGTGTGCACTACTGCAGTCTCCAGCCTGCTGTGTTAGTGTTGTGTGCACTACTGCAGTCTCCACCCTAGGATATTAGTGTTGTGTGTACTATTGCAGTCTCCAGCCTGCTGTGATGTTAGCGTTGTGTGTACTACTGCAGTCTCCAGCCTGCTGTGTTAGTGTTGTGTGCACTACTGCAGTCTCCAGCCTAGGATATTAGTGTTGTGTGTACTACTGCAGTCTCCAGCCTGCAGTGATATTAGTGTTGTGTGTACTACTGCAGTCTCCAGCCTAGGATGTTAGCGTTGTGTGTACTACTGCAGTCTCCAGCCTAGGATGTTAGCGTTGTGTGTACTACTGCAGTCTCCAGCCTATGATGTTAGCGTTGTGTGTACTACTGCAGTCTCCAGCCTAAGATGTTAGTGTTGTGTGTACTACTGCAGTCTCCAGCCTGCTGTGATGTTAGCGTTGTGTGCACTACTGCAGTCTCCATCCTAGGATGTTAGTGTTGTGTGTACTACTGCAGTCTCCAGCCTAGGATGTTAGCGTTGTGTGTACTACTGCAGTCTCCTGCCTGCAGTGATATTAGTGTTGTGTGCACTACTGCAGTCTCCAGCCTAGGATGTTAGCGTTGTGTATACTACTGCAGTCTCCAGCCTGCAGTGATATTAGTGTTGTGTGTACTACTGCAGTCTCCAGCCTATGATGTTAGCGTTGTGTGTACTACTGCAGTCTCCAGCCTGCAGTGATATTAGTGTTGTGTGTACTACTGCAGTCTCCAGCCTAGGATGTTAGCGTTGTGTATACTACTGCAGTCTCCAGCCTATGATGTTAGCGTTGTGTGTACTACTGCAGTCTCCAGCCTGCAGTGATATTAGTGTTGTGTGTACTACTGCAGTCTCCAGCCTATGATGTTAGTGTTGTGTGTACTACTGCAGTCTCCAGCCTGCAGTGATATTAGTGTTGTGTGTACTACTGCAGTCTCCAGCCTAGGATGTTAGCGGTGTGTGCACTACTGCAGTCTCCAGCCTGCTGTGATATTAGTGTTGTGTGTACTACTGCAGTCTTCAGCCTAGGATGTTAGCGTTGTGTGTACTACTGCAGTCTCCAGCCTGCAGTGATATTAGTGTTGTGTGTACTACTGCAGTCTCCAGCCTAGGATGTTAGCGTTGTGTGTACTACTGCAGTCTCCAGCCTGCAGTGATATTAGTGTTGTGTGTACTACTGCAGTCTCCAGCCTGCTGTGATATTAGTGTTGTGTGTACTACTGCAGTCTCCAGCCTGCAGTGATATTAGTGTTGTGTGTACTACTGCAGTCTCCAGCCTAGGATGTTAGCGTTGTGTGTACTACTGCAGTCTCCAGCCTGCTGTGATATTAGTGTTGTGTGTACTACTGCAGTCTCCAGCCTGCAGTGATATTAGTGTTGTGTGTACTACTGCAGTCTCCAGCCTAGGATGTTAGCGTTGTGTGTACTACTGCAGTCTCCAGCCTGCAGTGATATTAGTGTTGTATGTACTACTGCAGTCTCCAGCCTAGGATGTTAGCGTTGTGTGTACTACTGCAGTCTCCAGCCTGCAGTGATATTAGTGTTGTGTGTACTACTGCAGTCTCCAGCCTAGGATGTTAGCGTTGTGTGTACTACTGCAGTCTCCAGCCTGCAGTGATATTAGTGTTGTGTGTACTACTGCAGTCTCCAGCCTAGGACGTTAGCGTTGTGTGTACTACTGCAGTCTCCAGCCTAGGATGTTAGCGGTGTGTGTACTACTGCAGTCTCCAGCCTATGATGTTAATGTTGTGTGTACTACTGCAGTCTCCAGCCTAGGATGTTAGTGTTGTGTGTACTACTGCAGTCTCCAGCCTAGGATGTTAGTGTTGTGTGCACTACTGCAGTCTCCAGCCTAGGATGTTATCGTTGTGTGTACTACTGCAGTCTCCAGCCTAGGATGTTAGCGGTGTGTGTACTACTGCAGTCTCCAGCCTGCAGTGATATTAGTGTTGTGTGTACTACTGCAGTCTCCAGCCTGCTGTGTTAGTGTTTTGTGTACTACTGCAGCCTCCAGCCTGCAGTGATATTAGTGTTTTGTGTACTACTGCAGTTCCCAGCCTATGATGTTAGTGTTGTTTGTACTACTGCAGTCTCCAGCCTGCAGTGATGTTAGTGTTGTGTGCACTACTGCAGTCTCCAGCCTGCAGTGATATTAGTGTTGTGTGCACTACTGCAGTCTCCAGCCTGCAGTGATATTAGTGTTGTGTGTACTACTGCAGTCTCCAGCCTGCAGTGATGTTAGCGTTGTGTGTACTACTGCAGTCTCCAGCCTGCAGTGATATTAGTGTTGTGTGTACTACTGCAGTCTCCAGCCTAGGATGTTAGCGGTGTGTGTACTACTGCAGTCTCCAGCCTGCAGTGATATTAGTGTTGTGTGTACTACTGCAGTCTCCAGCCTAGGATGTTAGCGTTGTGTGCACTACTGCAGTCTCCAGCCTGCAGTGATATTAGTGTTGTGTGTACTACTGCAGTCTCCAGCCTGCAGTGATGTTAGCGTTGTGTGTACTACTGCAGTCTCCAGCCTGCTGTGTTAGTGTTGTGTGTACTACTGCAGTCTCCAGCCTGCAGTGATGTTAGCGTTGTGTGTACTACTGCAGTCTCCAGCCTGCAGTGATATTAGTGTTGTGTGTACTACTGCAGTCTCCAGCCTGCAGTGATGTTAGCGTTGTGTGTACTACTGCAGTCTCCAGCCTGCTGTGATGTTAGCGTTGTGTGTACTACTGCAGTCTCCAGCCTGCAGTGATATTAGTGTTGTGTGTACTACTGCAGTCTCCAGCCTAGGATGTTAGCGTTGTGTGTACTACTGCAGTCTCCAGCCTGCAGTGATATTAGTGTTGTGTGTACTACTGCAGTCTCCAGCCTGCAGTGATATTAGCGTTGTGTGTACTACTGCAGTCTCCAGCCTGCTGTGATGTTAGCGTTGTGTGTACTACTGCAGTCTCCAGCCTGCAGTGATATTAGTGTTGTGTGTACTACTGCAGTCTCCAGCCTAGGATGTTAGCGGTGTGTGTACTACTGCAGTCTCCAGCCTGCAGTGATATTAGTGTTGTGTGTACTACTGCAGTCTCCAGCCTAGGATGTTAGCGTTGTGTGCACTACTGCAGTCTCCAGCCTGCTGTGATATTAGTGTTGTGTGCACTACTGCAGTCTCCAGCCTGCAGTGATATTAGTGTTGTGTGCACTACTGCAGTCTCCAGCCTGCAGTGATATTAGTGTTGTGTGTACTACTGGAGTCTCCAGCCTGCAGTGATGTTAGCGTTGTGTGTACTACTGCAGTCTCCAGCCTGCTGTGTTAGTGTTGTGTGTACTACTGCAGTCTCCAGCCTGCAGTGATGTTAGCGTTGTGTGTACTACTGTAGTCTTTAGCCTAGGATATTAGTGTTGTGTGCACTACTGCAGTCTCCAGCCTAGGATGTTAGCGTTGTGTGCACTACTGCAGTTTTTAGCCTGCAGTGATGTTAGTGTTGTGTGTACTACTGCAGTCTCCAGCCTGCAGTGATGTTAGCGTTGTGTGTACTACTGCAGTCTCCAGCCTGCAGTGATATTAGTGTTGTGTGTACTACTGCAGTCTCCAGCCTGCAGTGATGTTAGCGTTGTGTGTACTACTGCAGTCTCCAGCCTGCAGTGTTAGTGTTGTGTGTACTACTGCAGTCTCCAGCCTGCAGTGATATTAGTGTTGTGTGTACTACTGCAGTCTCCAGCCTGCAGTGATATTAGCGGTGTGTGTACTACTGCAGTCTCCAGCCTAGGATGTTAGTGTTGTGTGTACTACTGCAGTCTCCAGCCTGCAGTGATATTAGTGTTGTGTGCACTACTGCAGTCTCCAGCCTAGGATATTAGTCTTGTGTGTACTACTGCAGTCTCCAGCCTGCTGTGATGTTAGCGTTGTGTGTACTACTGCAGTCTCCAGCCTGCAGTGATATTAGTGTTGTGTGTACTACTGCAGTTTCCAGCCTAGGATGTTAGTGTTGTGTGTACTACTGCAGTCTCCAGCCTGCAGTGATATTAGTGTTGTGTGTACTACTGCAGTCTCCAGCCTGCAGTGATGTTAGTGTTGTGTGTACTACTGCAGTCTCCAGCCTATGATGTTAGCGTTGTGTGTACTACTGCAGTCTCCAGCCTGCTGTGATGTTAGCGTTGTGTGTACTACTGCAGTCTCCAGCCTAGGATGTTAGCATTGTGTGCACTACTGCAGTCTCCAGCCTGCTGTGTTAGTGTTGTGTGCACTACTGCAGTCTCCACCCTAGGATATTAGTGTTGTGTGTACTATTGCAGTCTCCAGCCTGCTGTGATGTTAGCGTTGTGTGTACTACTGCAGTCTCCAGCCTGCTGTGTTAGTGTTGTGTGCACTACTGCAGTCTCCAGCCTAGGATATTAGTGTTGTGTGTACTACTGCAGTCTCCAGCCTGCAGTGATATTAGTGTTGTGTGTACTACTGCAGTCTCCAGCCTAGGATGTTAGCGTTGTGTGTACTACTGCAGTCTCCAGCCTAGGATGTTAGCGTTGTGTGTACTACTGCAGTCTCCAGCCTATGATGTTAGCGTTGTGTGTACTACTGCAGTCTCCAGCCTAAGATGTTAGTGTTGTGTGTACTACTGCAGTCTCCAGCCTGCTGTGATGTTAGCGTTGTGTGCACTACTGCAGTCTCCATCCTAGGATGTTAGTGTTGTGTGTACTACTGCAGTCTCCAGCCTAGGATGTTAGCGTTGTGTGTACTACTGCAGTCTCCTGCCTGCAGTGATATTAGTGTTGTGTGCACTACTGCAGTCTCCAGCCTAGGATGTTAGCGTTGTGTATACTACTGCAGTCTCCAGCCTGCAGTGATATTAGTGTTGTGTGTACTACTGCAGTCTCCAGCCTATGATGTTAGCGTTGTGTGTACTACTGCAGTCTCCAGCCTGCAGTGATATTAGTGTTGTGTGTACTACTGCAGTCTCCAGCCTAGGATGTTAGCGTTGTGTATACTACTGCAGTCTCCAGCCTATGATGTTAGCGTTGTGTGTACTACTGCAGTCTCCAGCCTGCAGTGATATTAGTGTTGTGTGTACTACTGCAGTCTCCAGCCTATGATGTTAGTGTTGTGTGTACTACTGCAGTCTCCAGCCTGCAGTGATATTAGTGTTGTGTGTACTACTGCAGTCTCCAGCCTAGGATGTTAGCGGTGTGTGCACTACTGCAGTCTCCAGCCTGCTGTGATATTAGTGTTGTGTGTACTACTGCAGTCTTCAGCCTAGGATGTTAGCGTTGTGTGTACTACTGCAGTCTCCAGCCTGCAGTGATATTAGTGTTGTGTGTACTACTGCAGTCTCCAGCCTAGGATGTTAGTGTTGTGTGTACTACTGCAGTCTCCAGCCTGCAGTGATATTAGTGTTGTGTGTACTACTGCAGTCTCCAGCCTAGGATGTTAGCGGTGTGTGCACTACTGCAGTCTCCAGCCTGCAGTGATATTAGTGTTGTGTGTACTACTGCAGTCTCCAGCCTGCAGTGATATTAGTGTTGTGTGTACTACTGCAGTCTCCAGCCTGCAGTGATATTAGTGTTGTGTGTACTACTGCAGTCTCCAGCCTGCAGTGATATTAGTGTTGTGTGTACTACTGCAGTCTCCAGCCTAGGATGTTAGTGTTGTGTGTACTACTGCAGTCTCCAGCCTATGATGTTAGCGTTGTGTGTACTACTGCAGTCTCCAGCCTGCAGTGATATTAGTGTTGTGTGTACTACTGCAGTCTCCAGCCTATGATGTTAGCGTTGTGTGCACTACTGCAGTCTCCAGCCTGCAGTGATATTAGTGTTGTGTGTACTACTGCAGTCTCCAGCCTATGATGTTAGCGTTGTGTGTACTACTGCAGTCTCCAGCCTAGGATGTTAGTGTTGTGTGTACTACTGCAGTCTCCAGCCTGCAGTGATATTAGTGTTGTGTGTACTACTGCAGTCTCCAGCCTAGGATGTTAGCGTTGTGTGTACTACTGCAGTCTCCAGCCTGCAGTGATATTAGTGTTGTGTGTACTACTGCAGTCTCCAGCCTGCTGTGATATTAGTGTTGTGTGTACTACTGCAGTCTCCAGCCTAGGATGTTAGTGTTGTGTGTACTACTGCAGTCTCCAGCCTGCAGTGATATTAGTGTTGTGTGTACTACTGCAGTCTCCAGCCTGCAGTGATATTAGTGTTGTGTGTACTACTGCAGTCTCCAGCCTAGGATGTTAGTGTTGTGTGTACTACTGCAGTCTCCAGCCTGCAGTGATATTAGTGTTGTGTGTACTACTGCAGTCTCCAGCCTAGGATGTTAGCGGTGTGTGTACTACTGCAGTCTCCAGCCTGCAGTGATATTAGTGTTGTGTGTACTACTGCAGTTTTCAGCCTAGGATGTTAGCGTTGTGTGTACTACTGCAGTTTCCAGCCTGCAGTGATATTAGTGTTGGGTGTACTACTGCAGTCTCCAGCCTGCTGTGATATTAGTGTTGTGTGTACTACTGCAGTCTCCAGCCTGCAGTGATGTTAGTGTTGTGTGTACTACTGCAGTCTCCAGCCCAGGATGTTAGCGTTGTGTGTACTACTGCAGTCTCCAGCCTGCAGTGATATTAGTGTTGTGTGTACTACTGCAGTCTCCAGCCTAGGATGTTAGCGTTGTGTGTACTACTGCAGTCTCCAGCCTGCAGTGATATTAGTGTTGTGTGTACTACTGCAGTCTCCAGCCTAGGATGTTAGCGTTGTGTGTACTACTGCAGTCTCCAGCCTGCAGTGATATTAGTGTTGTGTGCACTACTGCAGTCTCCAGCCTGCAGTGATATTAGTGTTGTGTGCACTACTGCAGTTTCCAGCCTATGATGTTAGCGTTGTGTGCACTACTGCAGTCTCCAGCCTGCAGTGATATTAGTGTTGTGTGCACTACTGCAGTCTCCAGCCTGCAGTGATATTAGTAATTTGTGTACTACTGCAGTTTCCAGCCTAGGATGTTAGCGTTGTGTGTACTACTGCAGTCTCCAGCCTATGATGTTAGCGTTGTGTGTACTACTGCAGTCTCCAGCCTGCAGTGATATTAGTGTTGTGTGTACTACTGCAGTCTCCAGCCTAGGATGTTAGCGTTGTGTATACTACTGCAGTCTCCAGCCTATGATGTTAGCGTTGTGTGTACTACTGCAGTCTCCAGCCTGCAGTGATATTAGTGTTGTGTGTACTACTGCAGTCTCCAGCCTATGATGTTAGTGTTGTGTGTACTACTGCAGTCTCCAGCCTAGGATGTTAGCGTTGTGTGTACTACTGCAGTCTCCAGCCTGCAGTGATATTAGTGTTGTGTGTACTACTGCAGTCTCCAGCCTGCAGTGATATTAGTGTTGTGTGTACTACTGCAGTCTCCAGCCTAGGATGTTAGCGTTGTGTGTACTACTGCAGTCTCCAGCCTGCAGTGATATTAGTGTTGTGTGTACTACTGCAGTCTCCAGCCTGCAGTGATATTAGTGTTGTGTGTACTACTGCAGTCTCCAGCCTAGGATGTTAGCGTTGTGTGTACTACTGCAGTCTCCAGCCTGCTGTGATATTAGTGTTGTGTGTACTACTGCAGTCTTCAGCCTAGGATGTTAGCGTTGTGTGTACTACTGCAGTCTCCAGCCTGCAGTGATATTAGTGTTGTGTGTACTACTGCAGTCTCCAGCCTAGGATGTTAGTGTTGTGTGTACTACTGCAGTCTCCAGCCTGCAGTGATATTAGTGTTGTGTGTACTACTGCAGTCTCCAGCCTAGGATGTTAGCGGTGTGTGCACTACTGCAGTCTCCAGCCTGCAGTGATATTAGTGTTGTGTGTACTACTGCAGTCTCCAGCCTGCAGTGATATTAGTGTTGTGTGTACTACTGCAGTCTCCAGCCTGCAGTGATATTAGTGTTGTGTGTACTACTGCAGTCTCCAGCCTGCAGTGATATTAGTGTTGTGTGTACTACTGCAGTCTCCAGCCTAGGATGTTAGTGTTGTGTGTACTACTGCAGTCTCCAGCCTATGATGTTAGCGTTGTGTGTACTACTGCAGTCTCCAGCCTGCAGTGATATTAGTGTTGTGTGTACTACTGCAGTCTCCAGCCTATGATGTTAGCGTTGTGTGCACTACTGCAGTCTCCAGCCTGCAGTGATATTAGTGTTGTGTGTACTACTGCAGTCTCCAGCCTATGATGTTAGCGTTGTGTGTACTACTGCAGTCTCCAGCCTAGGATGTTAGTGTTGTGTGTACTACTGCAGTCTCCAGCCTGCAGTGATATTAGTGTTGTGTGTACTACTGCAGTCTCCAGCCTAGGATGTTAGCGTTGTGTGTACTACTGCAGTCTCCAGCCTGCAGTGATATTAGTGTTGTGTGTACTACTGCAGTCTCCAGCCTGCTGTGATATTAGTGTTGTGTGTACTACTGCAGTCTCCAGCCTAGGATGTTAGTGTTGTGTGTACTACTGCAGTCTCCAGCCTGCAGTGATATTAGTGTTGTGTGTACTACTGCAGTCTCCAGCCTGCAGTGATATTAGTGTTGTGTGTACTACTGCAGTCTCCAGCCTAGGATGTTAGTGTTGTGTGTACTACTGCAGTCTCCAGCCTGCAGTGATATTAGTGTTGTGTGTACTACTGCAGTCTCCAGCCTAGGATGTTAGCGGTGTGTGTACTACTGCAGTCTCCAGCCTGCAGTGATATTAGTGTTGTGTGTACTACTGCAGTTTTCAGCCTAGGATGTTAGCGTTGTGTGTACTACTGCAGTTTCCAGCCTGCAGTGATATTAGTGTTGGGTGTACTACTGCAGTCTCCAGCCTGCTGTGATATTAGTGTTGTGTGTACTACTGCAGTCTCCAGCCTGCAGTGATGTTAGTGTTGTGTGTACTACTGCAGTCTCCAGCCCAGGATGTTAGCGTTGTGTGTACTACTGCAGTCTCCAGCCTGCAGTGATATTAGTGTTGTGTGTACTACTGCAGTCTCCAGCCTAGGATGTTAGCGTTGTGTGTACTACTGCAGTCTCCAGCCTGCAGTGATATTAGTGTTGTGTGTACTACTGCAGTCTCCAGCCTAGGATGTTAGCGTTGTGTGTACTACTGCAGTCTCCAGCCTGCAGTGATATTAGTGTTGTGTGCACTACTGCAGTCTCCAGCCTGCAGTGATATTAGTGTTGTGTGCACTACTGCAGTTTCCAGCCTATGATGTTAGCGTTGTGTGCACTACTGCAGTCTCCAGCCTGCAGTGATATTAGTGTTGTGTGCACTACTGCAGTCTCCAGCCTGCAGTGATATTAGTAATTTGTGTACTACTGCAGTTTCCAGCCTAGGATGTTAGCGTTGTGTGTACTACTGCAGTCTCCAGCCTAGGATGTTAGCGTTGTGTGCACTACTGCAGTCTCCAGCCTGCTGTGATATTAGTGTTGTGTGTACTACTGCAGTCTCCAGCCTGCAGTGATATTAGTGTTGTGTGTACTACTGCAGTCTCCAGCCTAGGATGTTAGCGTTGTGTGTACTACTGCAGTCTCCAGCCTGCTGTGATATTAGTGTTGTGTGTACTACTGCAGTCTCCAGCCTGCAGTGATATTAGTGTTGTGTGTACTACTGCAGTCTCCAGCCTAGGATGTTAGCGTTGTGTGTACTACTGCAGTCTCCAGCCTGCAGTGATATTAGTGTTGTATGTACTACTGCAGTCTCCAGCCTAGGATGTTAGCGTTGTGTGTACTACTGCAGTCTCCAGCCTGCAGTGATATTAGTGTTGTGTGTACTACTGCAGTCTCCAGCCTAGGATGTTAGCGTTGTGTGTACTACTGCAGTCTCCAGCCTGCAGTGATATTAGTGTTGTGTGTACTACTGCAGTCTCCAGCCTAGGACGTTAGCGTTGTGTGTACTACTGCAGTCTCCAGCCTAGGATGTTAGCGGTGTGTGTACTACTGCAGTCTCCAGCCTATGATGTTAATGTTGTGTGTACTACTGCAGTCTCCAGCCTAGGATGTTAGTGTTGTGTGTACTACTGCAGTCTCCAGCCTAGGATGTTAGTGTTGTGTGCACTACTGCAGTCTCCAGCCTAGGATGTTATCGTTGTGTGTACTACTGCAGTCTCCAGCCTAGGATGTTAGCGGTGTGTGTACTACTGCAGTCTCCAGCCTGCAGTGATATTAGTGTTGTGTGTACTACTGCAGTCTCCAGCCTGCTGTGTTAGTGTTTTGTGTACTACTGCAGCCTCCAGCCTGCAGTGATATTAGTGTTTTGTGTACTACTGCAGTTTCCAGCCTATGATGTTAGTGTTGTTTGTACTACTGCAGTCTCCAGCCTGCAGTGATGTTAGTGTTGTGTGCACTACTGCAGTCTCCAGCCTGCAGTGATATTAGTGTTGTGTGCACTACTGCAGTCTCCAGCCTGCAGTGATATTAGTGTTGTGTGTACTACTGCAGTCTCCAGCCTAGGATGTTAGCGGTGTGTGTACTACTGCAGTCTCCAGCCTGCAGTGATATTAGTGTTGTGTGTAATACTGCAGTCTCCAGCCTAGGATGTTAGCGTTGTGTGCACTACTGCAGTCTCCAGCCTGCAGTGATATTAGTGTTGTGTGTACTACTGCAGTCTCCAGCCTGCAGTGATGTTAGCGTTGTGTGTACTACTGCAGTCTCCAGCCTGCTGTGTTAGTGTTGTGTGTACTACTGCAGTCTCCAGCCTGCAGTGATGTTAGCGTTGTGTGTACTACTGCAGTCTCCAGCCTGCAGTGATATTAGTGTTGTGTGTACTACTGCAGTCTCCAGCCTGCAGTGATGTTAGCGTTGTGTGTACTACTGCAGTCTCCAGCCTGCTGTGATGTTAGCGTTGTGTGTACTACTGCAGTCTCCAGCCTGCAGTGATATTAGTGTTGTGTGTACTACTGCAGTCTCCAGCCTAGGATGTTAGCGTTGTGTGTACTACTGCAGTCTCCAGCCTGCAGTGATATTAGTGTTGTGTGTACTACTGCAGTCTCCAGCCTGCAGTGATATTAGCGTTGTGTGTACTACTGCAGTCTCCAGCCTGCTGTGATGTTAGCGTTGTGTGTACTACTGCAGTCTCCAGCCTGCAGTGATATTAGTGTTGTGTGTACTACTGCAGTCTCCAGCCTAGGATGTTAGCGGTGTGTGTACTACTGCAGTCTCCAGCCTGCAGTGATATTAGTGTTGTGTGTACTACTGCAGTCTCCAGCCTAGGATGTTAGCGTTGTGTGCACTACTGCAGTCTCCAGCCTGCTGTGATATTAGTGTTGTGTGCACTACTGCAGTCTCCAGCCTGCAGTGATATTAGTGTTGTGTGCACTACTGCAGTCTCCAGCCTGCAGTGATATTAGTGTTGTGTGTACTACTGCAGTCTCCAGCCTGCAGTGATGTTAGCGTTGTGTGTACTACTGCAGTCTCCAGCCTGCTGTGTTAGTGTTGTGTGTACTACTGCAGTCTCCAGCCTGCAGTGATGTTAGCGTTGTGTGTACTACTGCAGTCTCCAGCCTAGGATATTAGTGTTGTGTGCACTACTGCAGTCTCCAGCCTAGGATGTTAGCGTTGTGTGCACTACTGCAGTTTTTAGCCTGCAGTGATGTTAGTGTTGTGTGTACTACTGCAGTCTCCAGCCTGCAGTGATGTTAGCGTTGTGTGTACTACTGCAGTCTCCAGCCTGCAGTGATATTAGTGTTGTGTGTACTACTGCAGTCTCCAGCCTGCAGTGATGTTAGCGTTGTGTGTACTACTGCAGTCTCCAGCCTGCAGTGTTAGTGTTGTGTGTACTACTGCAGTCTCCAGCCTGCAGTGATATTAGTGTTGTGTGTACTACTGCAGTCTCCAGCCTGCAGTGATATTAGCGGTGTGTGTACTACTGCAGTCTCCAGCCTAGGATGTTAGTGTTGTGTGTACTACTGCAGTCTCCAGCCTGCAGTGATATTAGTGTTGTGTGCACTACTGCAGTCTCCAGCCTAGGATATTAGTGTTGTGTGTACTACTGCAGTCTCCAGCCTGCTGTGATGTTAGCGTTGTGTGTACTACTGCAGTCTCCAGCCTGCAGTTATATTAGTGTTGTGTGTACTACTGCAGTTTCCAGCCTAGGATGTTAGTGTTGTGTGTACTACTGCAGTCTCCAGCCTGCAGTGATATTAGTGTTGTGTGTACTACTGCAGTCTCCAGCCTGCAGTGATGTTAGTGTTGTGTGTACTACTGCAGTCTCCAGCCTATGATGTTAGCGTTGTGTGTACTACTGCAGTCTCCAGCCTGCTGTGATGTTAGCGTTGTGTGTACTACTGCAGTCTCCAGCCTAGGATGTTAGCATTGTGTGCACTACTGCAGTCTCCAGCCTGCTGTGTTAGTGTTGTGTGCACTACTGCAGTCTCCAGCCTAGGATATTAGTGTTGTGTGTACTATTGCAGTCTCCAGCCTGCTGTGATGTTAGCGTTGTGTGTACTACTGCAGTCTCCAGCCTGCTGTGTTAGTGTTGTGTGCACTACTGCAGTCTCCAGCCTAGGATATTAGTGTTGTGTGTACTACTGCAGTCTCCAGCCTGCAGTGATATTAGTGTTGTGTGTACTACTGCAGTCTCCAGCCTGCAGTGATATTAGTAATTTGTGTACTACTGCAGTTTCCAGCCTAGGATGTTAGCGTTGTGTGTACTACTGCAGTCTCCAGCCTAGGATGTTAGCGTTGTGTGCACTACTGCAGTCTCCAGCCTGCTGTGATATTAGTGTTGTGTGTACTACTGCAGTCTCCAGCCTGCAGTGATATTAGTGTTGTGTGTACTACTGCAGTCTCCAGCCTAGGATGTTAGCGTTGTGTGTACTACTGCAGTCTCCAGCCTGCTGTGATATTAGTGTTGTGTGTACTACTGCAGTCTCCAGCCTGCAGTGATATTAGTGTTGTGTGTACTACTGCAGTCTCCAGCCTAGGATGTTAGCGTTGTGTGTACTACTGCAGTCTCCAGCCTGCAGTGATATTAGTGTTGTATGTACTACTGCAGTCTCCAGCCTAGGATGTTAGCGTTGTGTGTACTACTGCAGTCTCCAGCCTGCAGTGATATTAGTGTTGTGTGTACTACTGCAGTCTCCAGCCTAGGATGTTAGCGTTGTGTGTACTACTGCAGTCTCCAGCCTGCAGTGATATTAGTGTTGTGTGTACTACTGCAGTCTCCAGCCTAGGACGTTAGCGTTGTGTGTACTACTGCAGTCTCCAGCCTAGGATGTTAGCGGTGTGTGTACTACTGCAGTCTCCAGCCTATGATGTTAATGTTGTGTGTACTACTGCAGTCTCCAGCCTAGGATGTTAGTGTTGTGTGTACTACTGCAGTCTCCAGCCTAGGATGTTAGTGTTGTGTGCACTACTGCAGTCTCCAGCCTAGGATGTTATCGTTGTGTGTACTACTGCAGTCTCCAGCCTAGGATGTTAGCGTTGTGTGCACTACTGCAGTCTCCAGCCTGCAGTGATATTAGTGTTGTGTGTACTACTGCAGTCTCCAGCCTGCAGTGATGTTAGCGTTGTGTGTACTACTGCAGCCTCCAGCCTGCAGTGATATTAGTGTTTTGTGTACTACTGCAGTTTCCAGCCTATGATGTTAGTGTTGTTTGTACTACTGCAGTCTCCAGCCTGCAGTGATGTTAGTGTTGTGTGCACTACTGCAGTCTCCAGTCTGCAGTGATATTAGTGTTGTGTGCACTACTGCAGTCTCCAGCCTGCAGTGATATTAGTGTTGTGTGTACTACTGCAGTCTCCAGCCTAGGATGTTAGCGGTGTGTGTACTACTGCAGTCTCCAGCCTGCAGTGATATTAGTGTTGTGTGTAATACTGCAGTCTCCAGCCTAGGATGTTAGCGTTGTGTGCACTACTGCAGTCTCCAGCCTGCAGTGATATTAGTGTTGTGTGTACTACTGCAGTCTCCAGCCTGCAATGATGTTAGCGTTGTGTGTACTACTGCAGTCTCCAGCCTGCTGTGTTAGTGTTGTGTGTACTACTGCAGTCTCCAGCCTGCAGTGATGTTAGCGGTGTGTGTACTACTGCAGTCTCCAGCCTAGGATGTTAGTGTTGTGTGTACTACTGCAGTCTCCAGCCTGCAGTGATATTAGTGTTGTGTGTACTACTGCAGTCTCCAGCCTGCAGTGATGTTAGCGTTGTGTGTTCTACTGCAGTCTCCAGCCTGCTGTGATGTTAGCGTTGTGTGTACTACTGCAGTCTCCAGCCTGCAGTGATATTAGTGTTGTGTGTACTACTGCAGTCTCCAGCCTAGGATGTTAGCGTTGTGTGTACTACTGCAGTCTCCAGCCTGCAGTGATATTAGTGTTGTGTGTACTACTGCAGTCTCCAGCCTGCAGTGATATTAGCGTTGTGTGTACTACTGCAGTCTCCAGCCTGCTGTGATGTTAGCGTTGTGTGTACTACTGCAGTCTCCAGCCTGCAGTGATATTAGTGTTGTGTGTACTACTGCAGTCTCCAGCCTAGGATGTTAGCGGTGTGTGTACTACTGCAGTCTCCAGCCTGCAGTGATATTAGTGTTGTGTGTACTACTGCAGTCTCCAGCCTAGGATGTTAGCGTTGTGTGCACTACTGCAGTCTCCAGCCTGCTGTGATATTAGTGTTGTGTGCACTACTGCAGTCTCCAGCCTGCAGTGATATTAGTGTTGTGTGCACTACTGCAGTCTCCAGCCTGCAGTGATATTAGTGTTGTGTGTACTACTGCAGTCTCCAGCCTGCAGTGATGTTAGCGTTGTGTGTACTACTGCAGTCTCCAGCCTGCTGTGTTAGTGTTGTGTGTACTACTGCAGTCTCCAGCCTGCAGTGATGTTAGCGTTGTGTGTACTACTGCAGTCTCCAGCCTAGGATATTAGTGTTGTGTGCACTACTGCAGTCTCCAGCCTAGGATGTTAGCGTTGTGTGCACTACTGCAGTTTTTAGCCTGCAGTGATGTTAGTGTTGTGTGTACTACTGCAGTCTCCAGCCTGCAGTGATGTTAGCGTTGTGTGTACTACTGCAGTCTCCAGCCTGCAGTGATATTAGTGTTGTGTGTACTACTGCAGTCTCCAGCCTGCAGTGATGTTAGCGTTGTGTGTACTACTGCAGTCTCCAGCCTGCAGTGTTAGTGTTGTGTGTACTACTGCAGTCTCCAGCCTGCAGTGATATTAGTGTTGTGTGTACTACTGCAGTCTCCAGCCTGCAGTGATATTAGCGGTGTGTGTACTACTGCAGTCTCCAGCCTAGGATGTTAGTGTTGTGTGTACTACTGCAGTCTCCAGCCTGCAGTGATATTAGTGTTGTGTGCACTACTGCAGTCTCCAGCCTAGGATATTAGTGTTGTGTGTACTACTGCAGTCTCCAGCCTGCTGTGATGTTAGCGTTGTGTGTACTACTGCAGTCTCCAGCCTGCAGTGATATTAGTGTTGTGTGTACTACTGCAGTTTCCAGCCTAGGATGTTAGTGTTGTGTGTACTACTGCAGTCTCCAGCCTGCAGTGATATTAGTGTTGTGTGTACTACTGCAGTCTCCAGCCTGCAGTGATGTTAGTGTTGTGTGTACTACTGCAGTCTCCAGCCTATGATGTTAGCGTTGTGTGTACTACTGCAGTCTCCAGCCTGCTGTGATGTTAGCGTTGTGTGTACTACTGCAGTCTCCAGCCTAGGATGTTAGCATTGTGTGCACTACTGCAGTCTCCAGCCTAGGATGTTAGCGTTGTGTGTACTACTGCAGTCTCCAGCCTGCTGTGATATTAGTGTTGTGTGTACTACTGCAGTCTCCAGCCTAGGATGTTAGCGTTGTGTGTACTACTGCAGTCTCCAGCCTGCAGTGATATTAGTGTTGTGTGTACTACTGCAGTCTCCAGCCTAGGATGTTAGCGTTGTGTGCACTACTGCAGTCTCCAGCCTGCTGTGATATTAGTGTTGTGTGTACTACTGCAGTCTCCAGCCTGCAGTGATATTAGTGTTGTGTGTACTACTGCAGTCTCCAGCCTAGGATGTAAGTGTTGTGTGTACTACTGCAGTCTCCAGCCTGTAGTGATATTAGTGTTGTGTGTACTACTGCAGTCTCCAGCCTAGGATGTTAGCGGTGTGTGTACTACTGCAGTCTCCAGCCTGCAGTGATATTAGTGTTGTGTGTACTACTGCAGTTTTCAGCCTAGGATGTTAGCGTTGTGTGTACTACTGCAGTTTCCAGCCTGCAGTGATGTTAGTGTTGTGTGTACTACTGCAGTCTCCAGCCTAGGATGTTAGCGTTGTGTGTACTACTGCAGTCTCCAGCCTGCAGTGATATTAGTGTTGTGTGTACTACTGCAGTCTCCAGCCTAGGATGTTAGTGTTTTGTGTACTACTGCAGTCTCCAGCCTGCTGTGATGTTAGCGTTGTGTGTACTACTGCAGTCTCCAGCCTGCAGTGATATTAGTGTTGTGTGTACTACTGCAGTCTCCAGCCTGCTGTGATATTAGTGTTGTGTGTACTACTGCAGTCTCCAGCCTGCAGTGATGTTAGTGTTGTGTGTACTACTGCAGTCTCCAGCCTAGGATGTTAGCGTTGTGTGTACTACTGCAGTCTCCAGCCTGCAGTGATATTAGTGTTGTGTGTACTACTGCAGTCTCCAGCCTAGGATGTTAGCGTTGTGTGTACTACTGCAGTCTCCAGCCTGCAGTGATATTAGTGTTGTGTGTACTACTGCAGTCTCCAGCCTAGGATGTTAGCGTTGTGTGTACTACTGCAGTCTCCAGCCTGCAGTGATATTAGTGTTGTGTGCACTACTGCAGTCTCCAGCCTGCAGTGATATTAGTGTTGTGTGCACTACTGCAGTTTCCAGCCTATGATGTTAGCGTTGTGTGCACTACTGCAGTCTCCAGCCTGCAGTGATATTAGTGTTGTGTGCACTACTGCAGTCTCCAGCCTGCAGTGATATTAGTAATTTGTGTACTACTGCAGTTTCCAGCCTAGGATGTTAGCGTTGTGTGTACTACTGCAGTCTCCAGCCTAGGATGTTAGCGTTGTGTGCACTACTGCAGTCTCCAGCCTGCTGTGATATTAGTGTTGTGTGTACTACTGCAGTCTCCAGCCTGCAGTGATATTAGTGTTGTGTGTACTACTGCAGTCTCCAGCCTAGGATGTTAGCGTTGTGTGTACTACTGCAGTCTCCAGCCTGCTGTGATATTAGTGTTGTGTGTACTACTGCAGTCTCCAGCCTGCAGTGATATTAGTGTTGTGTGTACTACTGCAGTCTCCAGCCTAGGATGTTAGCGTTGTGTGTACTACTGCAGTCTCCAGCCTGCAGTGATATTAGTGTTGTATGTACTACTGCAGTCTCCAGCCTAGGATGTTAGCGTTGTGTGTACTACTGCAGTCTCCAGCCTGCAGTGATATTAGTGTTGTGTGTACTACTGCAGTCTCCAGCCTAGGATGTTAGCGTTGTGTGTACTACTGCAGTCTCCAGCCTGCAGTGATATTAGTGTTGTGTGTACTACTGCAGTCTCCAGCCTAGGACGTTAGCGTTGTGTGTACTACTGCAGTCTCCAGCCTAGGATGTTAGCGGTGTGTGTACTACTGCAGTCTCCAGCCTATGATGTTAATGTTGTGTGTACTACTGCAGTCTCCAGCCTAGGATGTTAGTGTTGTGTGTACTACTGCAGTCTCCAGCCTAGGATGTTAGTGTTGTGTGCACTACTGCAGTCTCCAGCCTAGGATGTTATCGTTGTGTGTACTACTGCAGTCTCCAGCCTAGGATGTTAGCGGTGTGTGTACTACTGCAGTCTCCAGCCTGCAGTGATATTAGTGTTGTGTGTACTACTGCAGTCTCCAGCCTGCTGTGTTAGTGTTTTGTGTACTACTGCAGCCTCCAGCCTGCAGTGATATTAGTGTTTTGTGTACTACTGCAGTTTCCAGCCTATGATGTTAGTGTTGTTTGTACTACTGCAGTCTCCAGCCTGCAGTGATGTTAGTGTTGTGTGCACTACTGCAGTCTCCAGCCTGCAGTGATATTAGTGTTGTGTGCACTACTGCAGTCTCCAGCCTGCAGTGATATTAGTGTTGTGTGTACTACTGCAGTCTCCAGCCTGCAGTGATGTTAGCGTTGTGTGTACTACTGCAGTCTCCAGCCTGCAGTGATATTAGTGTTGTGTGTACTACTGCAGTCTCCAGCCTAGGATGTTAGCGGTGTGTGTACTACTGCAGTCTCCAGCCTGCAGTGATATTAGTGTTGTGTGTACTACTGCAGTCTCCAGCCTAGGATGTTAGCGTTGTGTGTACTACTGCAGTCTCCAGCCTGCAGTGATATTAGTGTTGTGTGTACTACTGCAGTCTCCAGCCTGCAGTGATATTAGCGTTGTGTGTACTACTGCAGTCTCCAGCCTGCTGTGATGTTAGCGTTGTGTGTACTACTGCAGTCTCCAGCCTGCAGTGATATTAGTGTTGTGTGTACTACTGCAGTCTCCAGCCTAGGATGTTAGCGGTGTGTGTACTACTGCAGTATCCAGCCTGCAGTGATATTAGTGTTGTGTGTACTACTGCAGTCTCCAGCCTAGGATGTTAGCGTTGTGTGCACTACTGCAGTCTCCAGCCTGCAGTGATATTAGTGTTGTGTGTACTACTGCAGTCTCCAGCCTGCAGTGATGTTAGCGTTGTGTGTACTACTGCAGTCTCCAGCCTGCTGTGTTAGTGTTGTGTGTACTACTGCAGTCTCCAGCCTGCAGTGATGCTAGCGTTGTGTGTACTACTGCAGTCTCCAGCCTAGGATATTAGTGTTGTGTGCACTACTGCAGTCTCCAGCCTAGGATGTTAGCGTTGTGTGCACTACTGCAGTTTCCAGCCTGCAGTGATGTTAGTGTTGTGTGTACTACTGCAGTCTCCAGCCTGCAGTGATGTTAGCGTTGTGTGTACTACTGCAGTCTCCAGCCTGCAGTGATATTAGTGTTGTGTGTACTACTGCAGTCTCCAGCCTGCAGTGATGTTAGCGTTGTGTGTACTACTGCAGTCTCCAGCCTGCAGTGTTAGTGTTGTGTGTACTACTGCAGTCTCCAGCCTGCAGTGATATTAGTGTTGTGTGTACTACTGCAGTCTCCAGCCTGCAGTGATATTAGCGGTGTGTGTACTACTGCAGTCTCCAGCCTAGGATGTTAGTGTTGTGTGTACTACTGCAGTCTCCAGCCTGCAGTGATATTAGTGTTGTGTGCACTACTGCAGTCTCCAGCCTAGGATATTAGTGTTGTGTGTACTACTGCAGTCTCCAGCCTGCTGTGATGTTAGCGTTGTGTGTACTACTGCAGTCTCCAGCCTGCAGTGATATTAGTGTTGTGTGTACTACTGCAGTTTCCAGCCTAGGATGTTAGTGTTGTGTGTACTACTGCAGTCTCCAGCCTGCAGTGATATTAGTGTTGTGTGTACTACTGCAGTCTCCAGCCTGCAGTGATGTTAGTGTTGTGTGTACTACTGCAGTCTCCAGCCTGCAGTGATATTAGCGTTGTGTGTACTACTGCAGTCTCCAGCCTAGGATGTTAGCGTTGTGTGTACTACTGCAGTCTCCAGCCTGCTGTGATGTTAGCGTTGTGTGTACTACTGCAGTCTCCAGCCTGCAGTGATATTAGTGTTGTGTGTACTACTGCAGTCTCCAGCCTGCAGTGATATTAGTGTTGTGTGTACTACTGCAGTCTCCAGCCTAGGATGTTAGGGTTGTGTATACTACTGCAGTCTCCAGCCTAGGATGTTAGCATTGTGTGCACTACTGCAGTCTCCAGCCTGCTGTGTTAGTGTTGTGTGCACTACTGCAGTCTCCAGCCTAGGATATTAGTGTTGTGTGTACTATTGCAGTCTCCAGCCTGCTGTGTTGTTAGCGTTGTGTGTACTACTGCAGTCTCCAGCCTGCTGTGTTAGTGTTGTGTGCACTACTGCAGTCTCCAGCCTAGGATATTAGTGTTGTGTGTACTACTGCAGTCTCCAGCCTGCAGTGATATTAGTGTTGTGTGTACTACTGCAGTCTCCAGCCTAGGATGTTAGCGTTGTGTGTACTACTGCAGTCTCCAGCCTAGGATGTTAGCGTTGTGTGTACTAGTGCAGTCTCCAGCCTATGATGTTAGCGTTGTGTGTACTACTGCAGTCTCCAGCCCAAGATGTTAGTGTTGTGTGTACTACTGCAGTCTCCAGCCTGCTGTGATGTTAGCGTTGTGTGCACTACTGCAGTCTCCAGCCTAGGATGTTAGTGTTGTGTGTACTACTGCAGTCTCCAGCCTAGGATGTTAGCGTTGTGTGTACTACTGCAGTCTCCTGCCTGCAGTGATATTAGTGTTGTGTGCACTACTGCAGTCTCCAGCCTAGGATGTTAGCGTTGTGTATACTACTGCAGTCTCCAGCCTGCAGTGATATTAGTGTTGTGTGTACTACTGCAGTCTCCAGCCTATGATGTTAGCGTTGTGTGTACTACTGCAGTCTCCAGCCTGCAGTGATATTAGTGTTGTGTGTACTACTGCAGTCTCCAGCCTATGATGTTAGTGTTGTGTGTACTACTGCAGTCTCCAGCCTAGGATGTTAGCGTTGTGTGTACTACTGCAGTCTCCAGCCTAGGATGTTAGCGTTGTGTGTACTACTGCAGTCTCCAGCCTAGGATGTTAGCGTTGTGTGTACTACTGCAGTCTCCAGCCTGCAGTGATATTAGTGTTGTGTGTACTACTGCAGTCTCCAGCCTAGGATGTTAGCGTTGTGTGTACTACTGCAGTCTCCAGCCTACTGTGATATTAGTGTTGTGTGTACTACTGCAGTCTCCAGCCTAGGATGTTAGCGTTGTGTGTACTACTGCAGTCTCCAGCCTGCAGTGATATTAGTGTTGTGTGTACTACTGCAGTCTCCAGCCTAGGATGTTAGTGTTGTGTGTACTACTGCAGTCTCCAGCCTGCAGTGATATTAGTGTTGTGTGTACTACTGCAGTCTCCAGCCTAGGATGTTAGCGGTGTGTGCACTACTGCAGTCTCCAGCCTGCAGTGATGTTAGCGTTGTGTGTACTACTGCAGTCTCCAGCCTGCAGTGATATTAGTGTTGTGTGTACTACTGCAGTCTCCAGCCTGCAGTGATATTAGTGTTGTGTGTACTACTGCAGTCTCCAGCCTGCAGTGATATTAGTGTTGTGTGTACTACTGCAGTCTCCAGCCTGCAGTGATATTAGTGTTGTGTGTACTACTGCAGTCTCCAGCCTAGGATGTTAGTGTTGTGTGTACTACTGCAGTCTCCAGCCTATGATGTTAGCGTTGTGTGTACTACTGCAGTCTCCAGCCTGCAGTGATATTAGTGTTGTGTGTACTACTGCAGTCTCCAGCCTAGGATGTTAGCGTTGTGTGTACTACTGCAGTCTCCAGCCTGCAGTGATATTAGTGTTGTGTGTACTACTGCAGTCTCCAGCCTATGATGTTAGCGTTGTGTGTACTACTGCAGTCTCCAGCCTGCAGTGATATTAGTGTTGTGTGTACTACTGCAGTCTCCAGCCTAGGATGTAAGCGTTGTGTGTACTACTGCAGTCTCCAGCCTGCAGTGATATTAGTGTTGTGTGTACTACTGCAGTCTCCAGCCTGCAGTGATATTAGTGTTGTGTGTACTACTGCAGTCTCCAGCCTAGGATGTTAGCGTTGTGTGTACTACTGCAGTCTCCAGCCTGCTGTGTTAGTGTTGTGTGTGCTACTGCAGTCTCCAGCCTGCAGTGATATTAGTGTTGTGTGCACTACTGCAGTCTCCAGCCTAGGATGTTAGCGTTGTGTGTACTACTGCAGTCTCCAGCCTAGGATATTAGTGTTGTGTGTACTACTGCAGTCTCCAGCCTAGGATGTTAGCGTTGTGTGTACTACTGCAGTCTCCAGCCTAGGATGTTAGCGTTGTGTGTACTACTGCAGTCTCCAGCCTGCAGTGATGTTAGTGTTGTGTGTACTACTGCAGTCTCCAGCCTGCAGTGATATTAGTGTTGTGTGTACTACTGTAGTCTCCAGCCTATGATGTTAGCGTTGTGTGTACTACTGCAGTCTCCAGCCTGCAGTGATATTAGTGTTGTGTGTACTACTGCAGTCTCCAGCCTGCAGTGATATTAGCGTTGTGTGTACTACTGCAGTCTCCAGCCTAGGATGTTAGTGTTGTGTGTACTACTGCAGTTTCCAGCCTAAGATGTTAGTGTTGTGTGTACTACTGCAGTCTCCAGCCTGCTGTGATGTTAGCGTTGTGTGCACTACTGCAGTCTCCAGCCTAGGATGTTAGTGTTGTGTGTACTACTGCAGTCTCCAGCCTAGGATATTAGCGTTGTGTGTACTACTGCAGTCTCCAGCCTGTAGTGTTATTAGTGTTGTGTGCACTACTGCAGTCTCCAGCCTAGGATGTTAGCGTTGTGTGTACTACTGCAGTCTCCAGCCTATGATGTTAGCGTTGTGTGTACTACTGCAGTCTCCAGCCTAAGATGTTAGTGTTGTGTGTACTACTGCAGTCTCCAGCCTGCTGTGATGTTAGCGTTGTGTGCACTACTGCAGTCTCCAGCCTAGGATGTTAGTGTTGTGTGTACTACTGCAGTCTCCAGCCTAGGATGTTAGCGTTGTGTGTACTACTGCAGTCTCCAGCCTGCAGTGATATTAGTGTTGTGTGCACTACTGCAGTCTCCAGCCTAGGATGTAAGCGTTGTGTATACTACTGCAGTCTCCAGCCTATGATGTTAGCGTTGTGTGTACTACTGCAGTCTCCAGCCTGCAGTGATATTAGTGTTGTGTGTACTACTGCAGTCTCCAGCCTAGGATGTTAGCGTTGTGTATACTACTGCAGTCTCCAGCCTGCAGTGATATTAGTGTTGTGTGTACTACTGCAGTCTCCAGCCTATGATGTTAGTGTTGTGTGTACTACTGCAGTCTCCAGCCTAGGATGTTAGCGTTGTGTGTACTACTGCAGTCTCCAGCCTGCAGTGATATTAGTGTTGTGTGTACTACTGCAGTCTCCAGCCTGCAGTGATATTAGTGTTGTGTGTACTACTTCAGTCTCCAGCCTGCAGTGATATTAGTGTTGTGTGTACTACTGCAGTCTCCAGCCTATGATGTTAGTGTTGTGTGTACTACTGCAGTCTCCAGCCTAGGATATTAGCGTTGTGTGTACTACTGCAGTCTCCAGCCTGCAGTGATATTAGTGTTGTGTGTACTACTGCAGTCTCCAGCCTAGGATGTTAGCGTTGTGTATACTACTGCAGTCTCCAGCCTGCAGTGATATTAGTGTTTTGTGTACTACTGCAGTCTCCAGCCTAGGATGTTAGCGTTGTGTGTACTACTGCAGTCTCCAGCCTGCTGTGATATTAGTGTTGTGTGTACTACTGCAGTCTCCAGCCTGCAGTGATATTAGTGTTGTGTGTACTACTGCAGTCTCCAGCCTGCAGTGTTAGTGTTGTGTGTACTACTGCAGTCTCCAGCCTGCAGTGATATTAGTGTTGTGTGTACTACTGCAGTCTCCAGCCTGCAGTGATATTAGTAATTTGTGTACTACTGCAGTTTCCAGCCTAGGATGTTAGCGTTGTGTGTACTACTGCAGTCTCCAGCCTAGGATGTTAGCGTTGTGTGCACTACTGCAGTCTCCAGCCTGCTGTGATATTAGTGTTGTGTGTACTACTGCAGTCTCCAGCCTGCAGTGATATTAGTGTTGTGTGTACTACTGCAGTCTCCAGCCTAGGATGTTAGCGTTGTGTGTACTACTGCAGTCTCCAGCCTGCTGTGATATTAGTGTTGTGTGTACTACTGCAGTCTCCAGCCTGCAGTGATATTAGTGTTGTGTGTACTACTGCAGTCTCCAGCCTAGGATGTTAGCGTTGTGTGTACTACTGCAGTCTCCAGCCTGCAGTGATATTAGTGTTGTATGTACTACTGCAGTCTCCAGCCTAGGATGTTAGCGTTGTGTGTACTACTGCAGTCTCCAGCCTGCAGTGATATTAGTGTTGTGTGTACTACTGCAGTCTCCAGCCTAGGATGTTAGCGTTGTGTGTACTACTGCAGTCTCCAGCCTGCAGTGATATTAGTGTTGTGTGTACTACTGCAGTCTCCAGCCTAGGACGTTAGCGTTGTGTGTACTACTGCAGTCTCCAGCCTAGGATGTTAGCGGTGTGTGTACTACTGCAGTCTCCAGCCTATGATGTTAATGTTGTGTGTACTACTGCAGTCTCCAGCCTAGGATGTTAGTGTTGTGTGTACTACTGCAGTCTCCAGCCTAGGATGTTAGTGTTGTGTGCACTACTGCAGTCTCCAGCCTAGGATGTTATCGTTGTGTGTACTACTGCAGTCTCCAGCCTAGGATGTTAGCGGTGTGTGTACTACTGCAGTCTCCAGCCTGCAGTGATATTAGTGTTGTGTGTACTACTGCAGTCTCCAGCCTGCTGTGTTAGTGTTTTGTGTACTACTGCAGCCTCCAGCCTGCAGTGATATTAGTGTTTTGTGTACTACTGCAGTTTCCAGCCTATGATGTTAGTGTTATTTGTACTACTGCAGTCTCCAGCCTGCAGTGATGTTAGTGTTGTGTGCACTACTGCAGTCTCCAGCCTGCAGTGATATTAGTGTTGTGTGCACTACTGCAGTCTCCAGCCTGCAGTGATATTAGTGTTGTGTGTACTACTGCAGTCTCCAGCCTAGGATGTTAGCGGTGTGTGTACTACTGCAGTCTCCAGCCTGCAGTGATATTAGTGTTGTGTGTAATACTGCAGTCTCCAGCCTAGGATGTTAGCGTTGTGTGCACTACTGCAGTCTCCAGCCTGCAGTGATATTAGTGTTGTGTGTACTACTGCAGTCTCCAGCCTGCAGTGATGTTAGCGTTGTGTGTACTACTGCAGTCTCCAGCCTGCTGTGTTAGTGTTGTGTGTACTACTGCAGTCTCCAGCCTGCAGTGATGTTAGCGTTGTGTGTACTACTGCAGTCTCCAGCCTGCAGTGATATTAGTGTTGTGTGTACTACTGCAGTCTCCAGCCTGCAGTGATGTTAGCGTTGTGTGTACTACTGCAGTCTCCAGCCTGCTGTGATGTTAGCGTTGTGTGTACTACTGCAGTCTCCAGCCTGCAGTGATATTAGTGTTGTGTGTACTACTGCAGTCTCCAGCCTAGGATGTTAGCGTTGTGTGTACTACTGCAGTCTCCAGCCTGCAGTGATATTAGTGTTGTGTGTACTACTGCAGTCTCCAGCCTGCAGTGATATTAGCGTTGTGTGTACTACTGCAGTCTCCAGCCTGCTGTGATGTTAGCGTTGTGTGTACTACTGCAGTCTCCAGCCTGCAGTGATATTAGTGTTGTGTGTACTACTGCAGTCTCCAGCCTAGGATGTTAGCGGTGTGTGTACTACTGCAGTCTCCAGCCTGCAGTGATATTAGTGTTGTGTGTACTACTGCAGTCTCCAGCCTAGGATGTTAGCGTTGTGTGCACTACTGCAGTCTCCAGCCTGCTGTGATATTAGTGTTGTGTGCACTACTGCAGTCTCCAGCCTGCAGTGATATTAGTGTTGTGTGCACTACTGCAGTCTCCAGCCTGCAGTGATATTAGTGTTGTGTGTACTACTGCAGTCTCCAGCCTGCAGTGATGTTAGCGTTGTGTGTACTACTGCAGTCTCCAGCCTGCTGTGTTAGTGTTGTGTGTACTACTGCAGTCTCCAGCCTGCAGTGATGTTAGCGTTGTGTGTACTACTGCAGTCTCCAGCCTAGGATATTAGTGTTGTGTGCACTACTGCAGTCTCCAGCCTAGGATGTTAGCGTTGTGTGCACTACTGCAGTTTTTAGCCTGCAGTGATGTTAGTGTTGTGTGTACTACTGCAGTCTCCAGCCTGCAGTGATGTTAGCGTTGTGTGTACTACTGCAGTCTCCAGCCTGCAGTGATATTAGTGTTGTGTGTACTACTGCAGTCTCCAGCCTGCAGTGATGTTAGCGTTGTGTGTACTACTGCAGTCTCCAGCCTGCAGTGTTAGTGTTGTGTGTACTACTGCAGTCTCCAGCCTGCAGTGATATTAGTGTTGTGTGTACTACTGCAGTCTCCAGCCTGCAGTGATATTAGCGGTGTGTGTACTACTGCAGTCTCCAGCCTAGGATGTTAGTGTTGTGTGTACTACTGCAGTCTCCAGCCTGCAGTGATATTAGTGTTGTGTGCACTACTGCAGTCTCCAGCCTAGGATATTAGTGTTGTGTGTACTACTGCAGTCTCCAGCCTGCTGTGATGTTAGCGTTGTGTGTACTACTGCAGTCTCCAGCCTGCAGTTATATTAGTGTTGTGTGTACTACTGCAGTTTCCAGCCTAGGATGTTAGTGTTGTGTGTACTACTGCAGTCTCCAGCCTGCAGTGATATTAGTGTTGTGTGTACTACTGCAGTCTCCAGCCTGCAGTGATGTTAGTGTTGTGTGTACTACTGCAGTCTCCAGCCTATGATGTTAGCGTTGTGTGTACTACTGCAGTCTCCAGCCTGCTGTGATGTTAGCGTTGTGTGTACTACTGCAGTCTCCAGCCTAGGATGTTAGCATTGTGTGCACTACTGCAGTCTCCAGCCTGCTGTGTTAGTGTTGTGTGCACTACTGCAGTCTCCAGCCTAGGATATTAGTGTTGTGTGTACTATTGCAGTCTCCAGCCTGCTGTGATGTTAGCGTTGTGTGTACTACTGCAGTCTCCAGCCTGCTGTGTTAGTGTTGTGTGCACTACTGCAGTCTCCAGCCTAGGATATTAGTGTTGTGTGTACTACTGCAGTCTCCAGCCTGCAGTGATATTAGTGTTGTGTGTACTACTGCAGTCTCCAGCCTGCAGTGATATTAGTAATTTGTGTACTACTGCAGTTTCCAGCCTAGGATGTTAGCGTTGTGTGTACTACTGCAGTCTCCAGCCTAGGATGTTAGCGTTGTGTGCACTACTGCAGTCTCCAGCCTGCTGTGATATTAGTGTTGTGTGTACTACTGCAGTCTCCAGCCTGCAGTGATATTAGTGTTGTGTGTACTACTGCAGTCTCCAGCCTAGGATGTTAGCGTTGTGTGTACTACTGCAGTCTCCAGCCTGCTGTGATATTAGTGTTGTGTGTACTACTGCAGTCTCCAGCCTGCAGTGATATTAGTGTTGTGTGTACTACTGCAGTCTCCAGCCTAGGATGTTAGCGTTGTGTGTACTACTGCAGTCTCCAGCCTGCAGTGATATTAGTGTTGTATGTACTACTGCAGTCTCCAGCCTAGGATGTTAGCGTTGTGTGTACTACTGCAGTCTCCAGCCTGCAGTGATATTAGTGTTGTGTGTACTACTGCAGTCTCCAGCCTAGGATGTTAGCGTTGTGTGTACTACTGCAGTCTCCAGCCTGCAGTGATATTAGTGTTGTGTGTACTACTGCAGTCTCCAGCCTAGGACGTTAGCGTTGTGTGTACTACTGCAGTCTCCAGCCTAGGATGTTAGCGGTGTGTGTACTACTGCAGTCTCCAGCCTATGATGTTAATGTTGTGTGTACTACTGCAGTCTCCAGCCTAGGATGTTAGTGTTGTGTGTACTACTGCAGTCTCCAGCCTAGGATGTTAGTGTTGTGTGCACTACTGCAGTCTCCAGCCTAGGATGTTATCGTTGTGTGTACTACTGCAGTCTCCAGCCTAGGATGTTAGCGTTGTGTGCACTACTGCAGTCTCCAGCCTGCAGTGATATTAGTGTTGTGTGTACTACTGCAGTCTCCAGCCTGCAGTGATGTTAGCGTTGTGTGTACTACTGCAGCCTCCAGCCTGCAGTGATATTAGTGTTTTGTGTACTACTGCAGTTTCCAGCCTATGATGTTAGTGTTGTTTGTACTACTGCAGTCTCCAGCCTGCAGTGATGTTAGTGTTGTGTGCACTACTGCAGTCTCCAGCCTGCAGTGATATTAGTGTTGTGTGCACTACTGCAGTCTCCAGCCTGCAGTGATATTAGTGTTGTGTGTACTACTGCAGTCTCCAGCCTAGGATGTTAGCGGTGTGTGTACTACTGCAGTCTCCAGCCTGCAGTGATATTAGTGTTGTGTGTAATACTGCAGTCTCCAGCCTAGGATGTTAGCGTTGTGTGCACTACTGCAGTCTCCAGCCTGCAGTGATATTAGTGTTGTGTGTACTACTGCAGTCTCCAGCCTGCAATGATGTTAGCGTTGTGTGTACTACTGCAGTCTCCAGCCTGCTGTGTTAGTGTTGTGTGTACTACTGCAGTCTCCAGCCTGCAGTGATGTTAGCGTTGTGTGTACTACTGCAGTCTCCAGCCTGCAGTGATATTAGTGTTGTGTGTACTACTGCAGTCTCCAGCCTGCAGTGATGTTAGCGTTGTGTGTTCTACTGCAGTCTCCAGCCTGCTGTGATGTTAGCGTTGTGTGTACTACTGCAGTCTCCAGCCTGCAGTGATATTAGTGTTGTGTGTACTACTGCAGTCTCCAGCCTAGGATGTTAGCGTTGTGTGTACTACTGCAGTCTCCAGCCTGCAGTGATATTAGTGTTGTGTGTACTACTGCAGTCTCCAGCCTGCAGTGATATTAGCGTTGTGTGTACTACTGCAGTCTCCAGCCTGCTGTGATGTTAGCGTTGTGTGTACTACTGCAGTCTCCAGCCTGCAGTGATATTAGTGTTGTGTGTACTACTGCAGTCTCCAGCCTAGGATGTTAGCGGTGTGTGTACTACTGCAGTCTCCAGCCTGCAGTGATATTAGTGTTGTGTGTACTACTGCAGTCTCCAGCCTAGGATGTTAGCGTTGTGTGCACTACTGCAGTCTCCAGCCTGCTGTGATATTAGTGTTGTGTGCACTACTGCAGTCTCCAGCCTGCAGTGATATTAGTGTTGTGTGCACTACTGCAGTCTCCAGCCTGCAGTGATATTAGTGTTGTGTGTACTACTGCAGTCTCCAGCCTGCAGTGATGTTAGCGTTGTGTGTACTACTGCAGTCTCCAGCCTGCTGTGTTAGTGTTGTGTGTACTACTGCAGTCTCCAGCCTGCAGTGATGTTAGCGTTGTGTGTACTACTGCAGTCTCCAGCCTAGGATATTAGTGTTGTGTGCACTACTGCAGTCTCCAGCCTAGGATGTTAGCGTTGTGTGCACTACTGCAGTTTTTAGCCTGCAGTGATGTTAGTGTTGTGTGTACTACTGCAGTCTCCAGCCTGCAGTGATGTTAGCGTTGTGTGTACTACTGCAGTCTCCAGCCTGCAGTGATATTAGTGTTGTGTGTACTACTGCAGTCTCCAGCCTGCAGTGATGTTAGCGTTGTGTGTACTACTGCAGTCTCCAGCCTGCAGTGTTAGTGTTGTGTGTACTACTGCAGTCTCCAGCCTGCAGTGATATTAGTGTTGTGTGTACTACTGCAGTCTCCAGCCTGCAGTGATATTAGCGGTGTGTGTACTACTGCAGTCTCCAGCCTAGGATGTTAGTGTTGTGTGTACTACTGCAGTCTCCAGCCTGCAGTGATATTAGTGTTGTGTGCACTACTGCAGTCTCCAGCCTAGGATATTAGTGTTGTGTGTACTACTGCAGTCTCCAGCCTGCTGTGATGTTAGCGTTGTGTGTACTACTGCAGTCTCCAGCCTGCAGTGATATTAGTGTTGTGTGTACTACTGCAGTTTCCAGCCTAGGATGTTAGTGTTGTGTGTACTACTGCAGTCTCCAGCCTGCAGTGATATTAGTGTTGTGTGTACTACTGCAGTCTCCAGCCTGCAGTGATGTTAGTGTTGTGTGTACTACTGCAGTCTCCAGCCTATGATGTTAGCGTTGTGTGTACTACTGCAGTCTCCAGCCTGCTGTGATGTTAGCGTTGTGTGTACTACTGCAGTCTCCAGCCTATGATGTTAGCGTTGTGTGTACTACTGCAGTCTCCAGCCTGCAGTGATATTAGTGTTGTGTGTACTACTGCAGTCTCCAGCCTAGGATGTTAGCGTTGTGTGTACTACTGCAGTCTCCAGCCTGCAGTGATATTAGTGTTGTGTGTACTACTGCAGTCTCCAGCCTATGATGTTAGCGTTGTGTGTACTACTGCAGTCTCCAGCCTGCAGTGATATTAGTGTTGTGTGTACTACTGCAGTCTCCAGCCTAGGATGTAAGCGTTGTGTGTACTACTGCAGTCTCCAGCCTGCAGTGATATTAGTGTTGTGTGTACTACTGCAGTCTCCAGCCTGCAGTGATATTAGTGTTGTGTGTACTACTGCAGTCTCCAGCCTAGGATGTTAGCGTTGTGTGTACTACTGCAGTCTCCAGCCTGCTGTGTTAGTGTTGTGTGTGCTACTGCAGTCTCCAGCCTGCAGTGATATTAGTGTTGTGTGCACTACTGCAGTCTCCAGCCTAGGATGTTAGCGTTGTGTGTACTACTGCAGTCTCCAGCCTAGGATATTAGTGTTGTGTGTACTACTGCAGTCTCCAGCCTAGGATGTTAGCGTTGTGTGTACTACTGCAGTCTCCAGCCTAGGATGTTAGCGTTGTGTGTACTACTGCAGTCTCCAGCCTGCAGTGATGTTAGTGTTGTGTGTACTACTGCAGTCTCCAGCCTGCAGTGATATTAGTGTTGTGTGTACTACTGTAGTCTCCAGCCTATGATGTTAGCGTTGTGTGTACTACTGCAGTCTCCAGCCTGCAGTGATATTAGTGTTGTGTGTACTACTGCAGTCTCCAGCCTGCAGTGATATTAGCGTTGTGTGTACTACTGCAGTCTCCAGCCTAGGATGTTAGTGTTGTGTGTACTACTGCAGTTTCCAGCCTAAGATGTTAGTGTTGTGTGTACTACTGCAGTCTCCAGCCTGCTGTGATGTTAGCGTTGTGTGCACTACTGCAGTCTCCAGCCTAGGATGTTAGTGTTGTGTGTACTACTGCAGTCTCCAGCCTAGGATATTAGCGTTGTGTGTACTACTGCAGTCTCCAGCCTGTAGTGTTATTAGTGTTGTGTGCACTACTGCAGTCTCCAGCCTAGGATGTTAGCGTTGTGTGTACTACTGCAGTCTCCAGCCTATGATGTTAGCGTTGTGTGTACTACTGCAGTCTCCAGCCTAAGATGTTAGTGTTGTGTGTACTACTGCAGTCTCCAGCCTGCTGTGATGTTAGCGTTGTGTGCACTACTGCAGTCTCCAGCCTAGGATGTTAGTGTTGTGTGTACTACTGCAGTCTCCAGCCTAGGATGTTAGCGTTGTGTGTACTACTGCAGTCTCCAGCCTGCAGTGATATTAGTGTTGTGTGCACTACTGCAGTCTCCAGCCTAGGATGTAAGCGTTGTGTATACTACTGCAGTCTCCAGCCTATGATGTTAGCGTTGTGTGTACTACTGCAGTCTCCAGCCTGCAGTGATATTAGTGTTGTGTGTACTACTGCAGTCTCCAGCCTAGGATGTTAGCGTTGTGTATACTACTGCAGTCTCCAGCCTGCAGTGATATTAGTGTTGTGTGTACTACTGCAGTCTCCAGCCTATGATGTTAGTGTTGTGTGTACTACTGCAGTCTCCAGCCTAGGATGTTAGCGTTGTGTGTACTACTGCAGTCTCCAGCCTGCAGTGATATTAGTGTTGTGTGTACTACTGCAGTCTCCAGCCTGCAGTGATATTAGTGTTGTGTGTACTACTTCAGTCTCCAGCCTGCAGTGATATTAGTGTTGTGTGTACTACTGCAGTCTCCAGCCTATGATGTTAGTGTTGTGTGTACTACTGCAGTCTCCAGCCTAGGATATTAGCGTTGTGTGTACTACTGCAGTCTCCAGCCTGCAGTGATATTAGTGTTGTGTGTACTACTGCAGTCTCCAGCCTAGGATGTTAGCGTTGTGTATACTACTGCAGTCTCCAGCCTGCAGTGATATTAGTGTTTTGTGTACTACTGCAGTCTCCAGCCTAGGATGTTAGCGTTGTGTGTACTACTGCAGTCTCCAGCCTGCTGTGATATTAGTGTTGTGTGTACTACTGCAGTCTCCAGCCTGCAGTGATATTAGTGTTGTGTGTACTACTGCAGTCTCCAGCCTGCAGTGTTAGTGTTGTGTGTACTACTGCAGTCTCCAGCCTGCAGTGATATTAGTGTTGTGTGTACTACTGCAGTCTCCAGCCTGCAGTGATATTAGTAATTTGTGTACTACTGCAGTTTCCAGCCTAGGATGTTAGCGTTGTGTGTACTACTGCAGTCTCCAGCCTAGGATGTTAGCGTTGTGTGCACTACTGCAGTCTCCAGCCTGCTGTGATATTAGTGTTGTGTGTACTACTGCAGTCTCCAGCCTGCAGTGATATTAGTGTTGTGTGTACTACTGCAGTCTCCAGCCTAGGATGTTAGCGTTGTGTGTACTACTGCAGTCTCCAGCCTGCTGTGATATTAGTGTTGTGTGTACTACTGCAGTCTCCAGCCTGCAGTGATATTAGTGTTGTGTGTACTACTGCAGTCTCCAGCCTAGGATGTTAGCGTTGTGTGTACTACTGCAGTCTCCAGCCTGCAGTGATATTAGTGTTGTATGTACTACTGCAGTCTCCAGCCTAGGATGTTAGCGTTGTGTGTACTACTGCAGTCTCCAGCCTGCAGTGATATTAGTGTTGTGTGTACTACTGCAGTCTCCAGCCTAGGATGTTAGCGTTGTGTGTACTACTGCAGTCTCCAGCCTGCAGTGATATTAGTGTTGTGTGTACTACTGCAGTCTCCAGCCTAGGACGTTAGCGTTGTGTGTACTACTGCAGTCTCCAGCCTAGGATGTTAGCGGTGTGTGTACTACTGCAGTCTCCAGCCTATGATGTTAATGTTGTGTGTACTACTGCAGTCTCCAGCCTAGGATGTTAGTGTTGTGTGTACTACTGCAGTCTCCAGCCTAGGATGTTAGTGTTGTGTGCACTACTGCAGTCTCCAGCCTAGGATGTTATCGTTGTGTGTACTACTGCAGTCTCCAGCCTAGGATGTTAGCGGTGTGTGTACTACTGCAGTCTCCAGCCTGCAGTGATATTAGTGTTGTGTGTACTACTGCAGTCTCCAGCCTGCTGTGTTAGTGTTTTGTGTACTACTGCAGCCTCCAGCCTGCAGTGATATTAGTGTTTTGTGTACTACTGCAGTTTCCAGCCTATGATGTTAGTGTTATTTGTACTACTGCAGTCTCCAGCCTGCAGTGATGTTAGTGTTGTGTGCACTACTGCAGTCTCCAGCCTGCAGTGATATTAGTGTTGTGTGCACTACTGCAGTCTCCAGCCTGCAGTGATATTAGTGTTGTGTGTACTACTGCAGTCTCCAGCCTAGGATGTTAGCGGTGTGTGTACTACTGCAGTCTCCAGCCTGCAGTGATATTAGTGTTGTGTGTAATACTGCAGTCTCCAGCCTAGGATGTTAGCGTTGTGTGCACTACTGCAGTCTCCAGCCTGCAGTGATATTAGTGTTGTGTGTACTACTGCAGTCTCCAGCCTGCAGTGATGTTAGCGTTGTGTGTACTACTGCAGTCTCCAGCCTGCTGTGTTAGTGTTGTGTGTACTACTGCAGTCTCCAGCCTGCAGTGATGTTAGCGTTGTGTGTACTACTGCAGTCTCCAGCCTGCAGTGATATTAGTGTTGTGTGTACTACTGCAGTCTCCAGCCTGCAGTGATGTTAGCGTTGTGTGTACTACTGCAGTCTCCAGCCTGCTGTGATGTTAGCGTTGTGTGTACTACTGCAGTCTCCAGCCTGCAGTGATATTAGTGTTGTGTGTACTACTGCAGTCTCCAGCCTAGGATGTTAGCGTTGTGTGTACTACTGCAGTCTCCAGCCTGCAGTGATATTAGTGTTGTGTGTACTACTGCAGTCTCCAGCCTGCAGTGATATTAGCGTTGTGTGTACTACTGCAGTCTCCAGCCTGCTGTGATGTTAGCGTTGTGTGTACTACTGCAGTCTCCAGCCTGCAGTGATATTAGTGTTGTGTGTACTACTGCAGTCTCCAGCCTAGGATGTTAGCGGTGTGTGTACTACTGCAGTCTCCAGCCTGCAGTGATATTAGTGTTGTGTGTACTACTGCAGTCTCCAGCCTAGGATGTTAGCGTTGTGTGCACTACTGCAGTCTCCAGCCTGCTGTGATATTAGTGTTGTGTGCACTACTGCAGTCTCCAGCCTGCAGTGATATTAGTGTTGTGTGCACTACTGCAGTCTCCAGCCTGCAGTGATATTAGTGTTGTGTGTACTACTGCAGTCTCCAGCCTGCAGTGATGTTAGCGTTGTGTGTACTACTGCAGTCTCCAGCCTGCTGTGTTAGTGTTGTGTGTACTACTGCAGTCTCCAGCCTGCAGTGATGTTAGCGTTGTGTGTACTACTGCAGTCTCCAGCCTAGGATATTAGTGTTGTGTGCACTACTGCAGTCTCCAGCCTAGGATGTTAGCGTTGTGTGCACTACTGCAGTTTTTAGCCTGCAGTGATGTTAGTGTTGTGTGTACTACTGCAGTCTCCAGCCTGCAGTGATGTTAGCGTTGTGTGTACTACTGCAGTCTCCAGCCTGCAGTGATATTAGTGTTGTGTGTACTACTGCAGTCTCCAGCCTGCAGTGATGTTAGCGTTGTGTGTACTACTGCAGTCTCCAGCCTGCAGTGTTAGTGTTGTGTGTACTACTGCAGTCTCCAGCCTGCAGTGATATTAGTGTTGTGTGTACTACTGCAGTCTCCAGCCTGCAGTGATATTAGCGGTGTGTGTACTACTGCAGTCTCCAGCCTAGGATGTTAGTGTTGTGTGTACTACTGCAGTCTCCAGCCTGCAGTGATATTAGTGTTGTGTGCACTACTGCAGTCTCCAGCCTAGGATATTAGTGTTGTGTGTACTACTGCAGTCTCCAGCCTGCTGTGATGTTAGCGTTGTGTGTACTACTGCAGTCTCCAGCCTGCAGTTATATTAGTGTTGTGTGTACTACTGCAGTTTCCAGCCTAGGATGTTAGTGTTGTGTGTACTACTGCAGTCTCCAGCCTGCAGTGATATTAGTGTTGTGTGTACTACTGCAGTCTCCAGCCTGCAGTGATGTTAGTGTTGTGTGTACTACTGCAGTCTCCAGCCTATGATGTTAGCGTTGTGTGTACTACTGCAGTCTCCAGCCTGCTGTGATGTTAGCGTTGTGTGTACTACTGCAGTCTCCAGCCTAGGATGTTAGCATTGTGTGCACTACTGCAGTCTCCAGCCTGCTGTGTTAGTGTTGTGTGCACTACTGCAGTCTCCAGCCTAGGATATTAGTGTTGTGTGTACTATTGCAGTCTCCAGCCTGCTGTGATGTTAGCGTTGTGTGTACTACTGCAGTCTCCAGCCTGCTGTGTTAGTGTTGTGTGCACTACTGCAGTCTCCAGCCTAGGATATTAGTGTTGTGTGTACTACTGCAGTCTCCAGCCTGCAGTGATATTAGTGTTGTGTGTACTACTGCAGTCTCCAGCCTGCAGTGATATTAGTAATTTGTGTACTACTGCAGTTTCCAGCCTAGGATGTTAGCGTTGTGTGTACTACTGCAGTCTCCAGCCTAGGATGTTAGCGTTGTGTGCACTACTGCAGTCTCCAGCCTGCTGTGATATTAGTGTTGTGTGTACTACTGCAGTCTCCAGCCTGCAGTGATATTAGTGTTGTGTGTACTACTGCAGTCTCCAGCCTAGGATGTTAGCGTTGTGTGTACTACTGCAGTCTCCAGCCTGCTGTGATATTAGTGTTGTGTGTACTACTGCAGTCTCCAGCCTGCAGTGATATTAGTGTTGTGTGTACTACTGCAGTCTCCAGCCTAGGATGTTAGCGTTGTGTGTACTACTGCAGTCTCCAGCCTGCAGTGATATTAGTGTTGTATGTACTACTGCAGTCTCCAGCCTAGGATGTTAGCGTTGTGTGTACTACTGCAGTCTCCAGCCTGCAGTGATATTAGTGTTGTGTGTACTACTGCAGTCTCCAGCCTAGGATGTTAGCGTTGTGTGTACTACTGCAGTCTCCAGCCTGCAGTGATATTAGTGTTGTGTGTACTACTGCAGTCTCCAGCCTAGGACGTTAGCGTTGTGTGTACTACTGCAGTCTCCAGCCTAGGATGTTAGCGGTGTGTGTACTACTGCAGTCTCCAGCCTATGATGTTAATGTTGTGTGTACTACTGCAGTCTCCAGCCTAGGATGTTAGTGTTGTGTGTACTACTGCAGTCTCCAGCCTAGGATGTTAGTGTTGTGTGCACTACTGCAGTCTCCAGCCTAGGATGTTATCGTTGTGTGTACTACTGCAGTCTCCAGCCTAGGATGTTAGCGTTGTGTGCACTACTGCAGTCTCCAGCCTGCAGTGATATTAGTGTTGTGTGTACTACTGCAGTCTCCAGCCTGCAGTGATGTTAGCGTTGTGTGTACTACTGCAGCCTCCAGCCTGCAGTGATATTAGTGTTTTGTGTACTACTGCAGTTTCCAGCCTATGATGTTAGTGTTGTTTGTACTACTGCAGTCTCCAGCCTGCAGTGATGTTAGTGTTGTGTGCACTACTGCAGTCTCCAGCCTGCAGTGATATTAGTGTTGTGTGCACTACTGCAGTCTCCAGCCTGCAGTGATATTAGTGTTGTGTGTACTACTGCAGTCTCCAGCCTAGGATGTTAGCGGTGTGTGTACTACTGCAGTCTCCAGCCTGCAGTGATATTAGTGTTGTGTGTAATACTGCAGTCTCCAGCCTAGGATGTTAGCGTTGTGTGCACTACTGCAGTCTCCAGCCTGCAGTGATATTAGTGTTGTGTGTACTACTGCAGTCTCCAGCCTGCAATGATGTTAGCGTTGTGTGTACTACTGCAGTCTCCAGCCTGCTGTGTTAGTGTTGTGTGTACTACTGCAGTCTCCAGCCTGCAGTGATGTTAGCGTTGTGTGTACTACTGCAGTCTCCAGCCTGCAGTGATATTAGTGTTGTGTGTACTACTGCAGTCTCCAGCCTGCAGTGATGTTAGCGTTGTGTGTTCTACTGCAGTCTCCAGCCTGCTGTGATGTTAGCGTTGTGTGTACTACTGCAGTCTCCAGCCTGCAGTGATATTAGTGTTGTGTGTACTACTGCAGTCTCCAGCCTAGGATGTTAGCGTTGTGTGTACTACTGCAGTCTCCAGCCTGCAGTGATATTAGTGTTGTGTGTACTACTGCAGTCTCCAGCCTGCAGTGATATTAGCGTTGTGTGTACTACTGCAGTCTCCAGCCTGCTGTGATGTTAGCGTTGTGTGTACTACTGCAGTCTCCAGCCTGCAGTGATATTAGTGTTGTGTGTACTACTGCAGTCTCCAGCCTAGGATGTTAGCGGTGTGTGTACTACTGCAGTCTCCAGCCTGCAGTGATATTAGTGTTGTGTGTACTACTGCAGTCTCCAGCCTAGGATGTTAGCGTTGTGTGCACTACTGCAGTCTCCAGCCTGCTGTGATATTAGTGTTGTGTGCACTACTGCAGTCTCCAGCCTGCAGTGATATTAGTGTTGTGTGCACTACTGCAGTCTCCAGCCTGCAGTGATATTAGTGTTGTGTGTACTACTGCAGTCTCCAGCCTGCAGTGATGTTAGCGTTGTGTGTACTACTGCAGTCTCCAGCCTGCTGTGTTAGTGTTGTGTGTACTACTGCAGTCTCCAGCCTGCAGTGATGTTAGCGTTGTGTGTACTACTGCAGTCTCCAGCCTAGGATATTAGTGTTGTGTGCACTACTGCAGTCTCCAGCCTAGGATGTTAGCGTTGTGTGCACTACTGCAGTTTTTAGCCTGCAGTGATGTTAGTGTTGTGTGTACTACTGCAGTCTCCAGCCTGCAGTGATGTTAGCGTTGTGTGTACTACTGCAGTCTCCAGCCTGCAGTGATATTAGTGTTGTGTGTACTACTGCAGTCTCCAGCCTGCAGTGATGTTAGCGTTGTGTGTACTACTGCAGTCTCCAGCCTGCAGTGTTAGTGTTGTGTGTACTACTGCAGTCTCCAGCCTGCAGTGATATTAGTGTTGTGTGTACTACTGCAGTCTCCAGCCTGCAGTGATATTAGCGGTGTGTGTACTACTGCAGTCTCCAGCCTAGGATGTTAGTGTTGTGTGTACTACTGCAGTCTCCAGCCTGCAGTGATATTAGTGTTGTGTGCACTACTGCAGTCTCCAGCCTAGGATATTAGTGTTGTGTGTACTACTGCAGTCTCCAGCCTGCTGTGATGTTAGCGTTGTGTGTACTACTGCAGTCTCCAGCCTGCAGTGATATTAGTGTTGTGTGTACTACTGCAGTTTCCAGCCTAGGATGTTAGTGTTGTGTGTACTACTGCAGTCTCCAGCCTGCAGTGATATTAGTGTTGTGTGTACTACTGCAGTCTCCAGCCTGCAGTGATGTTAGTGTTGTGTGTACTACTGCAGTCTCCAGCCTATGATGTTAGCGTTGTGTGTACTACTGCAGTCTCCAGCCTGCTGTGATGTTAGCGTTGTGTGTACTACTGCAGTCTCCAGCCTAGGATGTTAGCATTGTGTGCACTACTGCAGTCTCCAGCCTAGGATGTTAGCGTTGTGTGTACTACTGCAGTCTCCAGCCTGCTGTGATATTAGTGTTGTGTGTACTACTGCAGTCTCCAGCCTAGGATGTTAGCGTTGTGTGTACTACTGCAGTCTCCAGCCTGCAGTGATATTAGTGTTGTGTGTACTACTGCAGTCTCCAGCCTAGGATGTTAGCGTTGTGTGCACTACTGCAGTCTCCAGCCTGCTGTGATATTAGTGTTGTGTGTACTACTGCAGTCTCCAGCCTGCAGTGATATTAGTGTTGTGTGTACTACTGCAGTCTCCAGCCTAGGATGTAAGTGTTGTGTGTACTACTGCAGTCTCCAGCCTGTAGTGATATTAGTGTTGTGTGTACTACTGCAGTCTCCAGCCTAGGATGTTAGCGGTGTGTGTACTACTGCAGTCTCCAGCCTGCAGTGATATTAGTGTTGTGTGTACTACTGCAGTTTTCAGCCTAGGATGTTAGCGTTGTGTGTACTACTGCAGTTTCCAGCCTGCAGTGATGTTAGTGTTGTGTGTACTACTGCAGTCTCCAGCCTAGGATGTTAGCGTTGTGTGTACTACTGCAGTCTCCAGCCTGCAGTGATATTAGTGTTGTGTGTACTACTGCAGTCTCCAGCCTAGGATGTTAGTGTTTTGTGTACTACTGCAGTCTCCAGCCTGCTGTGATGTTAGCGTTGTGTGTACTACTGCAGTCTCCAGCCTGCAGTGATATTAGTGTTGTGTGTACTACTGCAGTCTCCAGCCTGCTGTGATATTAGTGTTGTGTGTACTACTGCAGTCTCCAGCCTGCAGTGATGTTAGTGTTGTGTGTACTACTGCAGTCTCCAGCCTAGGATGTTAGCGTTGTGTGTACTACTGCAGTCTCCAGCCTGCAGTGATATTAGTGTTGTGTGTACTACTGCAGTCTCCAGCCTAGGATGTTAGCGTTGTGTGTACTACTGCAGTCTCCAGCCTGCAGTGATATTAGTGTTGTGTGTACTACTGCAGTCTCCAGCCTAGGATGTTAGCGTTGTGTGTACTACTGCAGTCTCCAGCCTGCAGTGATATTAGTGTTGTGTGCACTACTGCAGTCTCCAGCCTGCAGTGATATTAGTGTTGTGTGCACTACTGCAGTTTCCAGCCTATGATGTTAGCGTTGTGTGCACTACTGCAGTCTCCAGCCTGCAGTGATATTAGTGTTGTGTGCACTACTGCAGTCTCCAGCCTGCAGTGATATTAGTAATTTGTGTACTACTGCAGTTTCCAGCCTAGGATGTTAGCGTTGTGTGTACTACTGCAGTCTCCAGCCTAGGATGTTAGCGTTGTGTGCACTACTGCAGTCTCCAGCCTGCTGTGATATTAGTGTTGTGTGTACTACTGCAGTCTCCAGCCTGCAGTGATATTAGTGTTGTGTGTACTACTGCAGTCTCCAGCCTAGGATGTTAGCGTTGTGTGTACTACTGCAGTCTCCAGCCTGCTGTGATATTAGTGTTGTGTGTACTACTGCAGTCTCCAGCCTGCAGTGATATTAGTGTTGTGTGTACTACTGCAGTCTCCAGCCTAGGATGTTAGCGTTGTGTGTACTACTGCAGTCTCCAGCCTGCAGTGATATTAGTGTTGTATGTACTACTGCAGTCTCCAGCCTAGGATGTTAGCGTTGTGTGTACTACTGCAGTCTCCAGCCTGCAGTGATATTAGTGTTGTGTGTACTACTGCAGTCTCCAGCCTAGGATGTTAGCGTTGTGTGTACTACTGCAGTCTCCAGCCTGCAGTGATATTAGTGTTGTGTGTACTACTGCAGTCTCCAGCCTAGGACGTTAGCGTTGTGTGTACTACTGCAGTCTCCAGCCTAGGATGTTAGCGGTGTGTGTACTACTGCAGTCTCCAGCCTATGATGTTAATGTTGTGTGTACTACTGCAGTCTCCAGCCTAGGATGTTAGTGTTGTGTGTACTACTGCAGTCTCCAGCCTAGGATGTTAGTGTTGTGTGCACTACTGCAGTCTCCAGCCTAGGATGTTATCGTTGTGTGTACTACTGCAGTCTCCAGCCTAGGATGTTAGCGGTGTGTGTACTACTGCAGTCTCCAGCCTGCAGTGATATTAGTGTTGTGTGTACTACTGCAGTCTCCAGCCTGCTGTGTTAGTGTTTTGTGTACTACTGCAGCCTCCAGCCTGCAGTGATATTAGTGTTTTGTGTACTACTGCAGTTTCCAGCCTATGATGTTAGTGTTGTTTGTACTACTGCAGTCTCCAGCCTGCAGTGATGTTAGTGTTGTGTGCACTACTGCAGTCTCCAGCCTGCAGTGATATTAGTGTTGTGTGCACTACTGCAGTCTCCAGCCTGCAGTGATATTAGTGTTGTGTGTACTACTGCAGTCTCCAGCCTGCAGTGATGTTAGCGTTGTGTGTACTACTGCAGTCTCCAGCCTGCAGTGATATTAGTGTTGTGTGTACTACTGCAGTCTCCAGCCTAGGATGTTAGCGGTGTGTGTACTACTGCAGTCTCCAGCCTGCAGTGATATTAGTGTTGTGTGTACTACTGCAGTCTCCAGCCTAGGATGTTAGCGTTGTGTGTACTACTGCAGTCTCCAGCCTGCAGTGATATTAGTGTTGTGTGTACTACTGCAGTCTCCAGCCTGCAGTGATATTAGCGTTGTGTGTACTACTGCAGTCTCCAGCCTGCTGTGATGTTAGCGTTGTGTGTACTACTGCAGTCTCCAGCCTGCAGTGATATTAGTGTTGTGTGTACTACTGCAGTCTCCAGCCTAGGATGTTAGCGGTGTGTGTACTACTGCAGTATCCAGCCTGCAGTGATATTAGTGTTGTGTGTACTACTGCAGTCTCCAGCCTAGGATGTTAGCGTTGTGTGCACTACTGCAGTCTCCAGCCTGCAGTGATATTAGTGTTGTGTGTACTACTGCAGTCTCCAGCCTGCAGTGATGTTAGCGTTGTGTGTACTACTGCAGTCTCCAGCCTGCTGTGTTAGTGTTGTGTGTACTACTGCAGTCTCCAGCCTGCAGTGATGCTAGCGTTGTGTGTACTACTGCAGTCTCCAGCCTAGGATATTAGTGTTGTGTGCACTACTGCAGTCTCCAGCCTAGGATGTTAGCGTTGTGTGCACTACTGCAGTTTCCAGCCTGCAGTGATGTTAGTGTTGTGTGTACTACTGCAGTCTCCAGCCTGCAGTGATGTTAGCGTTGTGTGTACTACTGCAGTCTCCAGCCTGCAGTGATATTAGTGTTGTGTGTACTACTGCAGTCTCCAGCCTGCAGTGATGTTAGCGTTGTGTGTACTACTGCAGTCTCCAGCCTGCAGTGTTAGTGTTGTGTGTACTACTGCAGTCTCCAGCCTGCAGTGATATTAGTGTTGTGTGTACTACTGCAGTCTCCAGCCTGCAGTGATATTAGCGGTGTGTGTACTACTGCAGTCTCCAGCCTAGGATGTTAGTGTTGTGTGTACTACTGCAGTCTCCAGCCTGCAGTGATATTAGTGTTGTGTGCACTACTGCAGTCTCCAGCCTAGGATATTAGTGTTGTGTGTACTACTGCAGTCTCCAGCCTGCTGTGATGTTAGCGTTGTGTGTACTACTGCAGTCTCCAGCCTGCAGTGATATTAGTGTTGTGTGTACTACTGCAGTTTCCAGCCTAGGATGTTAGTGTTGTGTGTACTACTGCAGTCTCCAGCCTGCAGTGATATTAGTGTTGTGTGTACTACTGCAGTCTCCAGCCTGCAGTGATGTTAGTGTTGTGTGTACTACTGCAGTCTCCAGCCTGCAGTGATATTAGCGTTGTGTGTACTACTGCAGTCTCCAGCCTAGGATGTTAGCGTTGTGTGTACTACTGCAGTCTCCAGCCTGCTGTGATGTTAGCGTTGTGTGTACTACTGCAGTCTCCAGCCTGCAGTGATATTAGTGTTGTGTGTACTACTGCAGTCTCCAGCCTGCAGTGATATTAGTGTTGTGTGTACTACTGCAGTCTCCAGCCTAGGATGTTAGGGTTGTGTATACTACTGCAGTCTCCAGCCTAGGATGTTAGCATTGTGTGCACTACTGCAGTCTCCAGCCTGCTGTGTTAGTGTTGTGTGCACTACTGCAGTCTCCAGCCTAGGATATTAGTGTTGTGTGTACTATTGCAGTCTCCAGCCTGCTGTGTTGTTAGCGTTGTGTGTACTACTGCAGTCTCCAGCCTGCTGTGTTAGTGTTGTGTGCACTACTGCAGTCTCCAGCCTAGGATATTAGTGTTGTGTGTACTACTGCAGTCTCCAGCCTGCAGTGATATTAGTGTTGTGTGTACTACTGCAGTCTCCAGCCTAGGATGTTAGCGTTGTGTGTACTACTGCAGTCTCCAGCCTAGGATGTTAGCGTTGTGTGTACTAGTGCAGTCTCCAGCCTATGATGTTAGCGTTGTGTGTACTACTGCAGTCTCCAGCCCAAGATGTTAGTGTTGTGTGTACTACTGCAGTCTCCAGCCTGCTGTGATGTTAGCGTTGTGTGCACTACTGCAGTCTCCAGCCTAGGATGTTAGTGTTGTGTGTACTACTGCAGTCTCCAGCCTAGGATGTTAGCGTTGTGTGTACTACTGCAGTCTCCTGCCTGCAGTGATATTAGTGTTGTGTGCACTACTGCAGTCTCCAGCCTAGGATGTTAGCGTTGTGTATACTACTGCAGTCTCCAGCCTGCAGTGATATTAGTGTTGTGTGTACTACTGCAGTCTCCAGCCTATGATGTTAGCGTTGTGTGTACTACTGCAGTCTCCAGCCTGCAGTGATATTAGTGTTGTGTGTACTACTGCAGTCTCCAGCCTATGATGTTAGTGTTGTGTGTACTACTGCAGTCTCCAGCCTAGGATGTTAGCGTTGTGTGTACTACTGCAGTCTCCAGCCTAGGATGTTAGCGTTGTGTGTACTACTGCAGTCTCCAGCCTAGGATGTTAGCGTTGTGTGTACTACTGCAGTCTCCAGCCTGCAGTGATATTAGTGTTGTGTGTACTACTGCAGTCTCCAGCCTAGGATGTTAGCGTTGTGTGTACTACTGCAGTCTCCAGCCTACTGTGATATTAGTGTTGTGTGTACTACTGCAGTCTCCAGCCTAGGATGTTAGCGTTGTGTGTACTACTGCAGTCTCCAGCCTGCAGTGATATTAGTGTTGTGTGTACTACTGCAGTCTCCAGCCTAGGATGTTAGTGTTGTGTGTACTACTGCAGTCTCCAGCCTGCAGTGATATTAGTGTTGTGTGTACTACTGCAGTCTCCAGCCTAGGATGTTAGCGGTGTGTGCACTACTGCAGTCTCCAGCCTGCAGTGATGTTAGCGTTGTGTGTACTACTGCAGTCTCCAGCCTGCAGTGATATTAGTGTTGTGTGTACTACTGCAGTCTCCAGCCTGCAGTGATATTAGTGTTGTGTGTACTACTGCAGTCTCCAGCCTGCAGTGATATTAGTGTTGTGTGTACTACTGCAGTCTCCAGCCTGCAGTGATATTAGTGTTGTGTGTACTACTGCAGTCTCCAGCCTAGGATGTTAGTGTTGTGTGTACTACTGCAGTCTCCAGCCTATGATGTTAGCGTTGTGTTTACTACTGCAGTCTCCAGCCTGCAGTGATATTAGTGTTGTGTGTACTACTGCAGTCTCCAGCCTAGGATGTTAGCGTTGTGTGTACTACTGCAGTCTCCAGCCTGCAGTGATATTAGTGTTGTGTGTACTACTGCAGTCTCCAGCCTATGATGTTAGCGTTGTGTGTACTACTGCAGTCTCCAGCCTGCAGTGATATTAGTGTTGTGTGTACTACTGCAGTCTCCAGCCTAGGATGTAAGCGTTGTGTGTACTACTGCAGTCTCCAGCCTGCAGTGATATTAGTGTTGTGTGTACTACTGCAGTCTCCAGCCTGCAGTGATATTAGTGTTGTGTGTACTACTGCAGTCTCCAGCCTAGGATGTTAGCGTTGTGTGTACTACTGCAGTCTCCAGCCTGCTGTGTTAGTGTTGTGTGTGCTACTGCAGTCTCCAGCCTGCAGTGATATTAGTGTTGTGTGCACTACTGCAGTCTCCAGCCTAGGATGTTAGCGTTGTGTGTACTACTGCAGTCTCCAGCCTAGGATATTAGTGTTGTGTGTACTACTGCAGTCTCCAGCCTAGGATGTTAGCGTTGTGTGTACTACTGCAGTCTCCAGCCTAGGATGTTAGCGTTGTGTGTACTACTGCAGTCTCCAGCCTGCAGTGATGTTAGTGTTGTGTGTACTACTGCAGTCTCCAGCCTGCAGTGATATTAGTGTTGTGTGTACTACTGTAGTCTCCAGCCTATGATGTTAGCGTTGTGTGTACTACTGCAGTCTCCAGCCTGCAGTGATATTAGTGTTGTGTGTACTACTGCAGTCTCCAGCCTGCAGTGATATTAGCGTTGTGTGTACTACTGCAGTCTCCAGCCTAGGATGTTAGTGTTGTGTGTACTACTGCAGTTTCCAGCCTAAGATGTTAGTGTTGTGTGTACTACTGCAGTCTCCAGCCTGCTGTGATGTTAGCGTTGTGTGCACTACTGCAGTCTCCAGCCTAGGATGTTAGTGTTGTGTGTACTACTGCAGTCTCCAGCCTAGGATATTAGCGTTGTGTGTACTACTGCAGTCTCCAGCCTGTAGTGTTATTAGTGTTGTGTGCACTACTGCAGTCTCCAGCCTAGGATGTTAGCGTTGTGTGTACTACTGCAGTCTCCAGCCTATGATGTTAGCGTTGTGTGTACTACTGCAGTCTCCAGCCTAAGATGTTAGTGTTGTGTGTACTACTGCAGTCTCCAGCCTGCTGTGATGTTAGCGTTGTGTGCACTACTGCAGTCTCCAGCCTAGGATGTTAGTGTTGTGTGTACTACTGCAGTCTCCAGCCTAGGATGTTAGCGTTGTGTGTACTACTGCAGTCTCCAGCCTGCAGTGATATTAGTGTTGTGTGCACTACTGCAGTCTCCAGCCTAGGATGTAAGCGTTGTGTATACTACTGCAGTCTCCAGCCTATGATGTTAGCGTTGTGTGTACTACTGCAGTCTCCAGCCTGCAGTGATATTAGTGTTGTGTGTACTACTGCAGTCTCCAGCCTAGGATGTTAGCGTTGTGTATACTACTGCAGTCTCCAGCCTGCAGTGATATTAGTGTTGTGTGTACTACTGCAGTCTCCAGCCTATGATGTTAGTGTTGTGTGTACTACTGCAGTCTCCAGCCTAGGATGTTAGCGTTGTGTGTACTACTGCAGTCTCCAGCCTGCAGTGATATTAGTGTTGTGTGTACTACTGCAGTCTCCAGCCTGCAGTGATATTAGTGTTGTGTGTACTACTTCAGTCTCCAGCCTGCAGTGATATTAGTGTTGTGTGTACTACTGCAGTCTCCAGCCTATGATGTTAGTGTTGTGTGTACTACTGCAGTCTCCAGCCTAGGATATTAGCGTTGTGTGTACTACTGCAGTCTCCAGCCTGCAGTGATATTAGTGTTGTGTGTACTACTGCAGTCTCCAGCCTAGGATGTTAGCGTTGTGTATACTACTGCAGTCTCCAGCCTGCAGTGATATTAGTGTTTTGTGTACTACTGCAGTCTCCAGCCTAGGATGTTAGCGTTGTGTGTACTACTGCAGTCTCCAGCCTGCTGTGATATTAGTGTTGTGTGTACTACTGCAGTCTCCAGCCTGCAGTGATATTAGTGTTGTGTGTACTACTGCAGTCTCCAGCCTGCAGTGTTAGTGTTGTGTGTACTACTGCAGTCTCCAGCCTGCAGTGATATTAGTGTTGTGTGTACTACTGCAGTCTCCAGCCTGCAGTGTTAGTGTTGTGTGTACTACTGCAGTCTTCAGCCTGCAGTGATATTAGTGTTGTGTGTACTACTGCAGTCTCCAGCCTAGGATGTTAGCGTTGTGTGTACTACTGCAGTCTCCAGCCTAGGATGTTAGCGTTGTGTGTACTACTGCAGTCTCCAGCCTGCAGTGATATTAGTGTTGTGTGTACTACTGCAGTCTCCAGCCTAGGATGTTAGCGTTGTGTGTACTACTGCAGTCTCCAGCCTGCTGTGATATTAGTGTTGTGTGTACTACTGCAGTCTCCAGCCTAGGATGTTAGCGTTGTGTGTACTACTGCAGTCTCCAGCCTGCAGTGATATTAGTGTTGTGTGTACTACTGCAGTCTCCAGCCTAGGATGTTAGGGTTGTGTGTACTACTGCAGTCTCCAGCCTAGGATGTTAGCGGTGTGTGCACTACTGCAGTCTCCAGCCTGCAGTGATGTTAGCGTTGTGTGTACTACTGCAGTCTCCAGCCTATGATGTTAGCGTTGTGTGTACTACTGCAGTCTCCAGCCTGCAGTGATATTAGTGTTGTGTGTACTACTGCAGTCTCCAGCCTATGATGTTAGCGTTGTGTGCACTACTGCAGTCTCCAGCCTGCAGTGATATTAGTGTTGTGTGTACTACTGCAGTCTCCAGCCTATGATGTTAGCGTTGTGTGTACTACTGCAGTCTCCAGCCTAGGATGTTAGTGTTGTGTGTACTACTGCAGTCTCCAGCCTGCAGTGATATTAGTGTTGTGTGTACTACTGCAGTCTCCAGCCTAGGATGTTAGCGTTGTGTGTACTACTGCAGTCTCCAGCCTGCTGTGATATTAGTGTTGTGTGTACTACTGCAGTCTCCAGCCTAGGATGTTAGCGTTGTGTGTACTACTGCAGTCTCCAGCCTGCAGTGATATTAGTGTTGTGTGTACTACTGCAGTCTCCAGCCTAGGATGTTAGCGTTGTGTGCACTACTGCAGTCTCCAGCCTGCTGTGATATTAGTGTTGTGTGTACTACTGCAGTCTCCAGCCTGCAGTGATATTAGTGTTGTGTGTACTACTGCAGTCTCCAGCCTAGGATGTAAGTGTTGTGTGTACTACTGCAGTCTCCAGCCTGTAGTGATATTAGTGTTGTGTGTACTACTGCAGTCTCCAGCCTAGGATGTTAGCGGTGTGTGTACTACTGCAGTCTCCAGCCTGCAGTGATATTAGTGTTGTGTGTACTACTGCAGTTTTCAGCCTAGGATGTTAGCGTTGTGTGTACTACTGCAGTTTCCAGCCTGCAGTGATGTTAGTGTTGTGTGTACTACTGCAGTCTCCAGCCTAGGATGTTAGCGTTGTGTGTACTACTGCAGTCTCCAGCCTGCAGTGATATTAGTGTTGTGTGTACTACTGCAGTCTCCAGCCTAGGATGTTAGTGTTTTGTGTACTACTGCAGTCTCCAGCCTGCTGTGATGTTAGCGTTGTGTGTACTACTGCAGTCTCCAGCCTGCAGTGATATTAGTGTTGTGTGTACTACTGCAGTCTCCAGCCTGCTGTGATATTAGTGTTGTGTGTACTACTGCAGTCTCCAGCCTGCAGTGATGTTAGTGTTGTGTGTACTACTGCAGTCTCCAGCCTAGGATGTTAGCGTTGTGTGTACTACTGCAGTCTCCAGCCTGCAGTGATATTAGTGTTGTGTGTACTACTGCAGTCTCCAGCCTAGGATGTTAGCGTTGTGTGTACTACTGCAGTCTCCAGCCTGCAGTGATATTAGTGTTGTGTGTACTACTGCAGTCTCCAGCCTAGGATGTTAGCGTTGTGTGTACTACTGCAGTCTCCAGCCTGCAGTGATATTAGTGTTGTGTGCACTACTGCAGTCTCCAGCCTGCAGTGATATTAGTGTTGTGTGCACTACTGCAGTTTCCAGCCTATGATGTTAGCGTTGTGTGCACTACTGCAGTCTCCAGCCTGCAGTGATATTAGTGTTGTGTGCACTACTGCAGTCTCCAGCCTGCAGTGATATTAGTAATTTGTGTACTACTGCAGTTTCCAGCCTAGGATGTTAGCGTTGTGTGTACTACTGCAGTCTCCAGCCTAGGATGTTAGCGTTGTGTGCACTACTGCAGTCTCCAGCCTGCTGTGATATTAGTGTTGTGTGTACTACTGCAGTCTCCAGCCTGCAGTGATATTAGTGTTGTGTGTACTACTGCAGTCTCCAGCCTAGGATGTTAGCGTTGTGTGTACTACTGCAGTCTCCAGCCTGCTGTGATATTAGTGTTGTGTGTACTACTGCAGTCTCCAGCCTGCAGTGATATTAGTGTTGTGTGTACTACTGCAGTCTCCAGCCTAGGATGTTAGCGTTGTGTGTACTACTGCAGTCTCCAGCCTGCAGTGATATTAGTGTTGTATGTACTACTGCAGTCTCCAGCCTAGGATGTTAGCGTTGTGTGTACTACTGCAGTCTCCAGCCTGCAGTGATATTAGTGTTGTGTGTACTACTGCAGTCTCCAGCCTAGGATGTTAGCGTTGTGTGTACTACTGCAGTCTCCAGCCTGCAGTGATATTAGTGTTGTGTGTACTACTGCAGTCTCCAGCCTAGGACGTTAGCGTTGTGTGTACTACTGCAGTCTCCAGCCTAGGATGTTAGCGGTGTGTGTACTACTGCAGTCTCCAGCCTATGATGTTAATGTTGTGTGTACTACTGCAGTCTCCAGCCTAGGATGTTAGTGTTGTGTGTACTACTGCAGTCTCCAGCCTAGGATGTTAGTGTTGTGTGCACTACTGCAGTCTCCAGCCTAGGATGTTATCGTTGTGTGTACTACTGCAGTCTCCAGCCTAGGATGTTAGCGGTGTGTGTACTACTGCAGTCTCCAGCCTGCAGTGATATTAGTGTTGTGTGTACTACTGCAGTCTCCAGCCTGCTGTGTTAGTGTTTTGTGTACTACTGCAGCCTCCAGCCTGCAGTGATATTAGTGTTTTGTGTACTACTGCAGTTTCCAGCCTATGATGTTAGTGTTGTTTGTACTACTGCAGTCTCCAGCCTGCAGTGATGTTAGTGTTGTGTGCACTACTGCAGTCTCCAGCCTGCAGTGATATTAGTGTTGTGTGCACTACTGCAGTCTCCAGCCTGCAGTGATATTAGTGTTGTGTGTACTACTGCAGTCTCCAGCCTGCAGTGATGTTAGCGTTGTGTGTACTACTGCAGTCTCCAGCCTGCAGTGATATTAGTGTTGTGTGTACTACTGCAGTCTCCAGCCTAGGATGTTAGCGGTGTGTGTACTACTGCAGTCTCCAGCCTGCAGTGATATTAGTGTTGTGTGTACTACTGCAGTCTCCAGCCTAGGATGTTAGCGTTGTGTGCACTACTGCAGTCTCCAGCCTGCAGTGATATTAGTGTTGTGTGTACTACTGCAGTCTCCAGCCTGCAGTGATGTTAGCGTTGTGTGTACTACTGCAGTCTCCAGCCTGCTGTGTTAGTGTTGTGTGTACTACTGCAGTCTCCAGCCTGCAGTGATGTTAGCGTTGTGTGTACTACTGCAGTCTCCAGCCTGCAGTGATATTAGTGTTGTGTGTACTACTGCAGTCTCCAGCCTGCAGTGATGTTAGCGTTGTGTGTACTACTGCAGTCTCCAGCCTGCTGTGATGTTAGCGTTGTGTGTACTACTGCAGTCTCCAGCCTGCAGTGATATTAGTGTTGTGTGTACTACTGCAGTCTCCAGCCTAGGATGTTAGCGTTGTGTGTACTACTGCAGTCTCCAGCCTGCAGTGATATTAGTGTTGTGTGTACTACTGCAGTCTCCAGCATGCAGTGATATTAGCGTTGTGTGTACTACTGCAGTCTCCAGCCTGCTGTGATGTTAGCGTTGTGTGTACTACTGCAGTCTCCAGCCTGCAGTGATATTAGTGTTGTGTGTACTACTGCAGTCTCCAGCCTAGGATGTTAGCGGTGTGTGTACTACTGCAGTCTCCAGCCTGCAGTGATATTAGTGTTGTGTGTACTACTGCAGTCTCCAGCCTAGGATGTTAGCGTTGTGTGCACTACTGCAGTCTCCAGCCTGCTGTGATATTAGTGTTGTGTGCACTACTGCAGTCTCCAGCCTGCAGTGATATTAGTGTTGTGTGCACTACTGCAGTCTCCAGCCTGCAGTGATATTAGTGTTGTGTGTACTACTGCAGTCTCCAGCCTGCAGTGATGTTAGCGTTGTGTGTACTACTGCAGTCTCCAGCCTGCTGTGTTAGTGTTGTGTGTACTACTGCAGTCTCCAGCCTGCAGTGATGTTAGCGTTGTGTGTACTACTGCAGTCTCCAGCCTAGGATATTAGTGTTGTGTGCACTACTGCAGTCTCCAGCCTAGGATGTTAGCGTTGTGTGCACTACTGCAGTTTTTAGCCTGCAGTGATGTTAGTGTTGTGTGTACTACTGCAGTCTCCAGCCTGCAGTGATGTTAGCGTTGTGTGTACTACTGCAGTCTCCAGCCTGCAGTGATATTAGTGTTGTGTGTACTACTGCAGTCTCCAGCCTGCAGTGATGTTAGCGTTGTGTGTACTACTGCAGTCTCCAGCCTGCAGTGTTAGTGTTGTGTGTACTACTGCAGTCTCCAGCCTGCAGTGATATTAGTGTTGTGTGTACTACTGCAGTCTCCAGCCTGCAGTGATATTAGCGGTGTGTGTACTACTGCAGTCTCCAGCCTAGGATGTTAGTGTTGTGTGTACTACTGCAGTCTCCAGCCTGCAGTGATATTAGTGTTGTGTGCACTACTGCAGTCTCCAGCCTAGGATATTAGTGTTGTGTGTACTACTGCAGTCTCCAGCCTGCTGTGATGTTAGCGTTGTGTGTACTACTGCAGTCTCCAGCCTGCAGTGATATTAGTGTTGTGTGTACTACTGCAGTTTCCAGCCTAGGATGTTAGTGTTGTGTGTACTACTGCAGTCTCCAGCCTGCAGTGATATTAGTGTTGTGTGTACTACTGCAGTCTCCAGCCTGCAGTGATGTTAGTGTTGTGTGTACTACTGCAGTCTCCAGCCTATGATGTTAGCGTTGTGTGTACTACTGCAGTCTCCAGCCTGCTGTGATGTTAGCGTTGTGTGTACTACTGCAGTCTCCAGCCTAGGATGTTAGCATTGTGTGCACTACTGCAGTCTCCAGCCTGCTGTGTTAGTGTTGTGTGCACTACTGCAGTCTCCAGCCTAGGATATTAGTGTTGTGTGTACTATTGCAGTCTCCAGCCTGCTGTGATGTTAGCGTTGTGTGTACTACTGCAGTCTCCAGCCTGCTGTGTTAGTGTTGTGTGCACTACTGCAGTCTCCAGCCTAGGATATTAGTGTTGTGTGTACTACTGCAGTCTCCAGCCTGCAGTGATATTAGTGTTGTGTGTACTACTGCAGTCTCCAGCCTAGGATGTTAGCGTTGTGTGTACTACTGCAGTCTCCAGCCTAGGATGTTAGCGTTGTGTGTACTACTGCAGTCTCCAGCCTATGATGTTAGCGTTGTGTGTACTACTGCAGTCTCCAGCCTAAGATGTTAGTGTTGTGTGTACTACTGCAGTCTCCAGCCTGCTGTGATGTTAGCGTTGTGTGCACTACTGCAGTCTCCAGCCTAGGATGTTAGTGTTGTGTGTACTACTGCAGTCTCCAGCCTAGGATGTTAGCGTTGTGTGTACTACTGCAGTCTCCTGCCTGCAGTGATATTAGTGTTGTGTGCACTACTGCAGTCTCCAGCCTAGGATGTTAGCGTTGTGTATACTACTGCAGTCTCCAGCCTGCAGTGATATTAGTGTTGTGTGTACTACTGCAGTCTCCAGCCTATGATGTTAGCGTTGTGTGTACTACTGCAGTCTCCAGCCTGCAGTGATATTAGTGTTGTGTGTACTACTGCAGTCTCCAGCCTAGGATGTTAGCGTTGTGTATACTACTGCAGTCTCCAGCCTATGATGTTAGCGTTGTGTGTACTACTGCAGTCTCCAGCCTGCAGTGATATTAGTGTTGTGTGTACTACTGCAGTCTCCAGCCTATGATGTTAGTGTTGTGTGTACTACTGCAGTCTCCAGCCTAGGATGTTAGCGTTGTGTGTACTACTGCAGTCTCCAGCCTGCAGTGATATTAGTGTTGTGTGTACTACTGCAGTCTCCAGCCTGCAGTGATATTAGTGTTGTGTGTACTACTGCAGTCTCCAGCCTAGGATGTTAGCGTTGTGTGTACTACTGCAGTCTCCAGCCTGCAGTGATATTAGTGTTGTGTGTACTACTGCAGTCTCCAGCCTGCAGTGATATTAGTGTTGTGTGTACTACTGCAGTCTCCAGCCTAGGATGTTAGCGTTGTGTGTACTACTGCAGTCTCCAGCCTGCTGTGATATTAGTGTTGTGTGTACTACTGCAGTCTTCAGCCTAGGATGTTAGCGTTGTGTGTACTACTGCAGTCTCCAGCCTGCAGTGATATTAGTGTTGTGTGTACTACTGCAGTCTCCAGCCTAGGATGTTAGTGTTGTGTGTACTACTGCAGTCTCCAGCCTGCAGTGATATTAGTGTTGTGTGTACTACTGCAGTCTCCAGCCTAGGATGTTAGCGGTGTGTGCACTACTGCAGTCTCCAGCCTGCAGTGATGTTAGCGTTGTGTGTACTACTGCAGTCTCCAGCCTGCAGTGATATTAGTGTTGTGTGTACTACTGCAGTCTCCAGCCTGCAGTGATATTAGTGTTGTGTGTACTACTGCAGTCTCCAGCCTGCAGTGATATTAGTGTTGTGTGTACTACTGCAGTCTCCAGCCTGCAGTGATATTAGTGTTGTGTGTACTACTGCAGTCTCCAGCCTAGGATGTTAGTGTTGTGTGTACTACTGCAGTCTCCAGCCTATGATGTTAGCGTTGTGTGTACTACTGCAGTCTCCAGCCTGCAGTGATATTAGTGTTGTGTGTACTACTGCAGTCTCCAGCCTATGATGTTAGCGTTGTGTGCACTACTGCAGTCTCCAGCCTGCAGTGATATTAGTGTTGTGTGTACTACTGCAGTCTCCAGCCTATGATGTTAGCGTTGTGTGTACTACTGCAGTCTCCAGCCTAGGATGTTAGTGTTGTGTGTACTACTGCAGTCTCCAGCCTGCAGTGATATTAGTGTTGTGTGTACTACTGCAGTCTCCAGCCTAGGATGTTAGCGTTGTGTGTACTACTGCAGTCTCCAGCCTGCAGTGATATTAGTGTTGTGTGCACTACTGCAGTCTCCAGCCTGCTGTGATATTAGTGTTGTGTGTACTACTGCAGTCTCCAGCCTAGGATGTTAGTGTTGTGTGTACTACTGCAGTCTCCAGCCTGCAGTGATATTAGTGTTGTGTGTACTACTGCAGTCTCCAGCCTGCAGTGATATTAGTGTTGTGTGTACTACTGCAGTCTCCAGCCTAGGATGTTAGTGTTGTGTGTACTACTGCAGTCTCCAGCCTGCAGTGATATTAGTGTTGTGTGTACTACTGCAGTCTCCAGCCTAGGATGTTAGCGGTGTGTGTACTACTGCAGTCTCCAGCCTGCAGTGATATTAGTGTTGTGTGTACTACTGCAGTTTTCAGCCTAGGATGTTAGCGTTGTGTGTACTACTGCAGTTTCCAGCCTGCAGTGATATTAGTGTTGGGTGTACTACTGCAGTCTCCAGCCTGCTGTGATATTAGTGTTGTGTGTACTACTGCAGTCTCCAGCCTGCAGTGATGTTAGTGTTGTGTGTACTACTGCAGTCTCCAGCCCAGGATGTTAGCGTTGTGTGTACTACTGCAGTCTCCAGCCTGCAGTGATATTAGTGTTGTGTGTACTACTGCAGTCTCCAGCCTAGGATGTTAGCGTTGTGTGTACTACTGCAGTCTCCAGCCTGCAGTGATATTAGTGTTGTGTGTACTACTGCAGTCTCCAGCCTAGGATGTTAGCGTTGTGTGTACTACTGCAGTCTCCAGCCTGCAGTGATATTAGTGTTGTGTGCACTACTGCAGTCTCCAGCCTGCAGTGATATTAGTGTTGTGTGCACTACTGCAGTTTCCAGCCTATGATGTTAGCGTTGTGTGCACTACTGCAGTCTCCAGCCTGCAGTGATATTAGTGTTGTGTGCACTACTGCAGTCTCCAGCCTGCAGTGATATTAGTAATTTGTGTACTACTGCAGTTTCCAGCCTAGGATGTTAGCGTTGTGTGTACTACTGCAGTCTCCAGCCTAGGATGTTAGCGTTGTGTGCACTACTGCAGTCTCCAGCCTGCTGTGATATTAGTGTTGTGTGTACTACTGCAGTCTCCAGCCTGCAGTGATATTAGTGTTGTGTGTACTACTGCAGTCTCCAGCCTAGGATGTTAGCGTTGTGTGTACTACTGCAGTCTCCAGCCTGCTGTGATATTAGTGTTGTGTGTACTACTGCAGTCTCCAGCCTGCAGTGATATTAGTGTTGTGTGTACTACTGCAGTCTCCAGCCTAGGATGTTAGCGTTGTGTGTACTACTGCAGTCTCCAGCCTGCTGTGATATTAGTGTTGTGTGTACTACTGCAGTCTCCAGCCTGCAGTGATATTAGTGTTGTGTGTACTACTGCAGTCTCCAGCCTAGGATGTTAGCGTTGTGTGTACTACTGCAGTCTCCAGCCTGCAGTGATATTAGTGTTGTATGTACTACTGCAGTCTCCAGCCTAGGATGTTAGCGTTGTGTGTACTACTGCAGTCTCCAGCCTGCAGTGATATTAGTGTTGTGTGTACTACTGCAGTCTCCAGCCTAGGATGTTAGCGTTGTGTGTACTACTGCAGTCTCCAGCCTGCAGTGATATTAGTGTTGTGTGTACTACTGCAGTCTCCAGCCTAGGACGTTAGCGTTGTGTGTACTACTGCAGTCTCCAGCCTAGGATGTTAGCGGTGTGTGTACTACTGCAGTCTCCAGCCTATGATGTTAATGTTGTGTGTACTACTGCAGTCTCCAGCCTAGGATGTTAGTGTTGTGTGTACTACTGCAGTCTCCAGCCTAGGATGTTAGTGTTGTGTGCACTACTGCAGTCTCCAGCCTAGGATGTTATCGTTGTGTGTACTACTGCAGTCTCCAGCCTAGGATGTTAGCGGTGTGTGTACTACTGCAGTCTCCAGCCTGCAGTGATATTAGTGTTGTGTGTACTACTGCAGTCTCCAGCCTGCTGTGTTAGTGTTTTGTGTACTACTGCAGCCTCCAGCCTGCAGTGATATTAGTGTTTTGTGTACTACTGCAGTTTCCAGCCTATGATGTTAGTGTTGTTTGTACTACTGCAGTCTCCAGCCTGCAGTGATGTTAGTGTTGTGTGCACTACTGCAGTCTCCAGCCTGCAGTGATATTAGTGTTGTGTGCACTACTGCAGTCTCCAGCCTGCAGTGATATTAGTGTTGTGTGTACTACTGCAGTCTCCAGCCTGCAGTGATGTTAGCGTTGTGTGTACTACTGCAGTCTCCAGCCTGCAGTGATATTAGTGTTGTGTGTACTACTGCAGTCTCCAGCCTAGGATGTTAGCGTTGTGTGCACTACTGCAGTCTCCAGCCTGCAGTGATATTAGTGTTGTGTGTACTACTGCAGTCTCCAGCCTGCAGTGATGTTAGCGTTGTGTGTACTACTGCAGTCTCCAGCCTGCTGTGTTAGTGTTGTGTGTACTACTGCAGTCTCCAGCCTGCAGTGATGTTAGCGTTGTGTGTACTACTGCAGTCTCCAGCCTGCAGTGATATTAGTGTTGTGTGTACTACTGCAGTCTCCAGCCTGCAGTGATGTTAGCGTTGTGTGTACTACTGCAGTCTCCAGCCTGCTGTGATGTTAGCGTTGTGTGTACTACTGCAGTCTCCAGCCTGCAGTGATATTAGTGTTGTGTGTACTACTGCAGTCTCCAGCCTAGGATGTTAGCGTTGTGTGTACTACTGCAGTCTCCAGCCTGCAGTGATATTAGTGTTGTGTGTACTACTGCAGTCTCCAGCCTGCAGTGATATTAGCGTTGTGTGTACTACTGCAGTCTCCAGCCTGCTGTGATGTTAGCGTTGTGTGTACTACTGCAGTCTCCAGCCTGCAGTGATATTAGTGTTGTGTGTACTACTGCAGTCTCCAGCCTAGGATGTTAGCGGTGTGTGTACTACTGCAGTCTCCAGCCTGCAGTGATATTAGTGTTGTGTGTACTACTGCAGTCTCCAGCCTAGGATGTTAGCGTTGTGTGCACTACTGCAGTCTCCAGCCTGCTGTGATATTAGTGTTGTGTGCACTACTGCAGTCTCCAGCCTGCAGTGATATTAGTGTTGTGTGCACTACTGCAGTCTCCAGCCTGCAGTGATATTAGTGTTGTGTGTACTACTGCAGTCTCCAGCCTGCAGTGATGTTAGCGTTGTGTGTACTACTGCAGTCTCCAGCCTGCTGTGTTAGTGTTGTGTGTACTACTGCAGTCTCCAGCCTGCAGTGATGTTAGCGTTGTGTGTACTACTGTAGTCTCCAGCCTAGGATATTAGTGTTGTGTGCACTACTGCAGTCTCCAGCCTAGGATGTTAGCGTTGTGTGCACTACTGCAGTTTTTAGCCTGCAGTGATGTTAGTGTTGTGTGTACTACTGCAGTCTCCAGCCTGCAGTGATGTTAGCGTTGTGTGTACTACTGCAGTCTCCAGCCTGCAGTGATATTAGTGTTGTGTGTACTACTGCAGTCTCCAGCCTGCAGTGATGTTAGCGTTGTGTGTACTACTGCAGTCTCCAGCCTGCAGTGTTAGTGTTGTGTGTACTACTGCAGTCTCCAGCCTGCAGTGATATTAGTGTTGTGTGTACTACTGCAGTCTCCAGCCTGCAGTGATATTAGCGGTGTGTGTACTACTGCAGTCTCCAGCCTAGGATGTTAGTGTTGTGTGTACTACTGCAGTCTCCAGCCTGCAGTGATATTAGTGTTGTGTGCACTACTGCAGTCTCCAGCCTAGGATATTAGTGTTGTGTGTACTACTGCAGTCTCCAGCCTGCTGTGATGTTAGCGTTGTGTGTACTACTGCAGTCTCCAGCCTGCAGTGATATTAGTGTTGTGTGTACTACTGCAGTTTCCAGCCTAGGATGTTAGTGTTGTGTGTACTACTGCAGTCTCCAGCCTGCAGTGATATTAGTGTTGTGTGTACTACTGCAGTCTCCAGCCTGCAGTGATGTTAGTGTTGTGTGTACTACTGCAGTCTCCAGCCTATGATGTTAGCGTTGTGTGTACTACTGCAGTCTCCAGCCTGCTGTGATGTTAGCGTTGTGTGTACTACTGCAGTCTCCAGCCTAGGATGTTAGCATTGTGTGCACTACTGCAGTCTCCAGCCTGCTGTGTTAGTGTTGTGTGCACTACTGCAGTCTCCACCCTAGGATATTAGTGTTGTGTGTACTATTGCAGTCTCCAGCCTGCTGTGATGTTAGCGTTGTGTGTACTACTGCAGTCTCCAGCCTGCTGTGTTAGTGTTGTGTGCACTACTGCAGTCTCCAGCCTAGGATATTAGTGTTGTGTGTACTACTGCAGTCTCCAGCCTGCAGTGATATTAGTGTTGTGTGTACTACTGCAGTCTCCAGCCTAGGATGTTAGCGTTGTGTGTACTACTGCAGTCTCCAGCCTAGGATGTTAGCGTTGTGTGTACTACTGCAGTCTCCAGCCTATGATGTTAGCGTTGTGTGTACTACTGCAGTCTCCAGCCTAAGATGTTAGTGTTGTGTGTACTACTGCAGTCTCCAGCCTGCTGTGATGTTAGCGTTGTGTGCACTACTGCAGTCTCCAGCCTAGGATGTTAGTGTTGTGTGTACTACTGCAGTCTCCAGCCTAGGATGTTAGCGTTGTGTGTACTACTGCAGTCTCCTGCCTGCAGTGATATTAGTGTTGTGTGCACTACTGCAGTCTCCAGCCTAGGATGTTAGCGTTGTGTATACTACTGCAGTCTCCAGCCTGCAGTGATATTAGTGTTGTGTGTACTACTGCAGTCTCCAGCCTATGATGTTAGCGTTGTGTGTACTACTGCAGTCTCCAGCCTGCAGTGATATTAGTGTTGTGTGTACTACTGCAGTCTCCAGCCTAGGATGTTAGCGTTGTGTATACTACTGCAGTCTCCAGCCTATGATGTTAGCGTTGTGTGTACTACTGCAGTCTCCAGCCTGCAGTGATATTAGTGTTGTGTGTACTACTGCAGTCTCCAGCCTATGATGTTAGTGTTGTGTGTACTACTGCAGTCTCCAGCCTAGGATGTTAGCGTTGTGTGTACTACTGCAGTCTCCAGCCTGCAGTGATATTAGTGTTGTGTGTACTACTGCAGTCTCCAGCCTGCAGTGATATTAGTGTTGTGTGTACTACTGCAGTCTCCAGCCTAGGATGTTAGCGTTGTGTGTACTACTGCAGTCTCCAGCCTGCAGTGATATTAGTGTTGTGTGTACTACTGCAGTCTCCAGCCTGCAGTGATATTAGTGTTGTGTGTACTACTGCAGTCTCCAGCCTAGGATGTTAGCGTTGTGTGTACTACTGCAGTCTCCAGCCTGCTGTGATATTAGTGTTGTGTGTACTACTGCAGTCTTCAGCCTAGGATGTTAGCGTTGTGTGTACTACTGCAGTCTCCAGCCTGCAGTGATATTAGTGTTGTGTGTACTACTGCAGTCTCCAGCCTAGGATGTTAGTGTTGTGTGTACTACTGCAGTCTCCAGCCTGCAGTGATATTAGTGTTGTGTGTACTACTGCAGTCTCCAGCCTAGGATGTTAGCGGTGTGTGCACTACTGCAGTCTCCAGCCTGCAGTGATGTTAGCGTTGTGTGTACTACTGCAGTCTCCAGCCTGCAGTGATATTAGTGTTGTGTGTACTACTGCAGTCTCCAGCCTGCAGTGATATTAGTGTTGTGTGTACTACTGCAGTCTCCAGCCTGCAGTGATATTAGTGTTGTGTGTACTACTGCAGTCTCCAGCCTGCAGTGATATTAGTGTTGTGTGTACTACTGCAGTCTCCAGCCTAGGATGTTAGTGTTGTGTGTACTACTGCAGTCTCCAGCCTATGATGTTAGCGTTGTGTGTACTACTGCAGTCTCCAGCCTGCAGTGATATTAGTGTTGTGTGTACTACTGCAGTCTCCAGCCTATGATGTTAGCGTTGTGTGCACTACTGCAGTCTCCAGCCTGCAGTGATATTAGTGTTGTGTGTACTACTGCAGTCTCCAGCCTATGATGTTAGCGTTGTGTGTACTACTGCAGTCTCCAGCCTAGGATGTTAGTGTTGTGTGTACTACTGCAGTCTCCAGCCTGCAGTGATATTAGTGTTGTGTGTACTACTGCAGTCTCCAGCCTAGGATGTTAGCGTTGTGTGTACTACTGCAGTCTCCAGCCTGCAGTGATATTAGTGTTGTGTGTACTACTGCAGTCTCCAGCCTGCTGTGATATTAGTGTTGTGTGTACTACTGCAGTCTCCAGCCTAGGATGTTAGTGTTGTGTGTACTACTGCAGTCTCCAGCCTGCAGTGATATTAGTGTTGTGTGTACTACTGCAGTCTCCAGCCTGCAGTGATATTAGTGTTGTGTGTACTACTGCAGTCTCCAGCCTAGGATGTTAGTGTTGTGTGTACTACTGCAGTCTCCAGCCTGCAGTGATATTAGTGTTGTGTGTACTACTGCAGTCTCCAGCCTAGGATGTTAGCGGTGTGTGTACTACTGCAGTCTCCAGCCTGCAGTGATATTAGTGTTGTGTGTACTACTGCAGTTTTCAGCCTAGGATGTTAGCGTTGTGTGTACTACTGCAGTTTCCAGCCTGCAGTGATATTAGTGTTGGGTGTACTACTGCAGTCTCCAGCCTGCTGTGATATTAGTGTTGTGTGTACTACTGCAGTCTCCAGCCTGCAGTGATGTTAGTGTTGTGTGTACTACTGCAGTCTCCAGCCCAGGATGTTAGCGTTGTGTGTACTACTGCAGTCTCCAGCCTGCAGTGATATTAGTGTTGTGTGTACTACTGCAGTCTCCAGCCTAGGATGTTAGCGTTGTGTGTACTACTGCAGTCTCCAGCCTGCAGTGATATTAGTGTTGTGTGTACTACTGCAGTCTCCAGCCTAGGATGTTAGCGTTGTGTGTACTACTGCAGTCTCCAGCCTGCAGTGATATTAGTGTTGTGTGCACTACTGCAGTCTCCAGCCTGCAGTGATATTAGTGTTGTGTGCACTACTGCAGTTTCCAGCCTATGATGTTAGCGTTGTGTGCACTACTGCAGTCTCCAGCCTGCAGTGATATTAGTGTTGTGTGCACTACTGCAGTCTCCAGCCTGCAGTGATATTAGTGTTGTGTGCACTACTGCAGTCTCCAGCCTGCAGTGATATTAGTAATTTGTGTACTACTGCAGTTTCCAGCCTAGGATGTTAGCGTTGTGTGTACTACTGCAGTCTCCAGCCTAGGATGTTAGCGTTGTGTGCACTACTGCAGTCTCCAGCCTGCTGTGATATTAGTGTTGTGTGTACTACTGCAGTCTCCAGCCTGCAGTGATATTAGTGTTGTGTGTACTACTGCAGTCTCCAGCCTAGGATGTTAGCGTTGTGTGTACTACTGCAGTCTCCAGCCTGCTGTGATATTAGTGTTGTGTGTACTACTGCAGTCTCCAGCCTGCAGTGATATTAGTGTTGTGTGTACTACTGCAGTCTCCAGCCTAGGATGTTAGCGTTGTGTGTACTACTGCAGTCTCCAGCCTGCAGTGATATTAGTGTTGTATGTACTACTGCAGTCTCCAGCCTAGGATGTTAGCGTTGTGTGTACTACTGCAGTCTCCAGCCTGCAGTGATATTAGTGTTGTGTGTACTACTGCAGTCTCCAGCCTAGGATGTTAGCGTTGTGTGTACTACTGCAGTCTCCAGCCTGCAGTGATATTAGTGTTGTGTGTACTACTGCAGTCTCCAGCCTAGGACGTTAGCGTTGTGTGTACTACTGCAGTCTCCAGCCTAGGATGTTAGCGGTGTGTGTACTACTGCAGTCTCCAGCCTATGATGTTAATGTTGTGTGTACTACTGCAGTCTCCAGCCTAGGATGTTAGTGTTGTGTGTACTACTGCAGTCTCCAGCCTAGGATGTTAGTGTTGTGTGCACTACTGCAGTCTCCAGCCTAGGATGTTATCGTTGTGTGTACTACTGCAGTCTCCAGCCTAGGATGTTAGCGGTGTGTGTACTACTGCAGTCTCCAGCCTGCAGTGATATTAGTGTTGTGTGTACTACTGCAGTCTCCAGCCTGCTGTGTTAGTGTTTTGTGTACTACTGCAGCCTCCAGCCTGCAGTGATATTAGTGTTTTGTGTACTACTGCAGTTTCCAGCCTATGATGTTAGTGTTGTTTGTACTACTGCAGTCTCCAGCCTGCAGTGATGTTAGTGTTGTGTGCACTACTGCAGTCTCCAGCCTGCAGTGATATTAGTGTTGTGTGCACTACTGCAGTCTCCAGCCTGCAGTGATATTAGTGTTGTGTGTACTACTGCAGTCTCCAGCCTAGGATGTTAGCGGTGTGTGTACTACTGCAGTCTCCAGCCTGCAGTGATATTAGTGTTGTGTGTAATACTGCAGTCTCCAGCCTAGGATGTTAGCGTTGTGTGCACTACTGCAGTCTCCAGCCTGCAGTGATATTAGTGTTGTGTGTACTACTGCAGTCTCCAGCCTGCAGTGATGTTAGCGTTGTGTGTACTACTGCAGTCTCCAGCCTGCTGTGTTAGTGTTGTGTGTACTACTGCAGTCTCCAGCCTGCAGTGATGTTAGCGTTGTGTGTACTACTGCAGTCTCCAGCCTGCAGTGATATTAGTGTTGTGTGTACTACTGCAGTCTCCAGCCTGCAGTGATGTTAGCGTTGTGTGTACTACTGCAGTCTCCAGCCTGCTGTGATGTTAGCGTTGTGTGTACTACTGCAGTCTCCAGCCTGCAGTGATATTAGTGTTGTGTGTACTACTGCAGTCTCCAGCCTAGGATGTTAGCGTTGTGTGTACTACTGCAGTCTCCAGCCTGCAGTGATATTAGTGTTGTGTGTACTACTGCAGTCTCCAGCCTGCAGTGATATTAGTGTTGTGTGTACTACTGCAGTCTCCAGCCTAGGATGTTAGCGTTGTGTGTACTACTGCAGTCTCCAGCCTGCTGTGATATTAGTGTTGTGTGTACTACTGCAGTCTTCAGCCTAGGATGTTAGCGTTGTGTGTACTACTGCAGTCTCCAGCCTGCAGTGATATTAGTGTTGTGTGTACTACTGCAGTCTCCAGCCTAGGATGTTAGTGTTGTGTGTACTACTGCAGTCTCCAGCCTGCAGTGATATTAGTGTTGTGTGTACTACTGCAGTCTCCAGCCTAGGATGTTAGCGGTGTGTGCACTACTGCAGTCTCCAGCCTGCAGTGATGTTAGCGTTGTGTGTACTACTGCAGTCTCCAGCCTGCAGTGATATTAGTGTTGTGTGTACTACTGCAGTCTCCAGCCTGCAGTGATATTAGTGTTGTGTGTACTACTGCAGTCTCCAGCCTGCAGTGATATTAGTGTTGTGTGTACTACTGCAGTCTCCAGCCTGCAGTGATATTAGTGTTGTGTGTACTACTGCAGTCTCCAGCCTAGGATGTTAGTGTTGTGTGTACTACTGCAGTCTCCAGCCTATGATGTTAGCGTTGTGTGTACTACTGCAGTCTCCAGCCTGCAGTGATATTAGTGTTGTGTGTACTACTGCAGTCTCCAGCCTATGATGTTAGCGTTGTGTGCACTACTGCAGTCTCCAGCCTGCAGTGATATTAGTGTTGTGTGTACTACTGCAGTCTCCAGCCTATGATGTTAGCGTTGTGTGTACTACTGCAGTCTCCAGCCTAGGATGTTAGTGTTGTGTGTACTACTGCAGTCTCCAGCCTGCAGTGATATTAGTGTTGTGTGTACTACTGCAGTCTCCAGCCTAGGATGTTAGCGTTGTGTGTACTACTGCAGTCTCCAGCCTGCAGTGATATTAGTGTTGTGTGTACTACTGCAGTCTCCAGCCTGCTGTGATATTAGTGTTGTGTGTACTACTGCAGTCTCCAGCCTAGGATGTTAGTGTTGTGTGTACTACTGCAGTCTCCAGCCTGCAGTGATATTAGTGTTGTGTGTACTACTGCAGTCTCCAGCCTGCAGTGATATTAGTGTTGTGTGTACTACTGCAGTCTCCAGCCTAGGATGTTAGTGTTGTGTGTACTACTGCAGTCTCCAGCCTGCAGTGATATTAGTGTTGTGTGTACTACTGCAGTCTCCAGCCTAGGATGTTAGCGGTGTGTGTACTACTGCAGTCTCCAGCCTGCAGTGATATTAGTGTTGTGTGTACTACTGCAGTTTTCAGCCTAGGATGTTAGCGTTGTGTGTACTACTGCAGTTTCCAGCCTGCAGTGATATTAGTGTTGGGTGTACTACTGCAGTCTCCAGCCTGCTGTGATATTAGTGTTGTGTGTACTACTGCAGTCTCCAGCCTGCAGTGATGTTAGTGTTGTGTGTACTACTGCAGTCTCCAGCCCAGGATGTTAGCGTTGTGTGTACTACTGCAGTCTCCAGCCTGCAGTGATATTAGTGTTGTGTGTACTACTGCAGTCTCCAGCCTAGGATGTTAGCGTTGTGTGTACTACTGCAGTCTCCAGCCTGCAGTGATATTAGTGTTGTGTGTACTACTGCAGTCTCCAGCCTAGGATGTTAGCGTTGTGTGTACTACTGCAGTCTCCAGCCTGCAGTGATATTAGTGTTGTGTGCACTACTGCAGTCTCCAGCCTGCAGTGATATTAGTGTTGTGTGCACTACTGCAGTTTCCAGCCTATGATGTTAGCGTTGTGTGCACTACTGCAGTCTCCAGCCTGCAGTGATATTAGTGTTGTGTGCACTACTGCAGTCTCCAGCCTGCAGTGATATTAGTAATTTGTGTACTACTGCAGTTTCCAGCCTAGGATGTTAGCGTTGTGTGTACTACTGCAGTCTCCAGCCTAGGATGTTAGCGTTGTGTGCACTACTGCAGTCTCCAGCCTGCTGTGATATTAGTGTTGTGTGTACTACTGCAGTCTCCAGCCTGCAGTGATATTAGTGTTGTGTGTACTACTGCAGTCTCCAGCCTAGGATGTTAGCGTTGTGTGTACTACTGCAGTCTCCAGCCTGCTGTGATATTAGTGTTGTGTGTACTACTGCAGTCTCCAGCCTGCAGTGATATTAGTGTTGTGTGTACTACTGCAGTCTCCAGCCTAGGATGTTAGCGTTGTGTGTACTACTGCAGTCTCCAGCCTGCAGTGATATTAGTGTTGTATGTACTACTGCAGTCTCCAGCCTAGGATGTTAGCGTTGTGTGTACTACTGCAGTCTCCAGCCTGCAGTGATATTAGTGTTGTGTGTACTACTGCAGTCTCCAGCCTAGGATGTTAGCGTTGTGTGTACTACTGCAGTCTCCAGCCTGCAGTGATATTAGTGTTGTGTGTACTACTGCAGTCTCCAGCCTAGGACGTTAGCGTTGTGTGTACTACTGCAGTCTCCAGCCTAGGATGTTAGCGGTGTGTGTACTACTGCAGTCTCCAGCCTATGATGTTAATGTTGTGTGTACTACTGCAGTCTCCAGCCTAGGATGTTAGTGTTGTGTGTACTACTGCAGTCTCCAGCCTAGGATGTTAGTGTTGTGTGCACTACTGCAGTCTCCAGCCTAGGATGTTATCGTTGTGTGTACTACTGCAGTCTCCAGCCTAGGATGTTAGCGGTGTGTGTACTACTGCAGTCTCCAGCCTGCAGTGATATTAGTGTTGTGTGTACTACTGCAGTCTCCAGCCTGCTGTGTTAGTGTTTTGTGTACTACTGCAGCCTCCAGCCTGCAGTGATATTAGTGTTTTGTGTACTACTGCAGTTTCCAGCCTATGATGTTAGTGTTGTTTGTACTACTGCAGTCTCCAGCCTGCAGTGATGTTAGTGTTGTGTGCACTACTGCAGTCTCCAGCCTGCAGTGATATTAGTGTTGTGTGCACTACTGCAGTCTCCAGCCTGCAGTGATATTAGTGTTGTGTGTACTACTGCAGTCTCCAGCCTAGGATGTTAGCGGTGTGTGTACTACTGCAGTCTCCAGCCTGCAGTGATATTAGTGTTGTGTGTAATACTGCAGTCTCCAGCCTAGGATGTTAGCGTTGTGTGCACTACTGCAGTCTCCAGCCTGCAGTGATATTAGTGTTGTGTGTACTACTGCAGTCTCCAGCCTGCAGTGATGTTAGCGTTGTGTGTACTACTGCAGTCTCCAGCCTGCTGTGTTAGTGTTGTGTGTACTACTGCAGTCTCCAGCCTGCAGTGATGTTAGCGTTGTGTGTACTACTGCAGTCTCCAGCCTGCAGTGATATTAGTGTTGTGTGTACTACTGCAGTCTCCAGCCTGCAGTGATGTTAGCGTTGTGTGTACTACTGCAGTCTCCAGCCTGCTGTGATGTTAGCGTTGTGTGTACTACTGCAGTCTCCAGCCTGCAGTGATATTAGTGTTGTGTGTACTACTGCAGTCTCCAGCCTAGGATGTTAGCGTTGTGTGTACTACTGCAGTCTCCAGCCTGCAGTGATATTAGTGTTGTGTGTACTACTGCAGTCTCCAGCCTGCAGTGATATTAGCGTTGTGTGTACTACTGCAGTCTCCAGCCTGCTGTGATGTTAGCGTTGTGTGTACTACTGCAGTCTCCAGCCTGCAGTGATATTAGTGTTGTGTGTACTACTGCAGTCTCCAGCCTAGGATGTTAGCGGTGTGTGTACTACTGCAGTCTCCAGCCTGCAGTGATATTAGTGTTGTGTGTACTACTGCAGTCTCCAGCCTAGGATGTTAGCGTTGTGTGCACTACTGCAGTCTCCAGCCTGCTGCGATATTAGTGTTGTGTGCACTACTGCAGTCTCCAGCCTGCAGTGATATTAGTGTTGTGTGCACTACTGCAGTCTCCAGCCTGCAGTGATATTAGTGTTGTGTGTACTACTGCAGTCTCCAGCCTGCAGTGATGTTAGCGTTGTGTGTACTACTGCAGTCTCCAGCCTGCTGTGTTAGTGTTGTGTGTACTACTGCAGTCTCCAGCCTGCAGTGATGTTAGCGTTGTGTGTACTACTGCAGTCTCCAGCCTAGGATATTAGTGTTGTGTGCACTACTGCAGTCTCCAGCCTAGGATGTTAGCGTTGTGTGCACTACTGCAGTTTTTAGCCTGCAGTGATGTTAGTGTTGTGTGTACTACTGCAGTCTCCAGCCTGCAGTGATGTTAGCGTTGTGTGTACTACTGCAGTCTCCAGCCTGCAGTGATATTAGTGTTGTGTGTACTACTGCAGTCTCCAGCCTGCAGTGATGTTAGCGTTGTGTGTACTACTGCAGTCTCCAGCCTGCAGTGTTAGTGTTGTGTGTACTACTGCAGTCTCCAGCCTGCAGTGATATTAGTGTTGTGTGTACTACTGCAGTCTCCAGCCTGCAGTGATATTAGCGGTGTGTGTACTACTGCAGTCTCCAGCCTAGGATGTTAGTGTTGTGTGTACTACTGCAGTCTCCAGCCTGCAGTGATATTAGTGTTGTGTGCACTACTGCAGTCTCCAGCCTAGGATATTAGTGTTGTGTGTACTACTGCAGTCTCCAGCCTGCTGTGATGTTAGCGTTGTGTGTACTACTGCAGTCTCCAGCCTGCAGTGATATTAGTGTTGTGTGTACTACTGCAGTTTCCAGCCTAGGATGTTAGTGTTGTGTGTACTACTGCAGTCTCCAGCCTGCAGTGATATTAGTGTTGTGTGTACTACTGCAGTCTCCAGCCTGCAGTGATGTTAGTGTTGTGTGTACTACTGCAGTCTCCAGCCTATGATGTTAGCGTTGTGTGTACTACTGCAGTCTCCAGCCTGCTGTGATGTTAGCGTTGTGTGTACTACTGCAGTCTCCAGCCTAGGATGTTAGCATTGTGTGCACTACTGCAGTCTCCAGCCTGCTGTGTTAGTGTTGTGTGCACTACTGCAGTCTCCAGCCTAGGATATTAGTGTTGTGTGTACTATTGCAGTCTCCAGCATGCTGTGATGTTAGCGTTGTGTGTACTACTGCAGTCTCCAGCCTGCTGTGTTAGTGTTGTGTGCACTACTGCAGTCTCCAGCCTAGGATATTAGTGTTGTGTGTACTACTGCAGTCTCCAGCCTGCAGTGATATTAGTGTTGTGTGTACTACTGCAGTCTCCAGCCTGCAGTGATATTAGTAATTTGTGTACTACTGCAGTTTCCAGCCTAGGATGTTAGCGTTGTGTGTACTACTGCAGTCTCCAGCCTAGGATGTTAGCGTTGTGTGCACTACTGCAGTCTCCAGCCTGCTGTGATATTAGTGTTGTGTGTACTACTGCAGTCTCCAGCCTGCAGTGATATTAGTGTTGTGTGTACTACTGCAGTCTCCAGCCTAGGATGTTAGCGTTGTGTGTACTACTGCAGTCTCCAGCCTGCAGTGATATTAGTGTTGTGTGTACTACTGCAGTCTCCAGCCTGCAGTGATATTAGTGTTGTGTGTACTACTGCAGTCTCCAGCCTGCAGTGATATTAGTGTTGTGTGTACTACTGCAGTCTCCAGCCTGCAGTGATATTAGTGTTGTGTGTACTACTGCAGTCTCCAGCCTAGGATGTTAGTGTTGTGTGTACTACTGCAGTCTCCAGCCTATGATGTTAGCGTTGTGTGTACTACTGCAGTCTCCAGCCTGCAGTGATATTAGTGTTGTGTGTACTACTGCAGTCTCCAGCCTATGATGTTAGCGTTGTGTGCACTACTGCAGTCTCCAGCCTGCAGTGATATTAGTGTTGTGTGTACTACTGCAGTCTCCAGCCTATGATGTTAGCGTTGTGTGTACTACTGCAGTCTCCAGCCTAGGATGTTAGTGTTGTGTGTACTACTGCAGTCTCCAGCCTGCAGTGATATTAGTGTTGTGTGTACTACTGCAGTCTCCAGCCTAGGATGTTAGCGTTGTGTGTACTACTGCAGTCTCCAGCCTGCAGTGATATTAGTGTTGTGTGTACTACTGCAGTCTCCAGCCTGCTGTGATATTAGTGTTGTGTGTACTACTGCAGTCTCCAGCCTAGGATGTTAGTGTTGTGTGTACTACTGCAGTCTCCAGCCTGCAGTGATATTAGTGTTGTGTGTACTACTGCAGTCTCCAGCCTGCAGTGATATTAGTGTTGTGTGTACTACTGCAGTCTCCAGCCTAGGATGTTAGTGTTGTGTGTACTACTGCAGTCTCCAGCCTGCAGTGATATTAGTGTTGTGTGTACTACTGCAGTCTCCAGCCTAGGATGTTAGCGGTGTGTGTACTACTGCAGTCTCCAGCCTGCAGTGATATTAGTGTTGTGTGTACTACTGCAGTTTTCAGCCTAGGATGTTAGCGTTGTGTGTACTACTGCAGTTTCCAGCCTGCAGTGATATTAGTGTTGGGTGTACTACTGCAGTCTCCAGCCTGCTGTGATATTAGTGTTGTGTGTACTACTGCAGTCTCCAGCCTGCAGTGATGTTAGTGTTGTGTGTACTACTGCAGTCTCCAGCCCAGGATGTTAGCGTTGTGTGTACTACTGCAGTCTCCAGCCTGCAGTGATATTAGTGTTGTGTGTACTACTGCAGTCTCCAGCCTAGGATGTTAGCGTTGTGTGTACTACTGCAGTCTCCAGCCTGCAGTGATATTAGTGTTGTGTGTACTACTGCAGTCTCCAGCCTAGGATGTTAGCGTTGTGTGTACTACTGCAGTCTCCAGCCTGCAGTGATATTAGTGTTGTGTGCACTACTGCAGTCTCCAGCCTGCAGTGATATTAGTGTTGTGTGCACTACTGCAGTTTCCAGCCTATGATGTTAGCGTTGTGTGCACTACTGCAGTCTCCAGCCTGCAGTGATATTAGTGTTGTGTGCACTACTGCAGTCTCCAGCCTGCAGTGATATTAGTAATTTGTGTACTACTGCAGTTTCCAGCCTAGGATGTTAGCGTTGTGTGTACTACTGCAGTCTCCAGCCTAGGATGTTAGCGTTGTGTGCACTACTGCAGTCTCCAGCCTGCTGTGATATTAGTGTTGTGTGTACTACTGCAGTCTCCAGCCTGCAGTGATATTAGTGTTGTGTGTACTACTGCAGTCTCCAGCCTAGGATGTTAGCGTTGTGTGTACTACTGCAGTCTCCAGCCTGCTGTGATATTAGTGTTGTGTGTACTACTGCAGTCTCCAGCCTGCAGTGATATTAGTGTTGTGTGTACTACTGCAGTCTCCAGCCTAGGATGTTAGCGTTGTGTGTACTACTGCAGTCTCCAGCCTGCAGTGATATTAGTGTTGTATGTACTACTGCAGTCTCCAGCCTAGGATGTTAGCGTTGTGTGTACTACTGCAGTCTCCAGCCTGCAGTGATATTAGTGTTGTGTGTACTACTGCAGTCTCCAGCCTAGGATGTTAGCGTTGTGTGTACTACTGCAGTCTCCAGCCTGCAGTGATATTAGTGTTGTGTGTACTACTGCAGTCTCCAGCCTAGGACGTTAGCGTTGTGTGTACTACTGCAGTCTCCAGCCTAGGATGTTAGCGGTGTGTGTACTACTGCAGTCTCCAGCCTATGATGTTAATGTTGTGTGTACTACTGCAGTCTCCAGCCTAGGATGTTAGTGTTGTGTGTACTACTGCAGTCTCCAGCCTAGGATGTTAGTGTTGTGTGCACTACTGCAGTCTCCAGCCTAGGATGTTATCGTTGTGTGTACTACTGCAGTCTCCAGCCTAGGATGTTAGCGGTGTGTGTACTACTGCAGTCTCCAGCCTGCAGTGATATTAGTGTTGTGTGTACTACTGCAGTCTCCAGCCTGCTGTGTTAGTGTTTTGTGTACTACTGCAGCCTCCAGCCTGCAGTGATATTAGTGTTTTGTGTACTACTGCAGTTTCCAGCCTATGATGTTAGTGTTGTTTGTACTACTGCAGTCTCCAGCCTGCAGTGATGTTAGTGTTGTGTGCACTACTGCAGTCTCCAGCCTGCAGTGATATTAGTGTTGTGTGCACTACTGCAGTCTCCAGCCTGCAGTGATATTAGTGTTGTGTGTACTACTGCAGTCTCCAGCCTAGGATGTTAGCGGTGTGTGTACTACTGCAGTCTCCAGCCTGCAGTGATATTAGTGTTGTGTGTAATACTGCAGTCTCCAGCCTAGGATGTTAGCGTTGTGTGCACTACTGCAGTCTCCAGCCTGCAGTGATATTAGTGTTGTGTGTACTACTGCAGTCTCCAGCCTGCAGTGATGTTAGCGTTGTGTGTACTACTGCAGTCTCCAGCCTGCTGTGTTAGTGTTGTGTGTACTACTGCAGTCTCCAGCCTGCAGTGATGTTAGCGTTGTGTGTACTACTGCAGTCTCCAGCCTGCAGTGATATTAGTGTTGTGTGTACTACTGCAGTCTCCAGCCTGCAGTGATGTTAGCGTTGTGTGTACTACTGCAGTCTCCAGCCTGCTGTGATGTTAGCGTTGTGTGTACTACTGCAGTCTCCAGCCTGCAGTGATATTAGTGTTGTGTGTACTACTGCAGTCTCCAGCCTAGGATGTTAGCGTTGTGTGTACTACTGCAGTCTCCAGCCTGCAGTGATATTAGTGTTGTGTGTACTACTGCAGTCTCCAGCCTGCAGTGATATTAGCGTTGTGTGTACTACTGCAGTCTCCAGCCTGCTGTGATGTTAGCGTTGTGTGTACTACTGCAGTCTCCAGCCTGCAGTGATATTAGTGTTGTGTGTACTACTGCAGTCTCCAGCCTAGGATGTTAGCGGTGTGTGTACTACTGCAGTCTCCAGCCTGCAGTGATATTAGTGTTGTGTGTACTACTGCAGTCTCCAGCCTAGGATGTTAGCGTTGTGTGCACTACTGCAGTCTCCAGCCTGCTGCGATATTAGTGTTGTGTGCACTACTGCAGTCTCCAGCCTGCAGTGATATTAGTGTTGTGTGCACTACTGCAGTCTCCAGCCTGCAGTGATATTAGTGTTGTGTGTACTACTGCAGTCTCCAGCCTGCAGTGATGTTAGCGTTGTGTGTACTACTGCAGTCTCCAGCCTGCTGTGTTAGTGTTGTGTGTACTACTGCAGTCTCCAGCCTGCAGTGATGTTAGCGTTGTGTGTACTACTGCAGTCTCCAGCCTAGGATATTAGTGTTGTGTGCACTACTGCAGTCTCCAGCCTAGGATGTTAGCGTTGTGTGCACTACTGCAGTTTTTAGCCTGCAGTGATGTTAGTGTTGTGTGTACTACTGCAGTCTCCAGCCTGCAGTGATGTTAGCGTTGTGTGTACTACTGCAGTCTCCAGCCTGCAGTGATATTAGTGTTGTGTGTACTACTGCAGTCTCCAGCCTGCAGTGATGTTAGCGTTGTGTGTACTACTGCAGTCTCCAGCCTGCAGTGTTAGTGTTGTGTGTACTACTGCAGTCTCCAGCCTGCAGTGATATTAGTGTTGTGTGTACTACTGCAGTCTCCAGCCTGCAGTGATATTAGCGGTGTGTGTACTACTGCAGTCTCCAGCCTAGGATGTTAGTGTTGTGTGTACTACTGCAGTCTCCAGCCTGCAGTGATATTAGTGTTGTGTGCACTACTGCAGTCTCCAGCCTAGGATATTAGTGTTGTGTGTACTACTGCAGTCTCCAGCCTGCTGTGATGTTAGCGTTGTGTGTACTACTGCAGTCTCCAGCCTGCAGTGATATTAGTGTTGTGTGTACTACTGCAGTTTCCAGCCTAGGATGTTAGTGTTGTGTGTACTACTGCAGTCTCCAGCCTGCAGTGATATTAGTGTTGTGTGTACTACTGCAGTCTCCAGCCTGCAGTGATGTTAGTGTTGTGTGTACTACTGCAGTCTCCAGCCTATGATGTTAGCGTTGTGTGTACTACTGCAGTCTCCAGCCTGCTGTGATGTTAGCGTTGTGTGTACTACTGCAGTCTCCAGCCTAGGATGTTAGCATTGTGTGCACTACTGCAGTCTCCAGCCTGCTGTGTTAGTGTTGTGTGCACTACTGCAGTCTCCAGCCTAGGATATTAGTGTTGTGTGTACTATTGCAGTCTCCAGCATGCTGTGATGTTAGCGTTGTGTGTACTACTGCAGTCTCCAGCCTGCTGTGTTAGTGTTGTGTGCACTACTGCAGTCTCCAGCCTAGGATATTAGTGTTGTGTGTACTACTGCAGTCTCCAGCCTGCAGTGATATTAGTGTTGTGTGTACTACTGCAGTCTCCAGCCTGCAGTGATATTAGTAATTTGTGTACTACTGCAGTTTCCAGCCTAGGATGTTAGCGTTGTGTGTACTACTGCAGTCTCCAGCCTAGGATGTTAGCGTTGTGTGCACTACTGCAGTCTCCAGCCTGCTGTGATATTAGTGTTGTGTGTACTACTGCAGTCTCCAGCCTGCAGTGATATTAGTGTTGTGTGTACTACTGCAGTCTCCAGCCTAGGATGTTAGCGTTGTGTGTACTACTGCAGTCTCCAGCCTGCTGTGATATTAGTGTTGTGTGTACTACTGCAGTCTCCAGCCTGCAGTGATATTAGTGTTGTGTGTACTACTGCAGTCTCCAGCCTAGGATGTTAGCGTTGTGTGTACTACTGCAGTCTCCAGCCTGCAGTGATATTAGTGTTGTATGTACTACTGCAGTCTCCAGCCTAGGATGTTAGCGTTGTGTGTACTACTGCAGTCTCCAGCCTGCAGTGATATTAGTGTTGTGTGTACTACTGCAGTCTCCAGCCTAGGATGTTAGCGTTGTGTGTACTACTGCAGTCTCCAGCCTGCAGTGATATTAGTGTTGTGTGTACTACTGCAGTCTCCAGCCTAGGACGTTAGCGTTGTGTGTACTACTGCAGTCTCCAGCCTAGGATGTTAGCGGTGTGTGTACTACTGCAGTCTCCAGCCTATGATGTTAATGTTGTGTGTACTACTGCAGTCTCCAGCCTAGGATGTTAGTGTTGTGTGTACTACTGCAGTCTCCAGCCTAGGATGTTAGTGTTGTGTGCACTACTGCAGTCTCCAGCCTAGGATGTTATCGTTGTGTGTACTACTGCAGTCTCCAGCCTAGGATGTTAGCGTTGTGTGCACTACTGTAGTCTCCAGCCTGCAGTGATATTAGTGTTGTGTGTACTACTGCAGTCTCCAGCCTGCAGTGATGTTAGCGTTGTGTGTACTACTGCAGCCTCCAGCCTGCAGTGATATTAGTGTTTTGTGTACTACTGCAGTTTCCAGCCTATGATGTTAGTGTTGTTTGTACTACTGCAGTCTCCAGCCTGCAGTGATGTTAGTGTTGTGTGCACTACTGCAGTCTCCAGCCTGCAGTGATATTAGTGTTGTGTGCACTACTGCAGTCTCCAGCCTGCAGTGATATTAGTGTTGTGTGTACTACTGCAGTCTCCAGCCTAGGATGTTAGCGGTGTGTGTACTACTGCAGTCTCCAGCCTGCAGTGATATTAGTGTTGTGTGTAATACTGCAGTCTCCAGCCTAGGATGTTAGCGTTGTGTGCACTACTGCAGTCTCCAGCCTGCAGTGATATTAGTGTTGTGTGTACTACTGCAGTCTCCAGCCTGCAATGATGTTAGCGTTGTGTGTACTACTGCAGTCTCCAGCCTGCTGTGTTAGTGTTGTGTGTACTACTGCAGTCTCCAGCCTGCAGTGATGTTAGCGTTGTGTGTACTACTGCAGTCTCCAGCCTGCAGTGATATTAGTGTTGTGTGTACTACTGCAGTCTCCAGCCTGCAGTGATGTTAGCGTTGTGTGTACTACTGCAGTCTCCAGCCTGCTGTGATGTTAGCGTTGTGTGTACTACTGCAGTCTCCAGCCTGCAGTGATATTAGTGTTGTGTGTACTACTGCAGTCTCCAGCCTAGGATGTTAGCGTTGTGTGTACTACTGCAGTCTCCAGCCTGCAGTGATATTAGTGTTGTGTGTACTACTGCAGTCTCCAGCCTGCAGTGATATTAGCGTTGTGTGTACTACTGCAGTCTCCAGCCTGCTGTGATGTTAGCGTTGTGTGTACTACTGCAGTCTCCAGCCTGCAGTGATATTAGTGTTGTGTGTACTACTGCAGTCTCCAGCCTAGGATGTTAGCGGTGTGTGTACTACTGCAGTCTCCAGCCTGCAGTGATATTAGTGTTGTGTGTACTACTGCAGTCTCCAGCCTAGGATGTTAGCGTTGTGTGCACTACTGCAGTCTCCAGCCTGCTGTGATATTAGTGTTGTGTGCACTACTGCAGTCTCCAGCCTGCAGTGATATTAGTGTTGTGTGCACTACTGCAGTCTCCAGCCTGCAGTGATATTAGTGTTGTGTGTACTACTGCAGTCTCCAGCCTGCAGTGATGTTAGCGTTGTGTGTACTACTGCAGTCTCCAGCCTGCTGTGTTAGTGTTGTGTGTACTACTGCAGTCTCCAGCCTGCAGTGATGTTAGCGTTGTGTGTACTACTGCAGTCTCCAGCCTAGGATATTAGTGTTGTGTGCACTACTGCAGTCTCCAGCCTAGGATGTTAGCGTTGTGTGCACTACTGCAGTTTTTAGCCTGCAGTGATGTTAGTGTTGTGTGTACTACTGCAGTCTCCAGCCTGCAGTGATGTTAGCGTTGTGTGTACTACTGCAGTCTCCAGCCTGCAGTGATATTAGTGTTGTGTGTACTACTGCAGTCTCCAGCCTGCAGTGATGTTAGCGTTGTGTGTACTACTGCAGTCTCCAGCCTGCAGTGTTAGTGTTGTGTGTACTACTGCAGTCTCCAGCCTGCAGTGATATTAGTGTTGTGTGTACTACTGCAGTCTCCAGCCTGCAGTGATATTAGCGGTGTGTGTACTACTGCAGTCTCCAGCCTAGGATGTTAGTGTTGTGTGTACTACTGCAGTCTCCAGCCTGCAGTGATATTAGTGTTGTGTGCACTACTGCAGTCTCCAGCCTAGGATATTAGTGTTGTGTGTACTACTGCAGTCTCCAGCCTGCTGTGATGTTAGCGTTGTGTGTACTACTGCAGTCTCCAGCCTGCAGTGATATTAGTGTTGTGTGTACTACTGCAGTTTCCAGCCTAGGATGTTAGTGTTGTGTGTACTACTGCAGTCTCCAGCCTGCAGTGATATTAGTGTTGTGTGTACTACTGCAGTCTCCAGCCTGCAGTGATGTTAGTGTTGTGTGTACTACTGCAGTCTCCAGCCTATGATGTTAGCGTTGTGTGTACTACTGCAGTCTCCAGCCTGCTGTGATGTTAGCGTTGTGTGTACTACTGCAGTCTCCAGCCTAGGATGTTAGCATTGTGTGCACTACTGCAGTCTCCAGCCTGCTGTGTTAGTGTTGTGTGCACTACTGCAGTCTCCAGCCTAGGATATTAGTGTTGTGTGTACTATTGCAGTCTCCAGCCTGCTGTGATGTTAGCGTTGTGTGTACTACTGCAGTCTCTAGCCTGCTGTGTTAGTGTTGTGTGCACTACTGCAGTCTCCAGCCTAGGATATTAGTGTTGTGTGTACTACTGCAGTCTCCAGCCTGCAGTGATATTAGTGTTGTGTGTACTACTGCAGTCTCCAGCCTGCAGTGATATTAGTAATTTGTGTACTACTGCAGTTTCCAGCCTGCTGTGATGTTAGCGTTGTGTGTACTACTGCAGTCTCCAGCCTAGGATGTTAGCATTGTGTGCACTACTGCAGTCTCCAGCCTGCTGTGTTAGTGTTGTGTGCACTACTGCAGTCTCCAGCCTAGGATATTAGTGTTGTGTGTACTATTGCAGTCTCCAGCCTGCTGTGATGTTAGCGTTGTGTGTACTACTGCAGTCTCCAGCCTGCTGTGTTAGTGTTGTGTGCACTACTGCAGTCTCCAGCCTAGGATATTAGTGTTGTGTGTACTACTGCAGTCTCCAGCCTGCAGTGATATTAGTGTTGTGTGTACTACTGCAGTCTCCAGCCTGCAGTGATATTAGTAATTTGTGTACTACTGCAGTTTCCAGCCTAGGATGTTAGCGTTGTGTGTACTACTGCAGTCTCCAGCCTAGGATGTTAGCGTTGTGTGCACTACTGCAGTCTCCAGCCTGCTGTGATATTAGTGTTGTGTGTACTACTGCAGTCTCCAGCCTGCAGTGATATTAGTGTTGTGTGTACTACTGCAGTCTCCAGCCTAGGATGTTAGCGTTGTGTGTACTACTGCAGTCTCCAGCCTGCTGTGATATTAGTGTTGTGTGTACTACTGCAGTCTCCAGCCTGCAGTGATATTAGTGTTGTGTGTACTACTGCAGTCTCCAGCCTAGGATGTTAGCGTTGTGTGTACTACTGCAGTCTCCAGCCTGCAGTGATATTAGTGTTGTATGTACTTCTGCAGTCTCCAGCCTAGGATGTTAGCGTTGTGTGTACTACTGCAGTCTCCAGCCTGCAGTGATATTAGTGTTGTGTGTACTACTGCAGTCTCCAGCCTAGGATGTTAGCGTTGTGTGTACTACTGCAGTCTCCAGCCTGCAGTGATATTAGTGTTGTGTGTACTACTGCAGTCTCCAGCCTAGGACGTTAGCGTTGTGTGTACTACTGCAGTCTCCAGCCTAGGATGTTAGCGGTGTGTGTACTACTGCAGTCTCCAGCCTATGATGTTAATGTTGTGTGTACTACTGCAGTCTCCAGCCTAGGATGTTAGTGTTGTGTGTACTACTGCAGTCTCCAGCCTAGGATGTTAGTGTTGTGTGCACTACTGCAGTCTCCAGCCTAGGATGTTATCGTTGTGTGTACTACTGCAGTCTCCAGCCTAGGATGTTAGCGTTGTGTGCACTACTGCAGTCTCCAGCCTGCAGTGATATTAGTGTTGTGTGTACTACTGCAGTCTCCAGCCTGCAGTGATGTTAGCGTTGTGTGTACTACTGCAGCCTCCAGCCTGCAGTGATATTAGTGTTTTGTGTACTACTGCAGTTTCCAGCCTGCAGTGATATTAGTAATTTGTGTACTACTGCAGTCTCCAGCCTATGATGTTAGCGTTGTGTGTACTACTGCAGTCTCCAGCCTAAGATGTTAGTGTTGTGTGTACTACTGCAGTCTCCAGCCTGCTGTGATGTTAGCGTTGTGTGCACTACTGCAGTCTCCAGCCTAGGATGTTAGTGTTGTGTGTACTACTGCAGTCTCCAGCCTAGGATGTTAGCGTTGTGTGTACTACTGCAGTCTCCTGCCTGCAGTGATATTAGTGTTGTGTGCACTACTGCAGTCTCCAGCCTAGGATGTTAGCGTTGTGTATACTACTGCAGTCTCCAGCCTGCAGTGATATTAGTGTTGTGTGTACTACTGCAGTCTCCAGCCTATGATGTTAGCGTTGTGTGTACTACTGCAGTCTCCAGCCTGCAGTGATATTAGTGTTGTGTGTACTACTGCAGTCTCCAGCCTAGGATGTTAGCGTTGTGTATACTACTGCAGTCTCCAGCCTATGATGTTAGCGTTGTGTGTACTACTGCAGTCTCCAGCCTGCAGTGATATTAGTGTTGTGTGTACTACTGCAGTCTCCAGCCTATGATGTTAGTGTTGTGTGTACTACTGCAGTCTCCAGCCTAGGATGTTAGCGTTGTGTGTACTACTGCAGTCTCCAGCCTGCAGTGATATTAGTGTTGTGTGTACTACTGCAGTCTCCAGCCTGCAGTGATATTAGTGTTGTGTGTACTACTGCAGTCTCCAGCCTAGGATGTTAGCGTTGTGTGTACTACTGCAGTCTCCAGCCTGCAGTGATATTAGTGTTGTGTGTACTACTGCAGTCTCCAGCCTGCAGTGATATTAGTGTTGTGTGTACTACTGCAGTCTCCAGCCTAGGATGTTAGCGTTGTGTGTACTACTGCAGTCTCCAGCCTGCTGTGATATTAGTGTTGTGTGTACTACTGCAGTCTTCAGCCTAGGATGTTAGCGTTGTGTGTACTACTGCAGTCTCCAGCCTGCAGTGATATTAGTGTTGTGTGTACTACTGCAGTCTCCAGCCTAGGATGTTAGTGTTGTGTGTACTACTGCAGTCTCCAGCCTGCAGTGATATTAGTGTTGTGTGTACTACTGCAGTCTCCAGCCTAGGATGTTAGCGGTGTGTGCACTACTGCAGTCTCCAGCCTGCAGTGATGTTAGCGTTGTGTGTACTACTGCAGTCTCCAGCCTGCAGTGATATTAGTGTTGTGTGTACTACTGCAGTCTCCAGCCTGCAGTGATATTAGTGTTGTGTGTACTACTGCAGTCTCCAGCCTGCAGTGATATTAGTGTTGTGTGTACTACTGCAGTCTCCAGCCTAGGATGTTAGTGTTGTGTGTACTACTGCAGTCTCCAGCCTATGATGTTAGCGTTGTGTGTACTACTGCAGTCTCCAGCCTGCAGTGATATTAGTGTTGTGTGTACTACTGCAGTCTCCAGCCTATGATGTTAGCGTTGTGTGCACTACTGCAGTCTCCAGCCTGCAGTGATATTAGTGTTGTGTGTACTACTGCAGTCTCCAGCCTATGATGTTAGCGTTGTGTGTACTACTGCAGTCTCCAGCCTAGGATGTTAGTGTTGTGTGTACTACTGCAGTCTCCAGCCTGCAGTGATATTAGTGTTGTGTGTACTACTGCAGTCTCCAGCCTAGGATGTTAGCGTTGTGTGTACTACTGCAGTCTCCAGCCTGCAGTGATATTAGTGTTGTGTGTACTACTGCAGTCTCCAGCCTGCTGTGATATTAGTGTTGTGTGTACTACTGCAGTCTCCAGCCTAGGATGTTAGTGTTGTGTGTACTACTGCAGTCTCCAGCCTGCAGTGATATTAGTGTTGTGTGTACTACTGCAGTCTCCAGCCTGCAGTGATATTAGTGTTGTGTGTACTACTGCAGTCTCCAGCCTAGGATGTTAGTGTTGTGTGTACTACTGCAGTCTCCAGCCTGCAGTGATATTAGTGTTGTGTGTACTACTGCAGTCTCCAGCCTAGGATGTTAGCGGTGTGTGTACTACTGCAGTCTCCAGCCTGCAGTGATATTAGTGTTGTGTGTACTACTGCAGTTTTCAGCCTAGGATGTTAGCGTTGTGTGTACTACTGCAGTTTCCAGCCTGCAGTGATATTAGTGTTGGGTGTACTACTGCAGTCTCCAGCCTGCTGTGATATTAGTGTTGTGTGTACTACTGCAGTCTCCAGCCTGCAGTGATGTTAGTGTTGTGTGTACTACTGCAGTCTCCAGCCCAGGATGTTAGCGTTGTGTGTACTACTGCAGTCTCCAGCCTGCAGTGATATTAGTGTTGTGTGTACTACTGCAGTCTCCAGCCTAGGATGTTAGCGTTGTGTGTACTACTGCAGTCTCCAGCCTGCAGTGATATTAGTGTTGTGTGTACTACTGCAGTCTCCAGCCTAGGATGTTAGCGTTGTGTGTACTACTGCAGTCTCCAGCCTGCAGTGATATTAGTGTTGTGTGCACTACTGCAGTCTCCAGCCTGCAGTGATATTAGTGTTGTGTGCACTACTGCAGTTTCCAGCCTATGATGTTAGCGTTGTGTGCACTACTGCAGTCTCCAGCCTGCAGTGATATTAGTGTTGTGTGCACTACTGCAGTCTCCAGCCTGCAGTGATATTAGTAATTTGTGTACTACTGCAGTTTCCAGCCTAGGATGTTAGCGTTGTGTGTACTACTGCAGTCTCCAGCCTAGGATGTTAGCGTTGTGTGCACTACTGCAGTCTCCAGCCTGCTGTGATATTAGTGTTGTGTGTACTACTGCAGTCTCCAGCCTGCAGTGATATTAGTGTTGTGTGTACTACTGCAGTCTCCAGCCTAGGATGTTAGCGTTGTGTGTACTACTGCAGTCTCCAGCCTGCTGTGATATTAGTGTTGTGTGTACTACTGCAGTCTCCAGCCTGCAGTGATATTAGTGTTGTGTGTACTACTGCAGTCTCCAGCCTAGGATGTTAGCGTTGTGTGTACTACTGCAGTCTCCAGCCTGCAGTGATATTAGTGTTGTATGTACTACTGCAGTCTCCAGCCTAGGATGTTAGCGTTGTGTGTACTACTGCAGTCTCCAGCCTGCAGTGATATTAGTGTTGTGTGTACTACTGCAGTCTCCAGCCTAGGATGTTAGCGTTGTGTGTACTACTGCAGTCTCCAGCCTGCAGTGATATTAGTGTTGTGTGTACTACTGCAGTCTCCAGCCTAGGACGTTAGCGTTGTGTGTACTACTGCAGTCTCCAGCCTAGGATGTTAGCGGTGTGTGTACTACTGCAGTCTCCAGCCTATGATGTTAATGTTGTGTGTACTACTGCAGTCTCCAGCCTAGGATGTTAGTGTTGTGTGTACTACTGCAGTCTCCAGCCTAGGATGTTAGTGTTGTGTGCACTACTGCAGTCTCCAGCCTAGGATGTTATCGTTGTGTGTACTACTGCAGTCTCCAGCCTAGGATGTTAGCGGTGTGTGTACTACTGCAGTCTCCAGCCTGCAGTGATATTAGTGTTGTGTGTACTACTGCAGTCTCCAGCCTGCTGTGTTAGTGTTTTGTGTACTACTGCAGCCTCCAGCCTGCAGTGATATTAGTGTTTTGTGTACTACTGCAGTTTCCAGCCTATGATGTTAGTGTTGTTTGTACTACTGCAGTCTCCAGCCTGCAGTGATGTTAGTGTTGTGTGCACTACTGCAGTCTCCAGCCTGCAGTGATATTAGTGTTGTGTGCACTACTGCAGTCTCCAGCCTGCAGTGATATTAGTGTTGTGTGTACTACTGCAGTCTCCAGCCTAGGATGTTAGCGGTGTGTGTACTACTGCAGTCTCCAGCCTGCAGTGATATTAGTGTTGTGTGTAATACTGCAGTCTCCAGCCTAGGATGTTAGCGTTGTGTGCACTACTGCAGTCTCCAGCCTGCAGTGATATTAGTGTTGTGTGTACTACTGCAGTCTCCAGCCTGCAGTGATATTAGTGTTGTGTGTACTACTGCAGTCTCCAGCCTAGGATGTTAGCGTTGTGTGTACTACTGCAGTCTCCAGCCTGCAGTGATATTAGTGTTGTATGTACTACTGCAGTCTCCAGCCTAGGATGTTAGCGTTGTGTGTACTACTGCAGTCTCCAGCCTGCAGTGATATTAGTGTTGTGTGTACTACTGCAGTCTCCAGCCTAGGATGTTAGCGTTGTGTGTACTACTGCAGTCTCCAGCCTGCAGTGATATTAGTGTTGTGTGTACTACTGCAGTCTCCAGCCTAGGACGTTAGCGTTGTGTGTACTACTGCAGTCTCCAGCCTAGGATGTTAGCGGTGTGTGTACTACTGCAGTCTCCAGCCTATGATGTTAATGTTGTGTGTACTACTGCAGTCTCCAGCCTAGGATGTTAGTGTTGTGTGTACTACTGCAGTCTCCAGCCTAGGATGTTAGTGTTGTGTGCACTACTGCAGTCTCCAGCCTAGGATGTTATCGTTGTGTGTACTACTGCAGTCTCCAGCCTAGGATGTTAGCGTTGTGTGCACTACTGTAGTCTCCAGCCTGCAGTGATATTAGTGTTGTGTGTACTACTGCAGTCTCCAGCCTGCAGTGATGTTAGCGTTGTGTGTACTACTGCAGCCTCCAGCCTGCAGTGATATTAGTGTTTTGTGTACTACTGCAGTTTCCAGCCTATGATGTTAGTGTTGTTTGTACTACTGCAGTCTCCAGCCTGCAGTGATGTTAGTGTTGTGTGCACTACTGCAGTCTCCAGCCTGCAGTGATATTAGTGTTGTGTGCACTACTGCAGTCTCCAGCCTGCAGTGATATTAGTGTTGTGTGTACTACTGCAGTCTCCAGCCTAGGATGTTAGCGGTGTGTGTACTACTGCAGTCTCCAGCCTGCAGTGATATTAGTGTTGTGTGTAATACTGCAGTCTCCAGCCTAGGATGTTAGCGTTGTGTGCACTACTGCAGTCTCCAGCCTGCAGTGATATTAGTGTTGTGTGTACTACTGCAGTCTCCAGCCTGCAATGATGTTAGCGTTGTGTGTACTACTGCAGTCTCCAGCCTGCTGTGTTAGTGTTGTGTGTACTACTGCAGTCTCCAGCCTGCAGTGATGTTAGCGTTGTGTGTACTACTGCAGTCTCCAGCCTGCAGTGATATTAGTGTTGTGTGTACTACTGCAGTCTCCAGCCTGCAGTGATGTTAGCGTTGTGTGTACTACTGCAGTCTCCAGCCTGCTGTGATGTTAGCGTTGTGTGTACTACTGCAGTCTCCAGCCTGCAGTGATATTAGTGTTGTGTGTACTACTGCAGTCTCCAGCCTAGGATGTTAGCGTTGTGTGTACTACTGCAGTCTCCAGCCTGCAGTGATATTAGTGTTGTGTGTACTACTGCAGTCTCCAGCCTGCAGTGATATTAGCGTTGTGTGTACTACTGCAGTCTCCAGCCTGCTGTGATGTTAGCGTTGTGTGTACTACTGCAGTCTCCAGCCTGCAGTGATATTAGTGTTGTGTGTACTACTGCAGTCTCCAGCCTAGGATGTTAGCGGTGTGTGTACTACTGCAGTCTCCAGCCTGCAGTGATATTAGTGTTGTGTGTACTACTGCAGTCTCCAGCCTAGGATGTTAGCGTTGTGTGCACTACTGCAGTCTCCAGCCTGCTGTGATATTAGTGTTGTGTGCACTACTGCAGTCTCCAGCCTGCAGTGATATTAGTGTTGTGTGCACTACTGCAGTCTCCAGCCTGCAGTGATATTAGTGTTGTGTGTACTACTGCAGTCTCCAGCCTGCAGTGATGTTAGCGTTGTGTGTACTACTGCAGTCTCCAGCCTGCTGTGTTAGTGTTGTGTGTACTACTGCAGTCTCCAGCCTGCAGTGATGTTAGCGTTGTGTGTACTACTGCAGTCTCCAGCCTAGGATATTAGTGTTGTGTGCACTACTGCAGTCTCCAGCCTAGGATGTTAGCGTTGTGTGCACTACTGCAGTTTTTAGCCTGCAGTGATGTTAGTGTTGTGTGTACTACTGCAGTCTCCAGCCTGCAGTGATGTTAGCGTTGTGTGTACTACTGCAGTCTCCAGCCTGCAGTGATATTAGTGTTGTGTGTACTACTGCAGTCTCCAGCCTGCAGTGATGTTAGCGTTGTGTGTACTACTGCAGTCTCCAGCCTGCAGTGTTAGTGTTGTGTGTACTACTGCAGTCTCCAGCCTGCAGTGATATTAGTGTTGTGTGTACTACTGCAGTCTCCAGCCTGCAGTGATATTAGCGGTGTGTGTACTACTGCAGTCTCCAGCCTAGGATGTTAGTGTTGTGTGTACTACTGCAGTCTCCAGCCTGCAGTGATATTAGTGTTGTGTGCACTACTGCAGTCTCCAGCCTAGGATATTAGTGTTGTGTGTACTACTGCAGTCTCCAGCCTGCTGTGATGTTAGCGTTGTGTGTACTACTGCAGTCTCCAGCCTGCAGTGATATTAGTGTTGTGTGTACTACTGCAGTTTCCAGCCTAGGATGTTAGTGTTGTGTGTACTACTGCAGTCTCCAGCCTGCAGTGATATTAGTGTTGTGTGTACTACTGCAGTCTCCAGCCTGCAGTGATGTTAGTGTTGTGTGTACTACTGCAGTCTCCAGCCTATGATGTTAGCGTTGTGTGTACTACTGCAGTCTCCAGCCTGCTGTGATGTTAGCGTTGTGTGTACTACTGCAGTCTCCAGCCTAGGATGTTAGCATTGTGTGCACTACTGCAGTCTCCAGCCTGCTGTGTTAGTGTTGTGTGCACTACTGCAGTCTCCAGCCTAGGATATTAGTGTTGTGTGTACTATTGCAGTCTCCAGCCTGCTGTGATGTTAGCGTTGTGTGTACTACTGCAGTCTCTAGCCTGCTGTGTTAGTGTTGTGTGCACTACTGCAGTCTCCAGCCTAGGATATTAGTGTTGTGTGTACTACTGCAGTCTCCAGCCTGCAGTGATATTAGTGTTGTGTGTACTACTGCAGTCTCCAGCCTGCAGTGATATTAGTAATTTGTGTACTACTGCAGTTTCCAGCCTGCTGTGATGTTAGCGTTGTGTGTACTACTGCAGTCTCCAGCCTAGGATGTTAGCATTGTGTGCACTACTGCAGTCTCCAGCCTGCTGTGTTAGTGTTGTGTGCACTACTGCAGTCTCCAGCCTAGGATATTAGTGTTGTGTGTACTATTGCAGTCTCCAGCCTGCTGTGATGTTAGCGTTGTGTGTACTACTGCAGTCTCCAGCCTGCTGTGTTAGTGTTGTGTGCACTACTGCAGTCTCCAGCCTAGGATATTAGTGTTGTGTGTACTACTGCAGTCTCCAGCCTGCAGTGATATTAGTGTTGTGTGTACTACTGCAGTCTCCAGCCTGCAGTGATATTAGTAATTTGTGTACTACTGCAGTTTCCAGCCTAGGATGTTAGCGTTGTGTGTACTACTGCAGTCTCCAGCCTAGGATGTTAGCGTTGTGTGCACTACTGCAGTCTCCAGCCTGCTGTGATATTAGTGTTGTGTGTACTACTGCAGTCTCCAGCCTGCAGTGATATTAGTGTTGTGTGTACTACTGCAGTCTCCAGCCTAGGATGTTAGCGTTGTGTGTACTACTGCAGTCTCCAGCCTGCTGTGATATTAGTGTTGTGTGTACTACTGCAGTCTCCAGCCTGCAGTGATATTAGTGTTGTGTGTACTACTGCAGTCTCCAGCCTAGGATGTTAGCGTTGTGTGTACTACTGCAGTCTCCAGCCTGCAGTGATATTAGTGTTGTATGTACTTCTGCAGTCTCCAGCCTAGGATGTTAGCGTTGTGTGTACTACTGCAGTCTCCAGCCTGCAGTGATATTAGTGTTGTGTGTACTACTGCAGTCTCCAGCCTAGGATGTTAGCGTTGTGTGTACTACTGCAGTCTCCAGCCTGCAGTGATATTAGTGTTGTGTGTACTACTGCAGTCTCCAGCCTAGGACGTTAGCGTTGTGTGTACTACTGCAGTCTCCAGCCTAGGATGTTAGCGGTGTGTGTACTACTGCAGTCTCCAGCCTATGATGTTAATGTTGTGTGTACTACTGCAGTCTCCAGCCTAGGATGTTAGTGTTGTGTGTACTACTGCAGTCTCCAGCCTAGGATGTTAGTGTTGTGTGCACTACTGCAGTCTCCAGCCTAGGATGTTATCGTTGTGTGTACTACTGCAGTCTCCAGCCTAGGATGTTAGCGTTGTGTGCACTACTGCAGTCTCCAGCCTGCAGTGATATTAGTGTTGTGTGTACTACTGCAGTCTCCAGCCTGCAGTGATGTTAGCGTTGTGTGTACTACTGCAGCCTCCAGCCTGCAGTGATATTAGTGTTTTGTGTACTACTGCAGTTTCCAGCCTGCAGTGATATTAGTAATTTGTGTACTACTGCAGTCTCCAGCCTATGATGTTAGCGTTGTGTGTACTACTGCAGTCTCCAGCCTAAGATGTTAGTGTTGTGTGTACTACTGCAGTCTCCAGCCTGCTGTGATGTTAGCGTTGTGTGCACTACTGCAGTCTCCAGCCTAGGATGTTAGTGTTGTGTGTACTACTGCAGTCTCCAGCCTAGGATGTTAGCGTTGTGTGTACTACTGCAGTCTCCTGCCTGCAGTGATATTAGTGTTGTGTGCACTACTGCAGTCTCCAGCCTAGGATGTTAGCGTTGTGTATACTACTGCAGTCTCCAGCCTGCAGTGATATTAGTGTTGTGTGTACTACTGCAGTCTCCAGCCTATGATGTTAGCGTTGTGTGTACTACTGCAGTCTCCAGCCTGCAGTGATATTAGTGTTGTGTGTACTACTGCAGTCTCCAGCCTAGGATGTTAGCGTTGTGTATACTACTGCAGTCTCCAGCCTATGATGTTAGCGTTGTGTGTACTACTGCAGTCTCCAGCCTGCAGTGATATTAGTGTTGTGTGTACTACTGCAGTCTCCAGCCTATGATGTTAGTGTTGTGTGTACTACTGCAGTCTCCAGCCTAGGATGTTAGCGTTGTGTGTACTACTGCAGTCTCCAGCCTGCAGTGATATTAGTGTTGTGTGTACTACTGCAGTCTCCAGCCTGCAGTGATATTAGTGTTGTGTGTACTACTGCAGTCTCCAGCCTAGGATGTTAGCGTTGTGTGTACTACTGCAGTCTCCAGCCTGCAGTGATATTAGTGTTGTGTGTACTACTGCAGTCTCCAGCCTGCAGTGATATTAGTGTTGTGTGTACTACTGCAGTCTCCAGCCTAGGATGTTAGCGTTGTGTGTACTACTGCAGTCTCCAGCCTGCTGTGATATTAGTGTTGTGTGTACTACTGCAGTCTTCAGCCTAGGATGTTAGCGTTGTGTGTACTACTGCAGTCTCCAGCCTGCAGTGATATTAGTGTTGTGTGTACTACTGCAGTCTCCAGCCTAGGATGTTAGTGTTGTGTGTACTACTGCAGTCTCCAGCCTGCAGTGATATTAGTGTTGTGTGTACTACTGCAGTCTCCAGCCTAGGATGTTAGCGGTGTGTGCACTACTGCAGTCTCCAGCCTGCAGTGATGTTAGCGTTGTGTGTACTACTGCAGTCTCCAGCCTGCAGTGATATTAGTGTTGTGTGTACTACTGCAGTCTCCAGCCTGCAGTGATATTAGTGTTGTGTGTACTACTGCAGTCTCCAGCCTGCAGTGATATTAGTGTTGTGTGTACTACTGCAGTCTCCAGCCTGCAGTGATATTAGTGTTGTGTGTACTACTGCAGTCTCCAGCCTAGGATGTTAGTGTTGTGTGTACTACTGCAGTCTCCAGCCTATGATGTTAGCGTTGTGTGTACTACTGCAGTCTCCAGCCTGCAGTGATATTAGTGTTGTGTGTACTACTGCAGTCTCCAGCCTATGATGTTAGCGTTGTGTGCACTACTGCAGTCTCCAGCCTGCAGTGATATTAGTGTTGTGTGTACTACTGCAGTCTCCAGCCTATGATGTTAGCGTTGTGTGTACTACTGCAGTCTCCAGCCTAGGATGTTAGTGTTGTGTGTACTACTGCAGTCTCCAGCCTGCAGTGATATTAGTGTTGTGTGTACTACTGCAGTCTCCAGCCTAGGATGTTAGCGTTGTGTGTACTACTGCAGTCTCCAGCCTGCAGTGATATTAGTGTTGTGTGTACTACTGCAGTCTCCAGCCTGCTGTGATATTAGTGTTGTGTGTACTACTGCAGTCTCCAGCCTAGGATGTTAGTGTTGTGTGTACTACTGCAGTCTCCAGCCTGCAGTGATATTAGTGTTGTGTGTACTACTGCAGTCTCCAGCCTGCAGTGATATTAGTGTTGTGTGTACTACTGCAGTCTCCAGCCTAGGATGTTAGTGTTGTGTGTACTACTGCAGTCTCCAGCCTGCAGTGATATTAGTGTTGTGTGTACTACTGCAGTCTCCAGCCTAGGATGTTAGCGGTGTGTGTACTACTGCAGTCTCCAGCCTGCAGTGATATTAGTGTTGTGTGTACTACTGCAGTTTTCAGCCTAGGATGTTAGCGTTGTGTGTACTACTGCAGTTTCCAGCCTGCAGTGATATTAGTGTTGGGTGTACTACTGCAGTCTCCAGCCTGCTGTGATATTAGTGTTGTGTGTACTACTGCAGTCTCCAGCCTGCAGTGATGTTAGTGTTGTGTGTACTACTGCAGTCTCCAGCCCAGGATGTTAGCGTTGTGTGTACTACTGCAGTCTCCAGCCTGCAGTGATATTAGTGTTGTGTGTACTACTGCAGTCTCCAGCCTAGGATGTTAGCGTTGTGTGTACTACTGCAGTCTCCAGCCTGCAGTGATATTAGTGTTGTGTGTACTACTGCAGTCTCCAGCCTAGGATGTTAGCGTTGTGTGTACTACTGCAGTCTCCAGCCTGCAGTGATATTAGTGTTGTGTGCACTACTGCAGTCTCCAGCCTGCAGTGATATTAGTGTTGTGTGCACTACTGCAGTTTCCAGCCTATGATGTTAGCGTTGTGTGCACTACTGCAGTCTCCAGCCTGCAGTGATATTAGTGTTGTGTGCACTACTGCAGTCTCCAGCCTGCAGTGATATTAGTAATTTGTGTACTACTGCAGTTTCCAGCCTAGGATGTTAGCGTTGTGTGTACTACTGCAGTCTCCAGCCTAGGATGTTAGCGTTGTGTGCACTACTGCAGTCTCCAGCCTGCTGTGATATTAGTGTTGTGTGTACTACTGCAGTCTCCAGCCTGCAGTGATATTAGTGTTGTGTGTACTACTGCAGTCTCCAGCCTAGGATGTTAGCGTTGTGTGTACTACTGCAGTCTCCAGCCTGCTGTGATATTAGTGTTGTGTGTACTACTGCAGTCTCCAGCCTGCAGTGATATTAGTGTTGTGTGTACTACTGCAGTCTCCAGCCTAGGATGTTAGCGTTGTGTGTACTACTGCAGTCTCCAGCCTGCAGTGATATTAGTGTTGTATGTACTACTGCAGTCTCCAGCCTAGGATGTTAGCGTTGTGTGTACTACTGCAGTCTCCAGCCTGCAGTGATATTAGTGTTGTGTGTACTACTGCAGTCTCCAGCCTAGGATGTTAGCGTTGTGTGTACTACTGCAGTCTCCAGCCTGCAGTGATATTAGTGTTGTGTGTACTACTGCAGTCTCCAGCCTAGGACGTTAGCGTTGTGTGTACTACTGCAGTCTCCAGCCTAGGATGTTAGCGGTGTGTGTACTACTGCAGTCTCCAGCCTATGATGTTAATGTTGTGTGTACTACTGCAGTCTCCAGCCTAGGATGTTAGTGTTGTGTGTACTACTGCAGTCTCCAGCCTAGGATGTTAGTGTTGTGTGCACTACTGCAGTCTCCAGCCTAGGATGTTATCGTTGTGTGTACTACTGCAGTCTCCAGCCTAGGATGTTAGCGGTGTGTGTACTACTGCAGTCTCCAGCCTGCAGTGATATTAGTGTTGTGTGTACTACTGCAGTCTCCAGCCTGCTGTGTTAGTGTTTTGTGTACTACTGCAGCCTCCAGCCTGCAGTGATATTAGTGTTTTGTGTACTACTGCAGTTTCCAGCCTATGATGTTAGTGTTGTTTGTACTACTGCAGTCTCCAGCCTGCAGTGATGTTAGTGTTGTGTGCACTACTGCAGTCTCCAGCCTGCAGTGATATTAGTGTTGTGTGCACTACTGCAGTCTCCAGCCTGCAGTGATATTAGTGTTGTGTGTACTACTGCAGTCTCCAGCCTAGGATGTTAGCGGTGTGTGTACTACTGCAGTCTCCAGCCTGCAGTGATATTAGTGTTGTGTGTAATACTGCAGTCTCCAGCCTAGGATGTTAGCGTTGTGTGCACTACTGCAGTCTCCAGCCTGCAGTGATATTAGTGTTGTGTGTACTACTGCAGTCTCCAGCCTGCAGTGATGTTAGCGTTGTGTGTACTACTGCAGTCTCCAGCCTGCTGTGTTAGTGTTGTGTGTACTACTGCAGTCTCCAGCCTGCAGTGATGTTAGCGTTGTGTGTACTACTGCAGTCTCCAGCCTGCAGTGATATTAGTGTTGTGTGTACTACTGCAGTCTCCAGCCTGCAGTGATGTTAGCGTTGTGTGTACTACTGCAGTCTCCAGCCTGCTGTGATGTTAGCGTTGTGTGTACTACTGCAGTCTCCAGCCTGCAGTGATATTAGTGTTGTGTGTACTACTGCAGTCTCCAGCCTAGGATGTTAGCGTTGTGTGTACTACTGCAGTCTCCAGCCTGCAGTGATATTAGTGTTGTGTGTACTACTGCAGTCTCCAGCCTGCAGTGATATTAGCGTTGTGTGTACTACTGCAGTCTCCAGCCTGCTGTGATGTTAGCGTTGTGTGTACTACTGCAGTCTCCAGCCTGCAGTGATATTAGTGTTGTGTGTACTACTGCAGTCTCCAGCCTAGGATGTTAGCGGTGTGTGTACTACTGCAGTCTCCAGCCTGCAGTGATATTAGTGTTGTGTGTACTACTGCAGTCTCCAGCCTAGGATGTTAGCGTTGTGTGCACTACTGCAGTCTCCAGCCTGCTGCGATATTAGTGTTGTGTGCACTACTGCAGTCTCCAGCCTGCAGTGATATTAGTGTTGTGTGCACTACTGCAGTCTCCAGCCTGCAGTGATATTAGTGTTGTGTGTACTACTGCAGTCTCCAGCCTGCAGTGATGTTAGCGTTGTGTGTACTACTGCAGTCTCCAGCCTGCTGTGTTAGTGTTGTGTGTACTACTGCAGTCTCCAGCCTGCAGTGATGTTAGCGTTGTGTGTACTACTGCAGTCTCCAGCCTAGGATATTAGTGTTGTGTGCACTACTGCAGTCTCCAGCCTAGGATGTTAGCGTTGTGTGCACTACTGCAGTTTTTAGCCTGCAGTGATGTTAGTGTTGTGTGTACTACTGCAGTCTCCAGCCTGCAGTGATGTTAGCGTTGTGTGTACTACTGCAGTCTCCAGCCTGCAGTGATATTAGTGTTGTGTGTACTACTGCAGTCTCCAGCCTGCAGTGATGTTAGCGTTGTGTGTACTACTGCAGTCTCCAGCCTGCAGTGTTAGTGTTGTGTGTACTACTGCAGTCTCCAGCCTGCAGTGATATTAGTGTTGTGTGTACTACTGCAGTCTCCAGCCTGCAGTGATATTAGCGGTGTGTGTACTACTGCAGTCTCCAGCCTAGGATGTTAGTGTTGTGTGTACTACTGCAGTCTCCAGCCTGCAGTGATATTAGTGTTGTGTGCACTACTGCAGTCTCCAGCCTAGGATATTAGTGTTGTGTGTACTACTGCAGTCTCCAGCCTGCTGTGATGTTAGCGTTGTGTGTACTACTGCAGTCTCCAGCCTGCAGTGATATTAGTGTTGTGTGTACTACTGCAGTTTCCAGCCTAGGATGTTAGTGTTGTGTGTACTACTGCAGTCTCCAGCCTGCAGTGATATTAGTGTTGTGTGTACTACTGCAGTCTCCAGCCTGCAGTGATGTTAGTGTTGTGTGTACTACTGCAGTCTCCAGCCTATGATGTTAGCGTTGTGTGTACTACTGCAGTCTCCAGCCTGCTGTGATGTTAGCGTTGTGTGTACTACTGCAGTCTCCAGCCTAGGATGTTAGCATTGTGTGCACTACTGCAGTCTCCAGCCTGCTGTGTTAGTGTTGTGTGCACTACTGCAGTCTCCAGCCTAGGATATTAGTGTTGTGTGTACTATTGCAGTCTCCAGCATGCTGTGATGTTAGCGTTGTGTGTACTACTGCAGTCTCCAGCCTGCTGTGTTAGTGTTGTGTGCACTACTGCAGTCTCCAGCCTAGGATATTAGTGTTGTGTGTACTACTGCAGTCTCCAGCCTGCAGTGATATTAGTGTTGTGTGTACTACTGCAGTCTCCAGCCTGCAGTGATATTAGTAATTTGTGTACTACTGCAGTTTCCAGCCTAGGATGTTAGCGTTGTGTGTACTACTGCAGTCTCCAGCCTAGGATGTTAGCGTTGTGTGCACTACTGCAGTCTCCAGCCTGCTGTGATATTAGTGTTGTGTGTACTACTGCAGTCTCCAGCCTGCAGTGATATTAGTGTTGTGTGTACTACTGCAGTCTCCAGCCTAGGATGTTAGCGTTGTGTGTACTACTGCAGTCTCCAGCCTGCTGTGATATTAGTGTTGTGTGTACTACTGCAGTCTCCAGCCTGCAGTGATATTAGTGTTGTGTGTACTACTGCAGTCTCCAGCCTAGGATGTTAGCGTTGTGTGTACTACTGCAGTCTCCAGCCTGCAGTGATATTAGTGTTGTATGTACTACTGCAGTCTCCAGCCTAGGATGTTAGCGTTGTGTGTACTACTGCAGTCTCCAGCCTGCAGTGATATTAGTGTTGTGTGTACTACTGCAGTCTCCAGCCTAGGATGTTAGCGTTGTGTGTACTACTGCAGTCTCCAGCCTGCAGTGATATTAGTGTTGTGTGTACTACTGCAGTCTCCAGCCTAGGACGTTAGCGTTGTGTGTACTACTGCAGTCTCCAGCCTAGGATGTTAGCGGTGTGTGTACTACTGCAGTCTCCAGCCTATGATGTTAATGTTGTGTGTACTACTGCAGTCTCCAGCCTAGGATGTTAGTGTTGTGTGTACTACTGCAGTCTCCAGCCTAGGATGTTAGTGTTGTGTGCACTACTGCAGTCTCCAGCCTAGGATGTTATCGTTGTGTGTACTACTGCAGTCTCCAGCCTAGGATGTTAGCGTTGTGTGCACTACTGTAGTCTCCAGCCTGCAGTGATATTAGTGTTGTGTGTACTACTGCAGTCTCCAGCCTGCAGTGATGTTAGCGTTGTGTGTACTACTGCAGCCTCCAGCCTGCAGTGATATTAGTGTTTTGTGTACTACTGCAGTTTCCAGCCTATGATGTTAGTGTTGTTTGTACTACTGCAGTCTCCAGCCTGCAGTGATGTTAGTGTTGTGTGCACTACTGCAGTCTCCAGCCTGCAGTGATATTAGTGTTGTGTGCACTACTGCAGTCTCCAGCCTGCAGTGATATTAGTGTTGTGTGTACTACTGCAGTCTCCAGCCTAGGATGTTAGCGGTGTGTGTACTACTGCAGTCTCCAGCCTGCAGTGATATTAGTGTTGTGTGTAATACTGCAGTCTCCAGCCTAGGATGTTAGCGTTGTGTGCACTACTGCAGTCTCCAGCCTGCAGTGATATTAGTGTTGTGTGTACTACTGCAGTCTCCAGCCTGCAATGATGTTAGCGTTGTGTGTACTACTGCAGTCTCCAGCCTGCTGTGTTAGTGTTGTGTGTACTACTGCAGTCTCCAGCCTGCAGTGATGTTAGCGTTGTGTGTACTACTGCAGTCTCCAGCCTGCAGTGATATTAGTGTTGTGTGTACTACTGCAGTCTCCAGCCTGCAGTGATGTTAGCGTTGTGTGTACTACTGCAGTCTCCAGCCTGCTGTGATGTTAGCGTTGTGTGTACTACTGCAGTCTCCAGCCTGCAGTGATATTAGTGTTGTGTGTACTACTGCAGTCTCCAGCCTAGGATGTTAGCGTTGTGTGTACTACTGCAGTCTCCAGCCTGCAGTGATATTAGTGTTGTGTGTACTACTGCAGTCTCCAGCCTGCAGTGATATTAGCGTTGTGTGTACTACTGCAGTCTCCAGCCTGCTGTGATGTTAGCGTTGTGTGTACTACTGCAGTCTCCAGCCTGCAGTGATATTAGTGTTGTGTGTACTACTGCAGTCTCCAGCCTAGGATGTTAGCGGTGTGTGTACTACTGCAGTCTCCAGCCTGCAGTGATATTAGTGTTGTGTGTACTACTGCAGTCTCCAGCCTAGGATGTTAGCGTTGTGTGCACTACTGCAGTCTCCAGCCTGCTGTGATATTAGTGTTGTGTGCACTACTGCAGTCTCCAGCCTGCAGTGATATTAGTGTTGTGTGCACTACTGCAGTCTCCAGCCTGCAGTGATATTAGTGTTGTGTGTACTACTGCAGTCTCCAGCCTGCAGTGATGTTAGCGTTGTGTGTACTACTGCAGTCTCCAGCCTGCTGTGTTAGTGTTGTGTGTACTACTGCAGTCTCCAGCCTGCAGTGATGTTAGCGTTGTGTGTACTACTGCAGTCTCCAGCCTAGGATATTAGTGTTGTGTGCACTACTGCAGTCTCCAGCCTAGGATGTTAGCGTTGTGTGCACTACTGCAGTTTTTAGCCTGCAGTGATGTTAGTGTTGTGTGTACTACTGCAGTCTCCAGCCTGCAGTGATGTTAGCGTTGTGTGTACTACTGCAGTCTCCAGCCTGCAGTGATATTAGTGTTGTGTGTACTACTGCAGTCTCCAGCCTGCAGTGATGTTAGCGTTGTGTGTACTACTGCAGTCTCCAGCCTGCAGTGTTAGTGTTGTGTGTACTACTGCAGTCTCCAGCCTGCAGTGATATTAGTGTTGTGTGTACTACTGCAGTCTCCAGCCTGCAGTGATATTAGCGGTGTGTGTACTACTGCAGTCTCCAGCCTAGGATGTTAGTGTTGTGTGTACTACTGCAGTCTCCAGCCTGCAGTGATATTAGTGTTGTGTGCACTACTGCAGTCTCCAGCCTAGGATATTAGTGTTGTGTGTACTACTGCAGTCTCCAGCCTGCTGTGATGTTAGCGTTGTGTGTACTACTGCAGTCTCCAGCCTGCAGTGATATTAGTGTTGTGTGTACTACTGCAGTTTCCAGCCTAGGATGTTAGTGTTGTGTGTACTACTGCAGTCTCCAGCCTGCAGTGATATTAGTGTTGTGTGTACTACTGCAGTCTCCAGCCTGCAGTGATGTTAGTGTTGTGTGTACTACTGCAGTCTCCAGCCTATGATGTTAGCGTTGTGTGTACTACTGCAGTCTCCAGCCTGCTGTGATGTTAGCGTTGTGTGTACTACTGCAGTCTCCAGCCTAGGATGTTAGCATTGTGTGCACTACTGCAGTCTCCAGCCTGCTGTGTTAGTGTTGTGTGCACTACTGCAGTCTCCAGCCTAGGATATTAGTGTTGTGTGTACTATTGCAGTCTCCAGCCTGCTGTGATGTTAGCGTTGTGTGTACTACTGCAGTCTCTAGCCTGCTGTGTTAGTGTTGTGTGCACTACTGCAGTCTCCAGCCTAGGATATTAGTGTTGTGTGTACTACTGCAGTCTCCAGCCTGCAGTGATATTAGTGTTGTGTGTACTACTGCAGTCTCCAGCCTGCAGTGATATTAGTAATTTGTGTACTACTGCAGTTTCCAGCCTGCTGTGATGTTAGCGTTGTGTGTACTACTGCAGTCTCCAGCCTAGGATGTTAGCATTGTGTGCACTACTGCAGTCTCCAGCCTGCTGTGTTAGTGTTGTGTGCACTACTGCAGTCTCCAGCCTAGGATATTAGTGTTGTGTGTACTATTGCAGTCTCCAGCCTGCTGTGATGTTAGCGTTGTGTGTACTACTGCAGTCTCCAGCCTGCTGTGTTAGTGTTGTGTGCACTACTGCAGTCTCCAGCCTAGGATATTAGTGTTGTGTGTACTACTGCAGTCTCCAGCCTGCAGTGATATTAGTGTTGTGTGTACTACTGCAGTCTCCAGCCTGCAGTGATATTAGTAATTTGTGTACTACTGCAGTTTCCAGCCTAGGATGTTAGCGTTGTGTGTACTACTGCAGTCTCCAGCCTAGGATGTTAGCGTTGTGTGCACTACTGCAGTCTCCAGCCTGCTGTGATATTAGTGTTGTGTGTACTACTGCAGTCTCCAGCCTGCAGTGATATTAGTGTTGTGTGTACTACTGCAGTCTCCAGCCTAGGATGTTAGCGTTGTGTGTACTACTGCAGTCTCCAGCCTGCTGTGATATTAGTGTTGTGTGTACTACTGCAGTCTCCAGCCTGCAGTGATATTAGTGTTGTGTGTACTACTGCAGTCTCCAGCCTAGGATGTTAGCGTTGTGTGTACTACTGCAGTCTCCAGCCTGCAGTGATATTAGTGTTGTATGTACTTCTGCAGTCTCCAGCCTAGGATGTTAGCGTTGTGTGTACTACTGCAGTCTCCAGCCTGCAGTGATATTAGTGTTGTGTGTACTACTGCAGTCTCCAGCCTAGGATGTTAGCGTTGTGTGTACTACTGCAGTCTCCAGCCTGCAGTGATATTAGTGTTGTGTGTACTACTGCAGTCTCCAGCCTAGGACGTTAGCGTTGTGTGTACTACTGCAGTCTCCAGCCTAGGATGTTAGCGGTGTGTGTACTACTGCAGTCTCCAGCCTATGATGTTAATGTTGTGTGTACTACTGCAGTCTCCAGCCTAGGATGTTAGTGTTGTGTGTACTACTGCAGTCTCCAGCCTAGGATGTTAGTGTTGTGTGCACTACTGCAGTCTCCAGCCTAGGATGTTATCGTTGTGTGTACTACTGCAGTCTCCAGCCTAGGATGTTAGCGTTGTGTGCACTACTGCAGTCTCCAGCCTGCAGTGATATTAGTGTTGTGTGTACTACTGCAGTCTCCAGCCTGCAGTGATGTTAGCGTTGTGTGTACTACTGCAGCCTCCAGCCTGCAGTGATATTAGTGTTTTGTGTACTACTGCAGTTTCCAGCCTATGATGTTAGTGTTGTTTGTACTACTGCAGTCTCCAGCCTGCAGTGATGTTAGTGTTGTGTGCACTACTGCAGTCTCCAGCCTGCAGTGATATTAGTGTTGTGTGCACTACTGCAGTCTCCAGCCTGCAGTGATATTAGTGTTGTGTGTACTACTGCAGTCTCCAGCCTAGGATGTTAGCGGTGTGTGTACTACTGCAGTCTCCAGCCTGCAGTGATATTAGTGTTGTGTGTAATACTGCAGTCTCCAGCCTAGGATGTTAGCGTTGTGTGCACTACTGCAGTCTCCAGCCTGCAGTGATATTAGTGTTGTGTGTACTACTGCAGTCTCCAGCCTGCAGTGATGTTAGCGTTGTGTGTACTACTGCAGTCTCCAGCCTGCTGTGTTAGTGTTGTGTGTACTACTGCAGTCTCCAGCCTGCAGTGATGTTAGCGTTGTGTGTACTACTGCAGTCTCCAGCCTGCAGTGATATTAGTGTTGTGTGTACTACTGCAGTCTCCAGCCTGCAGTGATGTTAGCTTTGTGTGTACTACTGCAGTCTCCAGCCTGCTGTGATGTTAGCGTTGTGTGTACTACTGCAGTCTCCAGCCTGCAGTGATATTAGTGTTGTGTGTACTACTGCAGTCTCCAGCCTAGGATGTTAGCGTTGTGTGTACTACTGCAGTCTCCAGCCTGCAGTGATATTAGTGTTGTGTGTACTACTGCAGTCTCCAGCCTGCAGTGATATTAGCGTTGTGTGTACTACTGCAGTCTCCAGCCTGCTGTGATGTTAGCGTTGTGTGTACTACTGCAGTCTCCAGCCTGCAGTGATATTAGTGTTGTGTGTACTACTGCAGTCTCCAGCCTAGGATGTTAGCGGTGTGTGTACTACTGCAGTCTCCAGCCTGCAGTGATATTAGTGTTGTGTGTACTACTGCAGTCTCCAGCCTAGGATGTTAGCGTTGTGTGCACTACTGCAGTCTCCAGCCTGCTGTGATATTAGTGTTGTGTGCACTACTGCAGTCTCCAGCCTGCAGTGATATTAGTGTTGTGTGCACTACTGCAGTCTCCAGCCTGCAGTGATATTAGTGTTGTGTGTACTACTGCAGTCTCCAGCCTGCAGTGATGTTAGCGTTGTGTGTACTACTGCAGTCTCCAGCCTGCTGTGTTAGTGTTGTGTGTACTACTGCAGTCTCCAGCCTGCAGTGATGTTAGCGTTGTGTGTACTACTGCAGTCTCCAGCCTAGGATATTAGTGTTGTGTGCACTACTGCAGTCTCCAGCCTAGGATGTTAGCGTTGTGTGCACTACTGCAGTTTTTAGCCTGCAGTGATGTTAGTGTTGTGTGTACTACTGCAGTCTCCAGCCTGCAGTGATGTTAGCGTTGTGTGTACTACTGCAGTCTCCAGCCTGCAGTGATATTAGTGTTGTGTGTACTACTGCAGTCTCCAGCCTGCAGTGATGTTAGCGTTGTGTGTACTACTGCAGTCTCCAGCCTGCAGTGTTAGTGTTGTGTGTACTACTGCAGTCTCCAGCCTGCAGTGATATTAGTGTTGTGTGTACTACTGCAGTCTCCAGCCTGCAGTGATATTAGCGGTGTGTGTACTACTGCAGTCTCCAGCCTAGGATGTTAGTGTTGTGTGTACTACTGCAGTCTCCAGCCTGCAGTGATATTAGTGTTGTGTGCACTACTGCAGTCTCCAGCCTAGGATATTAGTGTTGTGTGTACTACTGCAGTCTCCAGCCTGCTGTGATGTTAGCGTTGTGTGTACTACTGCAGTCTCCAGCCTGCAGTGATATTAGTGTTGTGTGTACTACTGCAGTTTCCAGCCTAGGATGTTAGTGTTGTGTGTACTACTGCAGTCTCCAGCCTGCAGTGATATTAGTGTTGTGTGTACTACTGCAGTCTCCAGCCTGCAGTGATGTTAGTGTTGTGTGTACTACTGCAGTCTCCAGCCTATGATGTTAGCGTTGTGTGTACTACTGCAGTCTCCAGCCTGCTGTGATGTTAGCGTTGTGTGTACTACTGCAGTCTCCAGCCTAGGATGTTAGCATTGTGTGCACTACTGCAGTCTCCAGCCTGCTGTGTTAGTGTTGTGTGCACTACTGCAGTCTCCAGCCTAGGATATTAGTGTTGTGTGTACTATTGCAGTCTCCAGCCTGCTGTGATGTTAGCGTTGTGTGTACTACTGCAGTCTCCAGCCTGCTGTGTTAGTGTTGTGTGCACTACTGCAGTCTCCAGCCTAGGATATTAGTGTTGTGTGTACTACTGCAGTCTCCAGCCTGCAGTGATATTAGTGTTGTGTGTACTACTGCAGTCTCCAGCCAAGGATGTTAGCGTTGTGTGTACTACTGCAGTCTCCAGCCTATGATGTTAGCGTTGTGTGTACTACTGCAGTCTCCAGCCTAAGATGTTAGTGTTGTGTGTACTACTGCAGTCTCCAGCCTGCTGTGATGTTAGCGTTGTGTGCACTACTGCAGTCTCCAGCCTAGGATGTTAGTGTTGTGTGTACTACTGCAGTCTCCAGCCTAGGATGTTAGCGTTGTGTGTACTACTGCAGTCTCCTGCCTGCAGTGATATTAGTGTTGTGTGCACTACTGCAGTCTCCAGCCTAGGATGTTAGCGTTGTGTATACTACTGCAGTCTCCAGCCTGCAGTGATATTAGTGTTGTGTGTACTACTGCAGTCTCCAGCCTATGATGTTAGCGTTGTGTGTACTACTGCAGTCTCCAGCCTGCAGTGATATTAGTGTTGTGTGTACTACTGCAGTCTCCAGCCTAGGATGTTAGCGTTGTGTATACTACTGCAGTCTCCAGCCTATGATGTTAGCGTTGTGTGTACTACTGCAGTCTCCAGCCTGCAGTGATATTAGTGTTGTGTGTACTACTGCAGTCTCCAGCCTATGATGTTAGTGTTGTGTGTACTACTGCAGTCTCCAGCCTAGGATGTTAGCGTTGTGTGTACTACTGCAGTCTCCAGCCTGCAGTGATATTAGTGTTGTGTGTACTACTGCAGTCTCCAGCCTGCAGTGATATTAGTGTTGTGTGTACTACTGCAGTCTCCAGCCTAGGATGTTAGCGTTGTGTGTACTACTGCAGTCTCCAGCCTGCAGTGATATTAGTGTTGTGTGTACTACTGCAGTCTCCAGCCTGCAGTGATATTAGTGTTGTGTGTACTACTGCAGTCTCCAGCCTAGGATGTTAGCGTTGTGTGTACTACTGCAGTCTCCAGCCTGCTGTGATATTAGTGTTGTGTGTACTACTGCAGTCTTCAGCCTAGGATGTTAGCGTTGTGTGTACTACTGCAGTCTCCAGCCTGCAGTGATATTAGTGTTGTGTGTACTACTGCAGTCTCCAGCCTAGGATGTTAGTGTTGTGTGTACTACTGCAGTCTCCAGCCTGCAGTGATATTAGTGTTGTGTGTACTACTGCAGTCTCCAGCCTAGGATGTTAGCGGTGTGTGCACTACTGCAGTCTCCAGCCTGCAGTGATGTTAGCGTTGTGTGTACTACTGCTGTCTCCAGCCTGCAGTGATATTAGTGTTGTGTGTACTACTGCAGTCTCCAGCCTGCAGTGATATTAGTGTTGTGTGTACTACTGCAGTCTCCAGCCTGCAGTGATATTAGTGTTGTGTGTACTACTGCAGTCTCCAGCCTGCAGTGATATTAGTGTTGTGTGTACTACTGCAGTCTCCAGCCTAGGATGTTAGTGTTGTGTGTACTACTGCAGTCTCCAGCCTATGATGTTAGCGTTGTGTGTACTACTGCAGTCTCCAGCCTGCAGTGATATTAGTGTTGTGTGTACTACTGCAGTCTCCAGCCTATGATGTTAGCGTTGTGTGCACTACTGCAGTCTCCAGCCTGCAGTGATATTAGTGTTGTGTGTACTACTGCAGTCTCCAGCCTATGATGTTAGCGTTGTGTGTACTACTGCAGTCTCCAGCCTAGGATGTTAGTGTTGTGTGTACTACTGCAGTCTCCAGCCTGCAGTGATATTAGTGTTGTGTGTACTACTGCAGTCTCCAGCCTAGGATGTTAGCGTTGTGTGTACTACTGCAGTCTCCAGCCTGCAGTGATATTAGTGTTGTGTGTACTACTGCAGTCTCCAGCCTGCTGTGATATTAGTGTTGTGTGTACTACTGCAGTCTCCAGCCTAGGATGTTAGTGTTGTGTGTACTACTGCAGTCTCCAGCCTGCAGTGATATTAGTGTTGTGTGTACTACTGCAGTCTCCAGCCTGCAGTGATATTAGTGTTGTGTGTACTACTGCAGTCTCCAGCCTAGGATGTTAGTGTTGTGTGTACTACTGCAGTCTCCAGCCTGCAGTGATATTAGTGTTGTGTGTACTACTGCAGATGTCCAGCCTAGGATGTTAGCGGTGTGTGTACTACTGCAGTCTCCAGCCTGCAGTGATATTAGTGTTGTGTGTACTACTGCAGTTTTCAGCCTAGGATGTTAGCGTTGTGTGTACTACTGCAGTTTCCAGCCTGCAGTGATATTAGTGTTGGGTGTACTACTGCAGTCTCCAGCCTAAGATGTTAGCGTTGTGTGTACTACTGCAGTCTCCAGCCTGCAGTGATGTTAGTGTTGTGTGTACTACTGCAGTCTCCAGCCTGCAGTGATATTAGTGTTGTGTGTACTACTGCAGTCTCCAGCCTGCAGTGATATTAGTGTTGTGTGTACTACTGCAGTCTCCAGCCTGCAGTGATATTAGTGTTGTGTGTACTACTGCAGTCTCCAGCCTAAGATGTTAGCGTTGTGTGTACTACTGCAGTCTCCAGCCTGCAGTGATGTTAGTGTTGTGTGTACTACTGCAGTCTCCAGCCTAGGATGTTAGCGTTGTGTGTACTACTGCAGTCTCCAGCCTGCAGTGATATTAGTGTTGTGTGTACTACTGCAGTCTCCAGCCTAGGATGTTAGTGTTGTGTGTACTACTGCAGTCTCCAGCCTGCTGTGATGCTAGCGTTGTGTGTACTACTGCAGTCTCCAGCCTGCAGTGATATTAGTGTTGTGTGTACTACTGCAGTCTCCAGCCTAGGATGTTAGCGTTGTGTGTACTACTGCAGTCTCCAGCCTAGGATGTTAGTGTTGTGTGTACTACTGCAGTCTCCAGCCTGCAGTGATATTAGTGTTGTGTGTACTACTGCAGTTTCCAGCCTAGGATGTTAGCGTTGTGTGTACTACTGCAGTCTCCAGCCTGCTGTGTTAGTGTTTTGTGTACTACTGCAGTCTCCAGCCTGCAGTGATATTAGTGTTGTGTGTACTACTGCAGTCTCCAGCCTAGGATGTTAGTGTTGTGTGTACTACTGCAGTCTCCAGCCTGCAGTGATATTAGTGTTGTGTGTACTACTGCAGTTTCCAGCCTAGGATGTTAGCGTTGTGTGTACTACTGCAGTCTCCAGCCTGCTGTGTTAGTGTTTTGTGTACTACTGCAGTCTCCAGCCTGCAGTGATATTAGTGTTGTGTGTACTACTGCAGTCTCCAGCCTGCAGTGATGTTAGTGTTGTGTGTACTACTGCAGTCTCCAGCCTAGGATGTTAGCGTTGTGTGTACTACTGCAGTCTCCAGCCTGCAGTGATATTAGTGTTGTGTGTACTACTGCAGTCTCCAGCCTAGGATGTTAGCGTTGTGTGTACTACTGCAGTCTCCAGCCTGCAGTGATATTAGTGTTGTGTGTACTACTGCAGTCTCCAGCCTAGGATGTTAGCGGTGTGTGTACTACTGCAGTCTCCAGCCTGCAGTGATATTAGTGTTGTGTGTACTACTGCAGTTTCCAGCCTGCAGTGATGTTAGTGTTGTGTGTACTACTGCAGTCTCCAGCCTGCAGTGATATTAGTGTTGTGTGTACTACTGCAGTCTCCAGCCTAGGATGTTAGCGTTGTGTGTACTACTGCAGTTTCCAGCCTGCAGTGATGTTAGTGTTGTGTGTACTACTGCAGTCTCCAGCCAAGGATGTTAGCGTTGTGTGCACTACTGCAGTCTCCAGCCTGCTGTGATATTAGTGTTGTGTGCACTACTGCAGTCTCCAGCCTGCAGTGATATTAGTGTTGTGTGCACTACTGCAGTCTCCAGCCTGCAGTGATATTAGTGTTGTGTGTACTACTGCAGTCTCCAGCCTGCAGTGATGTTAGCGTTGTGTGTACTACTGCAGTCTCCAGCCTGCTGTGTTAGTGTTGTGTGTACTACTGCAGTCTCCAGCCTGCAGTGATGTTAGCGTTGTGTGTACTACTGCAGTCTCCAGCCTAGGATATTAGTGTTGTGTGCACTACTGCAGTCTCCAGCCTAGGATGTTAGCGTTGTGTGCACTACTGCAGTTTTTAGCCTGCAGTGATGTTAGTGTTGTGTGTACTACTGCAGTCTCCAGCCTGCAGTGATGTTAGCGTTGTGTGTACTACTGCAGTCTCCAGCCTGCAGTGATATTAGTGTTGTGTGTACTACTGCAGTCTCCAGCCTGCAGTGATGTTAGCGTTGTGTGTACTACTGCAGTCTCCAGCCTGCAGTGTTAGTGTTGTGTGTACTACTGCAGTCTCCAGCCTGCAGTGATATTAGTGTTGTGTGTACTACTGCAGTCTCCAGCCTGCAGTGATATTAGCGGTGTGTGTACTACTGCAGTCTCCAGCCTAGGATGTTAGTGTTGTGTGTACTACTGCAGTCTCCAGCCTGCAGTGATATTAGTGTTGTGTGCACTACTGCAGTCTCCAGCCTAGGATATTAGTGTTGTGTGTACTACTGCAGTCTCCAGCCTGCTGTGATGTTAGCGTTGTGTGTACTACTGCAGTCTCCAGCCTGCAGTGATATTAGTGTTGTGTGTACTACTGCAGTTTCCAGCCTAGGATGTTAGTGTTGTGTGTACTACTGCAGTCTCCAGCCTGCAGTGATATTAGTGTTGTGTGTACTACTGCAGTCTCCAGCCTGCAGTGATGTTAGTGTTGTGTGTACTACTGCAGTCTCCAGCCTATGATGTTAGCGTTGTGTGTACTACTGCAGTCTCCAGCTTGCTGTGATGTTAGCGTTGTGTGTACTACTGCAGTCTCCAGCCTAGGATGTTAGCATTGTGTGCACTACTGCAGTCTCCAGCCTGCTGTGTTAGTGTTGTGTGCACTACTGCAGTCTCCAGCCTAGGATATTAGTGTTGTGTGTACTATTGCAGTCTCCAGCCTGCTGTGATGTTAGCGTTGTGTGTACTACTGCAGTCTCCAGCCTGCTGTGTTAGTGTTGTGTGCACTACTGCAGTCTCCAGCCTAGGATATTAGTGTTGTGTGTACTACTGCAGTCTCCAGCCTGCAGTGATATTAGTGTTGTGTGTACTACTGCAGTCTCCAGCCTGCAGTGATATTAGTAATTTGTGTACTACTGCAGTTTCCAGCCTGCTGTGATGTTAGCGTTGTGTGTACTACTGCAGTCTCCAGCCTAGGATGTTAGCATTGTGTGCACTACTGCAGTCTCCAGCCTGCTGTGTTAGTGTTGTGTGCACTACTGCAGTCTCCAGCCTAGGATATTAGTGTTGTGTGTACTATTGCAGTCTCCAGCCTGCTGTGATGTTAGCGTTGTGTGTACTACTGCAGTCTCCAGCCTGCTGTGTTAGTGTTGTGTGCACTACTGCAGTCTCCAGCCTAGGATATTAGTGTTGTGTGTACTACTGCAGTCTCCAGCCTGCAGTGATATTAGTGTTGTGTGTACTACTGCAGTCTCCAGCCTGCAGTGATATTAGTAATTTGTGTACTACTGCAGTTTCCAGCCTAGGATGTTAGCGTTGTGTGTACTACTGCAGTCTCCAGCCTAGGATGTTAGCGTTGTGTGCACTACTGCAGTCTCCAGCCTGCTGTGATATTAGTGTTGTGTGTACTACTGCAGTCTCCAGCCTGCAGTGATATTAGTGTTGTGTGTACTACTGCAGTCTCCAGCCTAGGATGTTAGCGTTGTGTGTACTACTGCAGTCTCCAGCCTGCTGTGATATTAGTGTTGTGTGTACTACTGCAGTCTCCAGCCTGCAGTGATATTAGTGTTGTGTGTACTACTGCAGTCTCCAGCCTAGGATGTTAGCGTTGTGTGTACTACTGCAGTCTCCAGCCTGCAGTGATATTAGTGTTGTATGTACTTCTGCAGTCTCCAGCCTAGGATGTTAGCGTTGTGTGTACTACTGCAGTCTCCAGCCTGCAGTGATATTAGTGTTGTGTGTACTACTGCAGTCTCCAGCCTAGGATGTTAGCGTTGTGTGTACTACTGCAGTCTCCAGCCTGCAGTGATATTAGTGTTGTGTGTACTACTGCAGTCTCCAGCCTAGGACGTTAGCGTTGTGTGTACTACTGCAGTCTCCAGCCTAGGATGTTAGCGGTGTGTGTACTACTGCAGTCTCCAGCCTATGATGTTAATGTTGTGTGTACTACTGCAGTCTCCAGCCTAGGATGTTAGTGTTGTGTGTACTACTGCAGTCTCCAGCCTAGGATGTTAGTGTTGTGTGCACTACTGCAGTCTCCAGCCTAGGATGTTATCGTTGTGTGTACTACTGCAGTCTCCAGCCTAGGATGTTAGCGTTGTGTGCACTACTGCAGTCTCCAGCCTGCAGTGATATTAGTGTTGTGTGTACTACTGCAGTCTCCAGCCTGCAGTGATGTTAGCGTTGTGTGTACTACTGCAGCCTCCAGCCTGCAGTGATATTAGTGTTTTGTGTACTACTGCAGTTTCCAGCCTATGATGTTAGTGTTGTTTGTACTACTGCAGTCTCCAGCCTGCAGTGATGTTAGTGTTGTGTGCACTACTGCAGTCTCCAGCCTGCAGTGATATTAGTGTTGTGTGCACTACTGCAGTCTCCAGCCTGCAGTGATATTAGTGTTGTGTGTACTACTGCAGTCTCCAGCCTAGGATGTTAGCGGTGTGTGTACTACTGCAGTCTCCAGCCTGCAGTGATATTAGTGTTGTGTGTAATACTGCAGTCTCCAGCCTAGGATGTTAGCGTTGTGTGCACTACTGCAGTCTCCAGCCTGCAGTGATATTAGTGTTGTGTGTACTACTGCAGTCTCCAGCCTGCAGTGATGTTAGCGTTGTGTGTACTACTGCAGTCTCCAGCCTGCTGTGTTAGTGTTGTGTGTACTACTGCAGTCTCCAGCCTGCAGTGATGTTAGCGTTGTGTGTACTACTGCAGTCTCCAGCCTGCAGTGATATTAGTGTTGTGTGTACTACTGCAGTCTCCAGCCTGCAGTGATGTTAGCTTTGTGTGTACTACTGCAGTCTCCAGCCTGCTGTGATGTTAGCGTTGTGTGTACTACTGCAGTCTCCAGCCTGCAGTGATATTAGTGTTGTGTGTACTACTGCAGTCTCCAGCCTAGGATGTTAGCGTTGTGTGTACTACTGCAGTCTCCAGCCTGCAGTGATATTAGTGTTGTGTGTACTACTGCAGTCTCCAGCCTGCAGTGATATTAGCGTTGTGTGTACTACTGCAGTCTCCAGCCTGCTGTGATGTTAGCGTTGTGTGTACTACTGCAGTCTCCAGCCTGCAGTGATATTAGTGTTGTGTGTACTACTGCAGTCTCCAGCCTAGGATGTTAGCGGTGTGTGTACTACTGCAGTCTCCAGCCTGCAGTGATATTAGTGTTGTGTGTACTACTGCAGTCTCCAGCCTAGGATGTTAGCGTTGTGTGCACTACTGCAGTCTCCAGCCTGCTGTGATATTAGTGTTGTGTGCACTACTGCAGTCTCCAGCCTGCAGTGATATTAGTGTTGTGTGCACTACTGCAGTCTCCAGCCTGCAGTGATATTAGTGTTGTGTGTACTACTGCAGTCTCCAGCCTGCAGTGATGTTAGCGTTGTGTGTACTACTGCAGTCTCCAGCCTGCTGTGTTAGTGTTGTGTGTACTACTGCAGTCTCCAGCCTGCAGTGATGTTAGCGTTGTGTGTACTACTGCAGTCTCCAGCCTAGGATATTAGTGTTGTGTGCACTACTGCAGTCTCCAGCCTAGGATGTTAGCGTTGTGTGCACTACTGCAGTTTTTAGCCTGCAGTGATGTTAGTGTTGTGTGTACTACTGCAGTCTCCAGCCTGCAGTGATGTTAGCGTTGTGTGTACTACTGCAGTCTCCAGCCTGCAGTGATATTAGTGTTGTGTGTACTACTGCAGTCTCCAGCCTGCAGTGATGTTAGCGTTGTGTGTACTACTGCAGTCTCCAGCCTGCAGTGTTAGTGTTGTGTGTACTACTGCAGTCTCCAGCCTGCAGTGATATTAGTGTTGTGTGTACTACTGCAGTCTCCAGCCTGCAGTGATATTAGCGGTGTGTGTACTACTGCAGTCTCCAGCCTAGGATGTTAGTGTTGTGTGTACTACTGCAGTCTCCAGCCTGCAGTGATATTAGTGTTGTGTGCACTACTGCAGTCTCCAGCCTAGGATATTAGTGTTGTGTGTACTACTGCAGTCTCCAGCCTGCTGTGATGTTAGCGTTGTGTGTACTACTGCAGTCTCCAGCCTGCAGTGATATTAGTGTTGTGTGTACTACTGCAGTTTCCAGCCTAGGATGTTAGTGTTGTGTGTACTACTGCAGTCTCCAGCCTGCAGTGATATTAGTGTTGTGTGTACTACTGCAGTCTCCAGCCTGCAGTGATGTTAGTGTTGTGTGTACTACTGCAGTCTCCAGCCTATGATGTTAGCGTTGTGTGTACTACTGCAGTCTCCAGCCTGCTGTGATGTTAGCGTTGTGTGTACTACTGCAGTCTCCAGCCTAGGATGTTAGCATTGTGTGCACTACTGCAGTCTCCAGCCTGCTGTGTTAGTGTTGTGTGCACTACTGCAGTCTCCAGCCTAGGATATTAGTGTTGTGTGTACTATTGCAGTCTCCAGCCTGCTGTGATGTTAGCGTTGTGTGTACTACTGCAGTCTCCAGCCTGCTGTGTTAGTGTTGTGTGCACTACTGCAGTCTCCAGCCTAGGATATTAGTGTTGTGTGTACTACTGCAGTCTCCAGCCTGCAGTGATATTAGTGTTGTGTGTACTACTGCAGTCTCCAGCCAAGGATGTTAGCGTTGTGTGTACTACTGCAGTCTCCAGCCTATGATGTTAGCGTTGTGTGTACTACTGCAGTCTCCAGCCTAAGATGTTAGTGTTGTGTGTACTACTGCAGTCTCCAGCCTGCTGTGATGTTAGCGTTGTGTGCACTACTGCAGTCTCCAGCCTAGGATGTTAGTGTTGTGTGTACTACTGCAGTCTCCAGCCTAGGATGTTAGCGTTGTGTGTACTACTGCAGTCTCCTGCCTGCAGTGATATTAGTGTTGTGTGCACTACTGCAGTCTCCAGCCTAGGATGTTAGCGTTGTGTATACTACTGCAGTCTCCAGCCTGCAGTGATATTAGTGTTGTGTGTACTACTGCAGTCTCCAGCCTATGATGTTAGCGTTGTGTGTACTACTGCAGTCTCCAGCCTGCAGTGATATTAGTGTTGTGTGTACTACTGCAGTCTCCAGCCTAGGATGTTAGCGTTGTGTATACTACTGCAGTCTCCAGCCTATGATGTTAGCGTTGTGTGTACTACTGCAGTCTCCAGCCTGCAGTGATATTAGTGTTGTGTGTACTACTGCAGTCTCCAGCCTATGATGTTAGTGTTGTGTGTACTACTGCAGTCTCCAGCCTAGGATGTTAGCGTTGTGTGTACTACTGCAGTCTCCAGCCTGCAGTGATATTAGTGTTGTGTGTACTACTGCAGTCTCCAGCCTGCAGTGATATTAGTGTTGTGTGTACTACTGCAGTCTCCAGCCTAGGATGTTAGCGTTGTGTGTACTACTGCAGTCTCCAGCCTGCAGTGATATTAGTGTTGTGTGTACTACTGCAGTCTCCAGCCTGCAGTGATATTAGTGTTGTGTGTACTACTGCAGTCTCCAGCCTAGGATGTTAGCGTTGTGTGTACTACTGCAGTCTCCAGCCTGCTGTGATATTAGTGTTGTGTGTACTACTGCAGTCTTCAGCCTAGGATGTTAGCGTTGTGTGTACTACTGCAGTCTCCAGCCTGCAGTGATATTAGTGTTGTGTGTACTACTGCAGTCTCCAGCCTAGGATGTTAGTGTTGTGTGTACTACTGCAGTCTCCAGCCTGCAGTGATATTAGTGTTGTGTGTACTACTGCAGTCTCCAGCCTAGGATGTTAGCGGTGTGTGCACTACTGCAGTCTCCAGCCTGCAGTGATGTTAGCGTTGTGTGTACTACTGCTGTCTCCAGCCTGCAGTGATATTAGTGTTGTGTGTACTACTGCAGTCTCCAGCCTGCAGTGATATTAGTGTTGTGTGTACTACTGCAGTCTCCAGCCTGCAGTGATATTAGTGTTGTGTGTACTACTGCAGTCTCCAGCCTGCAGTGATATTAGTGTTGTGTGTACTACTGCAGTCTCCAGCCTAGGATGTTAGTGTTGTGTGTACTACTGCAGTCTCCAGCCTATGATGTTAGCGTTGTGTGTACTACTGCAGTCTCCAGCCTGCAGTGATATTAGTGTTGTGTGTACTACTGCAGTCTCCAGCCTATGATGTTAGCGTTGTGTGCACTACTGCAGTCTCCAGCCTGCAGTGATATTAGTGTTGTGTGTACTACTGCAGTCTCCAGCCTATGATGTTAGCGTTGTGTGTACTACTGCAGTCTCCAGCCTAGGATGTTAGTGTTGTGTGTACTACTGCAGTCTCCAGCCTGCAGTGATATTAGTGTTGTGTGTACTACTGCAGTCTCCAGCCTAGGATGTTAGCGTTGTGTGTACTACTGCAGTCTCCAGCCTGCAGTGATATTAGTGTTGTGTGTACTACTGCAGTCTCCAGCCTGCTGTGATATTAGTGTTGTGTGTACTACTGCAGTCTCCAGCCTAGGATGTTAGTGTTGTGTGTACTACTGCAGTCTCCAGCCTGCAGTGATATTAGTGTTGTGTGTACTACTGCAGTCTCCAGCCTGCAGTGATATTAGTGTTGTGTGTACTACTGCAGTCTCCAGCCTAGGATGTTAGTGTTGTGTGTACTACTGCAGTCTCCAGCCTGCAGTGATATTAGTGTTGTGTGTACTACTGCAGATGTCCAGCCTAGGATGTTAGCGGTGTGTGTACTACTGCAGTCTCCAGCCTGCAGTGATATTAGTGTTGTGTGTACTACTGCAGTTTTCAGCCTAGGATGTTAGCGTTGTGTGTACTACTGCAGTTTCCAGCCTGCAGTGATATTAGTGTTGGGTGTACTACTGCAGTCTCCAGCCTAAGATGTTAGCGTTGTGTGTACTACTGCAGTCTCCAGCCTGCAGTGATGTTAGTGTTGTGTGTACTACTGCAGTCTCCAGCCTGCAGTGATATTAGTGTTGTGTGTACTACTGCAGTCTCCAGCCTGCAGTGATATTAGTGTTGTGTGTACTACTGCAGTCTCCAGCCTGCAGTGATATTAGTGTTGTGTGTACTACTGCAGTCTCCAGCCTAAGATGTTAGCGTTGTGTGTACTACTGCAGTCTCCAGCCTGCAGTGATGTTAGTGTTGTGTGTACTACTGCAGTCTCCAGCCTAGGATGTTAGCGTTGTGTGTACTACTGCAGTCTCCAGCCTGCAGTGATATTAGTGTTGTGTGTACTACTGCAGTCTCCAGCCTAGGATGTTAGTGTTGTGTGTACTACTGCAGTCTCCAGCCTGCTGTGATGCTAGCGTTGTGTGTACTACTGCAGTCTCCAGCCTGCAGTGATATTAGTGTTGTGTGTACTACTGCAGTCTCCAGCCTAGGATGTTAGCGTTGTGTGTACTACTGCAGTCTCCAGCCTAGGATGTTAGTGTTGTGTGTACTACTGCAGTCTCCAGCCTGCAGTGATATTAGTGTTGTGTGTACTACTGCAGTTTCCAGCCTAGGATGTTAGCGTTGTGTGTACTACTGCAGTCTCCAGCCTGCTGTGTTAGTGTTTTGTGTACTACTGCAGTCTCCAGCCTGCAGTGATATTAGTGTTGTGTGTACTACTGCAGTCTCCAGCCTAGGATGTTAGTGTTGTGTGTACTACTGCAGTCTCCAGCCTGCAGTGATATTAGTGTTGTGTGTACTACTGCAGTTTCCAGCCTAGGATGTTAGCGTTGTGTGTACTACTGCAGTCTCCAGCCTGCTGTGTTAGTGTTTTGTGTACTACTGCAGTCTCCAGCCTGCAGTGATATTAGTGTTGTGTGTACTACTGCAGTCTCCAGCCTGCAGTGATGTTAGTGTTGTGTGTACTACTGCAGTCTCCAGCCTAGGATGTTAGCGTTGTGTGTACTACTGCAGTCTCCAGCCTGCAGTGATATTAGTGTTGTGTGTACTACTGCAGTCTCCAGCCTAGGATGTTAGCGTTGTGTGTACTACTGCAGTCTCCAGCCTGCAGTGATATTAGTGTTGTGTGTACTACTGCAGTCTCCAGCCTAGGATGTTAGCGGTGTGTGTACTACTGCAGTCTCCAGCCTGCAGTGATATTAGTGTTGTGTGTACTACTGCAGTTTCCAGCCTGCAGTGATGTTAGTGTTGTGTGTACTACTGCAGTCTCCAGCCTGCAGTGATATTAGTGTTGTGTGTACTACTGCAGTCTCCAGCCTAGGATGTTAGCGTTGTGTGTACTACTGCAGTTTCCAGCCTGCAGTGATGTTAGTGTTGTGTGTACTACTGCAGTCTCCAGCCAAGGATGTTAGCGTTGTGTGCACTACTGCAGTCTCCAGCCTGCAGTGATATTAGTGTTGTGTGCACTACTGCAGTCTCCAGCCTGCAGTGATATTAGTGTTGTGTGCACTACTGCAGTCTCCAGCCTGCAGTGATATTAGTGTTGTGTGTACTACTGCAGTCTCCAGCCTGCAGTGATATTAGTGTTGTGTGCACTACTGCAGTCTCCAGCCTGCAGTGATATTAGTGTTGTGTGCACTACTGCAGTTTCCAGCCTACGATGTTAGCGTTGTGTGCACTACTGCAGTCTCCAGCCTGCAGTGATATTAGTGTTGTGTGTACTACTGCAGTCTCCAGCCTGCAGTGATATTAGTGTTGTGTGCACTACTGCAGTCTCCAGCCTGCAGTGATATTAGTATTGTGTGCACTACTGCAGTTTCCAGCCTAGGATGTTAGCGTTGTGTGCACTACTGCAGTCTCCAGCCTGCAGTGATATTAGTGTTGTGTGTACTACTGCAGTCTCCAGCCTGCAGTGATATTAGTGTTGTGTGCACTACTGCAGTCTCCAGCCTGCAGTGATATTAGTAATTTGTGTACTACTGCAGTTTCCAGCCTAGGATGTTAGCGTTGTGTGTACTACTGCAGTCTCCAGCCTGCAGTGATATTAGTGTTGTGTGTACTACTGCAGTCTCCAGCCTAGGATGTTAGCGTTGTGTGTACTACTGCAGTCTCCAGCCTGCAGTGATATTAGTGTTGTGTGCACTACTGCAGTCTCCAGCCTGCAGTGATATTAGTAATTTGTGTACTACTGCAGTTTCCAGTCTAGGATGTTAGCGTTGTGTGTACTACTGCAGTCTCCAGCCTGCAGTGATATTAGTGTTGTGTGTACTACTGCAGTCTCCAGCCTGCAGTGATATTAGTGTTGTGTGTACTACTGCAGTCTCCAGCCTGCAGTGATATTAGCGTTGTGTGTACTACTGCAGTCTCCAGCCTGCAGTGATATTAGTGTTGTGTGCACTACTGCAGTCTCCAGCCTAGGATGTTAGCGTTGTGTGCACTACTGCAGTCTCCAGCCTGCTGTGATATTAGTGTTGTGTGTACTACTGCAGTCTCCAGCCTGCAGTGATATTAGTGCTGTGTGTACTACTGCAGTCTCCAGCCTAGGATGTTAGCGTTGTGTGTACTACTGCAGTCTCCAGCCTGCAGTGATATTAGTGTTGTGTGTACTACTGCAGTCTCCAGCCTAGGATGTTAGCGTTGTGTGTACTACTGCAGTCTCCAGCCTGCAGTGATATTAGTGTTGTGTGTACTACTGCAGTCTCCAGCCTAGGATGTTAGCGTTGTGTGTACTACTGCAGTCTCCAGCCTGCAGTGATATTAGTGTTGTGTGTACTACTGCAGTCTCCAGCCTAGGATGTTAGCGGTGTGTGTACTACTGCAGTCTCCAGCCTGCAGTGATATTAGCGTTGTGTGTACTACTGCAGTCTCCAGCCTGCAGTGATATTAGTGTTGTGTGTACTACTGCAGTCTCCAGCCTAGGACGTTAGCGTTGTGTGTACTACTGCAGTCTCCAGCCTAGGATGTTAGCGGTGTGTGTACTACTGCAGTCTCCAGCCTATGATGTTAATGTTGTGTGTACTACTGCAGTCTACAGCCTAGGATGTTAGTGTTGTGTGTACTACTGCAGTCTCCAGCCTGCAGTGATATTAGTGTTGTGTGTACTACTGCAGTCTCCAGCCTGCAGTGATGTTAGCGTTGTGTGTACTACTGCAGTCTCCAGCCTAGGATGTTAGCGTTGTGTGCACTACTGCAGTCTCCAGCCTGCAGTGATATTAGTGTTGTGTGTACTACTGCAGTCTCCAGCCTGCAGTGATATTAGTGTTGTGTGTACTACTGCAGTCTCCAGCCTAGGATGTTAGTGTTGTGTGCACTACTGCAGTCTCCAGCCTAGGATGTTAGTGTTGTGTGCACTACTGCAGTCTCCAGCCTAGGATGTTAGCATTGTGTATACTACTGCAGTCTCCAGCCTGCAGTGATATTAGTGTTGTGTGTACTACTGCAGTCTCCAGCCTATGATGTTAGCGTTGTGTGTACTACTGCAGTCTCCAGCCTGCAGTGATATTAGTGTTGTGTGTACTACTGCAGTCTCCAGCCTAGGATGTTAGCGTTGTGTATACTACTGCAGTCTCCAGCCTATGATGTTAGCGTTGTGTGTACTACTGCAGTCTCCAGCCTGCAGTGATATTAGTGTTGTGTGTACTACTGCAGTCTCCAGCCTATGATGTTAGTGTTGTGTGTACTACTGCAGTCTCCAGCCTAGGATGTTAGCGTTGTGTGTACTACTGCAGTCTCCAGCCTGCAGTGATATTAGTGTTGTGTGTACTACTGCAGTCTCCAGCCTGCAGTGATATTAGTGTTGTGTGTACTACTGCAGTCTCCAGCCTAGGATGTTAGCGTTGTGTGTACTACTGCAGTCTCCAGCCTGCAGTGATATTAGTGTTGTGTGTACTACTGCAGTCTCCAGCCTGCAGTGATATTAGTGTTGTGTGTACTACTGCAGTCTCCAGCCTAGGATGTTAGCGTTGTGTGTACTACTGCAGTCTCCAGCCTGCTGTGATATTAGTGTTGTGTGTACTACTGCAGTCTTCAGCCTAGGATGTTAGCGTTGTGTGTACTACTGCAGTCTCCAGCCTGCAGTGATATTAGTGTTGTGTGTACTACTGCAGTCTCCAGCCTAGGATGTTAGTGTTGTGTGTACTACTGCAGTCTCCAGCCTGCAGTGATATTAGTGTTGTGTGTACTACTGCAGTCTCCAGCCTAGGATGTTAGCGGTGTGTGCACTACTGCAGTCTCCAGCCTGCAGTGATGTTAGCGTTGTGTGTACTACTGCAGTCTCCAGCCTGCAGTGATATTAGTGTTGTGTGTACTACTGCAGTCTCCAGCCTGCAGTGATATTAGTGGTGTGTGTACTACTGCAGTCTCCAGCCTGCAGTGATATTAGTGTTGTGTGTACTACTGCAGTCTCCAGCCTGCAGTGATATTAGTGTTGTGTGTACTACTGCAGTCTCCAGCCTAGGATGTTAGTGTTGTGTGTACTACTGCAGTCTCCAGCCTATGATGTTAGCGTTGTGTGTACTACTGCAGTCTCCAGCCTGCAGTGATATTAGTGTTGTGTGTACTACTGCAGTCTCCAGCCTATGATGTTAGCTGTGTGTGCACTACTGCAGTCTCCAGCCTGCAGTGATATTAGTGTTGTGTGTACTACTGCAGTCTCCAGCCTATGATGTTAGCGTTGTGTGTACTACTGCAGTCTCCAGCCTAGGATGTTAGTGTTGTGTGTACTACTGCAGTCTCCAGCCTGCAGTGATATTAGTGTTGTGTGTACTACTGCAGTCTCCAGCCTAGGATGTTAGCGTTGTGTGTACTACTGCAGTCTCCAGCCTGCAGTGATATTAGTGTTGTGTGTACTACTGCAGTCTCCAGCCTGCTGTGATATTAGTGTTGTGTGTACTACTGCAGTCTCCAGCCTAGGATGTTAGTGTTGTGTGTACTACTGCAGTCTCCAGCCTGCAGTGATATTAGTGTTGTGTGTACTACTGCAGTCTCCAGCCTGCAGTGATATTAGTGTTGTGTGTACTACTGCAGTCTCCAGCCTAGGATGTTAGTGTTGTGTGTACTACTGCAGTCTCCAGCCTGCAGTGATATTAGTGTTGTGTGTACTACTGCAGTCTCCAGCCTAGGATGTTAGCGGTGTGTGTACTACTGCAGTCTCCAGCCTGCAGTGATATTAGTGTTGTGTGTACTACTGCAGTTTTCAGCCTAGGATGTTAGCGTTGTGTGTACTACTGCAGTTTCCAGCCTGCAGTGATATTAGTGTTGGGTGTACTACTGCAGTCTCCAGCCTGCTGTGATATTAGTGTTGTGTGTACTACTGCAGTCTCCAGCCTGCAGTGATGTTAGTGTTGTGTGTACTACTGCAGTCTCCAGCCTAGGATGTTAGCGTTGTGTGTACTACTGCAGTCTCCAGCCTGCAGTGATATTAGTGCTGTGTGTAATACTGCAGTCTCCAGCCTAGGATGTTAGCGTTGTGTGTACTACTGCAGTCTCCAGCCTGCAGTGATATTAGTGTTGTGTGTACTACTGCAGTCTCCAGCCTAGGATGTTAGCGTTGTGTGTACTACTGCAGTCTCCAGCCTGCAGTGATATTAGTGTTGTGTGCACTACTGCAGTCTCCAGCCTGCAGTGATATTAGTGTTGTGTGCACTACTGCAGTTTCCAGCCTATGATGTTAGCGTTGTGTGCACTACTGCAGTCTCCAGCCTGCAGTGATATTAGTGTTGTGTGCACTACTGCAGTCTCCAGCCTGCAGTGATATTAGTAATTTGTGTACTACTGCAGTTTCCAGCCTAGGATGTTAGCGTTGTGTGTACTACTGCAGTCTCCAGCCTAGGATGTTAGCGTTGTGTGCACTACTGCAGTCTCCAGCCTGCTGTGATATTAGTGTTGTGTGTACTACTGCAGTCTCCAGCCTGCAGTGATATTAGTGTTGTGTGTACTACTGCAGTCTCCAGCCTAGGATGTTAGCGTTGTGTGTACTACTGCAGTCTCCAGCCTGCTGTGATATTAGTGTTGTGTGTACTACTGCAGTCTCCAGCCTGCAGTGATATTAGTGTTGTGTGTACTACTGCAGTCTCCAGCCTAGGATGTTAGCGTTGTGTGTACTACTGCAGTCTCCAGCCTGCAGTGATATTAGTGTTGTGTGTACTACTGCAGTCTCCAGCCTAGGATGTTAGCGTTGTGTGTACTACTGCAGTCTCCAGCCTGCAGTGATATTAGTGTTGTGTGTACTACTGCAGTCTCCAGCCTAGGACGTTAGCGTTGTGTGTACTACTGCAGTCTCCAGCCTAGGATGTTAGCGGTGTGTGTACTACTGCAGTCTCCAGCCTATGATGTTAATGTTGTGTGTACTACTGCAGTCTCCAGCCTAGGATGTTAGTGTTGTGTGTACTACTGCAGTCTCCAGCCTAGGATGTTAGTGTTGTGTGCACTACTGCAGTCTCCAGCCTAGGATGTTATCGTTGTGTGTACTACTGCAGTCTCCAGCCTAGGATGTTAGCGGTGTGTGTACTACTGCAGTCTCCAGCCTGCAGTGATATTAGTGTTGTGTGTACTACTGCAGTCTCCAGCCTGCTGTGTTAGTGTTTTGTGTACTACTGCAGCCTCCAGCCTGCAGTGATATTAGTGTTTTGTGTACTACTGCAGTTTCCAGCCTATGATGTTAGTGTTGTTTGTACTACTGCAGTCTCCAGCCTGCAGTGATGTTAGTGTTGTGTGCACTACTGCAGTCTCCAGCCTGCAGTGATATTAGTGTTGTGTGCACTACTGCAGTCTCCAGCCTGCAGTGATATTAGTGTTGTGTGTACTACTGCAGTCTCCAGCCTGCAGTGATGTTAGCGTTGTGTGTACTACTGCAGTCTCCAGCCTGCAGTGATATTAGTGTTGTGTGTACTACTGCAGTCTCCAGCCTAGGATGTTAGCGGTGTGTGTACTACTGCAGTCTCCAGCCTGCAGTGATATTAGTGTTGTGTGTACTACTGCAGTCTCCAGCCTAGGATGTTAGCGTTGTGTGCACTACTGCAGTCTCCAGCCTGCAGTGATATTAGTGTTGTGTGTACTACTGCAGTCTCCAGCCTGCAGTGATGTTAGCGTTGTGTGTACTACTGCAGTCTCCAGCCTGCTGTGTTAGTGTTGTGTGTACTACTGCAGTCTCCAGCCTGCAGTGATGTTAGCGTTGTGTGTACTACTGCAGTCTCCAGCCTGCAGTGATATTAGTGTTGTGTGTACTACTGCAGTCTCCAGCCTGCAGTGATGTTAGCGTTGTGTGTACTACTGCAGTCTCCAGCCTGCTGTGATGTTAGCGTTGTGTGTACTACTGCAGTCTCCAGCCTGCAGTGATATTAGTGTTGTGTGTACTACTGCAGTCTCCAGCCTAGGATGTTAGCGTTGTGTGTACTACTGCAGTCTCCAGCCTGCAGTGATATTAGTGTTGTGTGTACTACTGCAGTCTCCAGCCTGCAGTGATATTAGCGTTGTGTGTACTACGGCAGTCTCCAGCCTGCTGTGATGTTAGCGTTGTGTGTACTACTGCAGTCTTCAGCCTGCAGTGATATTAGTGTTGTGTGTACTACTGCAGTCTCCAGCCTAGGATGTTAGCGGTGTGTGTACTACTGCAGTCTCCAGCCTGCAGTGATATTAGTGTTGTGTGTACTACTGCAGTCTCCAGCCTAGGATGTTAGCGTTGTGTGCACTACTGCAGTCTCCAGCCTGCTGTGATATTAGTGTTGTGTGCACTACTGCAGTCTCCAGCCTGCAGTGATATTAGTGTTGTGTGCACTACTGCAGTCTCCAGCCTGCAGTGATATTAGTGTTGTGTGTACTACTGCAGTCTCCAGCCTGCAGTGATGTTAGCGTTGTGTGTACTACTGCAGTCTCCAGCCTGCTGTGTTAGTGTTGTGTGTACTACTGCAGTCTCCAGCCTGCAGTGATGTTAGCGTTGTGTGTACTACTGCAGTCTCCAGCCTAGGATATTAGTGTTGTGTGCACTACTGCAGTCTCCAGCCTAGGATGTTAGCGTTGTGTGCACTACTGCAGTTTTTAGCCTGCAGTGATGTTAGTGTTGTGTGTACTACTGCAGTCTCCAGCCTGCAGTGATGTTAGCGTTGTATGTACTACTGCAGTCTCCAGCCTGCAGTGATATTAGTGTTGTGTGTACTACTGCAGTCTCCAGCCTGCAGTGATGTTAGCGTTGTGTGTACTACTGCAGTCTCCAGCCTGCAGTGTTAGTGTTGTGTGTACTACTGCAGTCTCCAGCCTGCAGTGATATTAGTGTTGTGTGTACTACTGCAGTCTCCAGCCTGCAGTGATATTAGCGGTGTGTGTACTACTGCAGTCTCCAGCCTAGGATGTTAGTGTTGTGTGTACTACTGCAGTCTCCAGCCTGCAGTGATATTAGTGTTGTGTGCACTACTGCAGTCTCCAGCCTAGGATATTAGTGTTGTGTGTACTACTGCAGTCTCCAGCCTGCTGTGATGTTAGCGTTGTGTGTACTACTGCAGTCTCCAGCCTGCAGTGATATTAGTGTTGTGTGTACTACTGCAGTCTCCAGCCTAGGATGTTAGCGTTGTGTGTACTACTGCAGTTTCCAGCCTAGGATGTTAGTGTTGTGTGTACTACTGCAGTTTCCAGCCTAGGATGTTAGTGTTGTGTGTACTACTGCAGTCTCCAGCCTGCAGTGATATTAGTGTTGTGTGTACTACTGCAGTCTCCAGCCTGCAGTGATGTTAGTGTTGTGTGTACTACTGCAGTCTCCAGCCTATGATGTTAGCGTTGTGTGTACTACTGCAGTCTCCAGCCTGCTGTGATGTTAGCGTTGTGTGTACTACTGCAGTCTCCAGCCTAGGATGTTAGCATTGTGTGCACTACTGCAGTCTCCAGCCTGCTGTGTTAGTGTTGTGTGCACTACTGCAGTCTCCAGCCTAGGATATTAGTGTTGTGTGTACTATTGCAGTCTCCAGCCTGCTGTGATGTTAGCGTTGTGTGTACTACTGCAGTCTCCAGCCTGCTGTGTTAGTGTTGTGTGCACTACTGCAGTCTCCAGCCTAGGATATTAGTGTTGTGTGTACTACTGCAGTCTCCAGCCTGCAGTGATATTAGTGTTGTGTGTACTACTGCAGTCTCCAGCCTAGGATGTTAGCGTTGTGTGTACTACTGCAGTCTCCAGCCTGCAGTGATATTAGTGTTGTGTGTACTACTGCAGTCTCCAGCCTATGATGTTAGTGTTGTGTGTACTACTGCAGTCTCCAGCCAAGGATGTTAGCGTTGTGTGTACTACTGCAGTCTCCAGCCTATGATGTTAGCGTTGTGTGTACTACTGCAGTCTCCAGCCTAAGATGTTAGTGTTGTGTGTACTACTGCAGTCTCCAGCCTGCTGTGATGTTAGCGTTGTGTGCACTACTGCAGTCTCCAGCCTAGGATGTTAGTGTTGTGTGTACTACTGCAGTCTCCAGCCTAGGATGTTAGCGTTGTGTGTACTACTGCAGTCTCCTGCCTGCAGTGATATTAGTGTTGTGTGCACTACTGCAGTCTCCAGCCTAGGATGTTAGCGTTGTGTATACTACTGCAGTCTCCAGCCTGCAGTGATATTAGTGTTGTGTGTACTACTGCAGTCTCCAGCCTATGATGTTAGCGTTGTGTGTACTACTGCAGTCTCCAGCCTGCAGTGATATTAGTGTTGTGTGTACTACTGCAGTCTCCAGCCTAGGATGTTAGCGTTGTGTATACTACTGCAGTCTCCAGCCTATGATGTTAGCGTTGTGTGTACTACTGCAGTCTCCAGCCTGCAGTGATATTAGTGTTGTGTGTACTACTGCAGTCTCCAGCCTATGATGTTAGTGTTGTGTGTACTACTGCAGTCTCCAGCCTAGGATGTTAGCGTTGTGTGTACTACTGCAGTCTCCAGCCTGCAGTGATATTAGTGTTGTGTGTACTACTGCAGTCTCCAGCCTGCAGTGATATTAGTGTTGTGTGTACTACTGCAGTCTCCAGCCTAGGATGTTAGCGTTGTGTGTACTACTGCAGTCTCCAGCCTGCAGTGATATTAGTGTTGTGTGTACTACTGCAGTCTCCAGCCTGCAGTGATATTAGTGTTGTGTGTACTACTGCAGTCTCCAGCCTAGGATGTTAGCGTTGTGTGTACTACTGCAGTCTCCAGCCTGCTGTGATATTAGTGTTGTGTGTACTACTGCAGTCTTCAGCCTAGGATGTTAGCGTTGTGTGTACTACTGCAGTCTCCAGCCTGCAGTGATATTAGTGTTGTGTGTACTACTGCAGTCTCCAGCCTAGGATGTTAGTGTTGTGTGTACTACTGCATTCTCCAGCCTGCAGTGATATTAGTGTTGTGTGTACTACTGCAGTCTCCAGCCTAGGATGTTAGCGGTGTGTGCACTACTGCAGTCTCCAGCCTGCAGTGATGTTAGCGTTGTGTGTACTACTGCAGTCTCCAGCCTGCAGTGATATTAGTGTTGTGTGTACTACTGCAGTCTCCAGCCTGCAGTGATATTAGTGTTGTGTGTACTACTGCAGTCTCCAGCCTGCAGTGATATTAGTGTTGTGTGTACTACTGCAGTCTCCAGCCTGCAGTGATATTAGTGTTGTGTGTACTACTGCAGTCTCCAGCCTAGGATGTTAGTGTTGTGTGTACTACTGCAGTCTCCAGCCTATGATGTTAGCGTTGTGTGTACTACTGCAGTCTCCAGCCTGCAGTGATATTAGTGTTGTGTGTACTACTGCAGTCTCCAGCCTATGATGTTAGCGTTGTGTGCACTACTGCAGTCTCCAGCCTGCAGTGATATTAGTGTTGTGTGTACTACTGCAGTCTCCAGCCTATGATGTTAGCGTTGTGTGTACTACTGCAGTCTCCAGCCTAGGATGTTAGTGTTGTGTGTACTACTGCAGTCTCCAGCCTGCAGTGATATTAGTGTTGTGTGTACTACTGCAGTCTCCAGCCTAGGATGTTAGCGTTGTGTGTACTACTGCAGTCTCCAGCCTGCAGTGATATTAGTGTTGTGTGTACTACTGCAGTCTCCAGCCTGCTGTGATATTAGTGTTGTGTGTACTACTGCAGTCTCCAGCCTAGGATGTTAGTGTTGTGTGTACTACTGCAGTCTCCAGCCTGCAGTGATATTAGTGTTGTGTGTACTACTGCAGTCTCCAGCCTGCAGTGATATTAGTGTTGTGTGTACTACTGCAGTCTCCAGCCTAGGATGTTAGTGTTGTGTGTACTACTGCAGTCTCCAGCCTGCAATGATATTAGTGTTGTGTGTACTACTGCAGTCTCCAGCCTAGGATGTTAGCGGTGTGTGTACTACTGCAGTCTCCAGCCTGCAGTGATATTAGTGTTGTGTGTACTACTGCAGTTTTCAGCCTAGGATGTTAGCGTTGTGTGTACTACTGCAGTTTCCAGCCTGCAGTGATATTAGTGTTGGGTGTACTACTGCAGTCTCCAGCCTAAGATGTTAGCGTTGTGTGTACTACTGCAGTCTCCAGCCTGCAGTGATGTTAGTGTTGTGTGTACTACTGCAGTCTCCAGCCTGCAGTGATATTAGTGTTGTGTGTACTACTGCAGTCTCCAGCCTGCAGTGATATTAGTGTTGTGTGTACTACTGCAGTCTCCAGCCTGCAGTGATATTAGTGTTGTGTGTACTACTGCAGTCTCCAGCCTAAGATGTTAGCGTTGTGTGTACTACTGCAGTCTCCAGCCTGCAGTGATGTTAGTGTTGTGTGTACTACTGCAGTCTCCAGCCTAGGATGTTAGCGTTGTGTGTACTACTGCAGTCTCCAGCCTGCAGTGATATTAGTGTTGTGTGTACTACTGCAGTCTCCAGCCTAGGATGTTAGTGTTGTGTGTACTACTGCAGTCTCCAGCCTGCTGTGATGCTAGCGTTGTGTGTACTACTGCAGTCTCCAGCCTGCAGTGATATTAGTGTTGTGTGTACTACTGCAGTCTCCAGCCTAGGATGTTAGCGTTGTGTGTACTACTGCAGTCTCCAGCCTAGGATGTTAGTGTTGTGTGTACTACTGCAGTCTCCAGCCTGCAGTGATATTAGTGTTGTGTGTACTACTGCAGTTTCCAGCCTAGGATGTTAGCGTTGTGTGTACTACTGCAGTCTCCAGCCTGCTGTGTTAGTGTTTTGTGTACTACTGCAGTCTCCAGCCTGCAGTGATATTAGTGTTGTGTGTACTACTGCAGTCTCCAGCCTAGGATGTTAGTGTTGTGTGTACTACTGCAGTCTCCAGCCTGCAGTGATATTAGTGTTGTGTGTACTACTGCAGTTTCCAGCCTAGGATGTTAGCGTTGTGTGTACTACTGCAGTCTCCAGCCTGCTGTGTTAGTGTTTTGTGTACTACTGCAGTCTCCAGCCTGCAGTGATATTAGTGTTGTGTGTACTACTGCAGTCTCCAGCCTGCAGTGATGTTAGTGTTGTGTGTACTACTGCAGTCTCCAGCCTAGGATGTTAGCGTTGTGTGTACTACTGCAGTCTCCAGCCTGCAGTGATATTAGTGTTGTGTGTACTACTGCAGTCTCCAGCCTAGGATGTTAGCGTTGTGTGTACTACTGCAGTCTCCAGCCTGCAGTGATATTAGTGTTGTGTGTACTACTGCAGTCTCCAGCCTAGGATGTTAGCGGTGTGTGTACTACTGCAGTCTCCAGCCTGCAGTGATATTAGTGTTGTGTGTACTACTGCAGTTTCCAGCCTGCAGTGATGTTAGTGTTGTGTGTACTACTGCAGTCTCCAGCCTGCAGTGATATTAGTGTTGTGTGTACTACTGCAGTCTCCAGCCTAGGATGTTAGCGTTGTGTGTACTACTGCAGTTTCCAGCCTGCAGTGATGTTAGTGTTGTGTGTACTACTGCAGTCTCCAGCCAAGGATGTTAGCGTTGTGTGCACTACTGCAGTCTCCAGCCTGCAGTGATATTAGTGTTGTGTGCACTACTGCAGTCTCCAGCCTGCAGTGATATTAGTGTTGTGTGCACTACTGCAGTCTCCAGCCTGCAGTGATATTAGTGTTGTGTGTACTACTGCAGTCTCCAGCCTGCAGTGATATTAGTGTTGTGTGCACTACTGCAGTCTCCAGCCTGCAGTGATATTAGTGTTGTGTGCACTACTGCAGTTTCCAGCCTAGGATGTTAGCGTTGTGTGCACTACTGCAGTCTCCAGCCTGCAGTGATATTAGTGTTGTGTGTACTACTGCAGTCTCCAGCCTGCAGTGATATTAGTGTTGTGTGCACTACTGCAGTCTCCAGCCTGCAGTGATATTAGTATTGTGTGCACTACTGCAGTTTCCAGCCTAGGATGTTAGCGTTGTGTGCACTACTGCAGTCTCCAGCCTGCAGTGATATTAGTGTTGTGTGTACTACTGCAGTCTCCAGCCTGCAGTGATATTAGTGTTGTGTGCACTACTGCAGTCTCCAGCCTGCAGTGATATTAGTAATTTGTGTACTACTGCAGTTTCCAGCCTAGGATGTTAGCGTTGTGTGTACTACTGCAGTCTCCAGCCTGCAGTGATATTAGTGTTGTGTGTACTACTGCAGTCTCCAGCCTAGGATGTTAGCGTTGTGTGTACTACTGCAGTCTCCAGCCTGCAGTGATATTAGTGTTGTGTGCACTACTGCAGTCTCCAGCCTGCAGTGATATTAGTAATTTGTGTACTACTGCAGTTTCCAGTCTAGGATGTTAGCGTTGTGTGTACTACTGCAGTCTCCAGCCTGCAGTGATATTAGTGTTGTGTGTACTACTGCAGTCTCCAGCCTAGGATGTTAGCGTTGTGTGTACTACTGCAGTCTCCAGCCTGCAGTGATATTAGTGTTGTGTGTACTACTGCAGTCTCCAGCCTAGGACGTTAGCGTTGTGTGTACTACTGCAGTCTCCAGCCTAGGATGTTAGCGGTGTGTGTACTACTGCAGTCTCCAGCCTATGATGTTAATGTTGTGTGTACTACTGCAGTCTCCAGCCTAGGATGTTAGTGTTGTGTGTACTACTGCAGTCTCCAGCCTAGGATGTTAGTGTTGTGTGCACTACTGCAGTCTCCAGCCTAGGATGTTATCGTTGTGTGTACTACTGCAGTCTCCAGCCTAGGATGTTAGCGGTGTGTGTACTACTGCAGTCTCCAGCCTGCAGTGATATTAGTGTTGTGTGTACTACTGCAGTCTCCAGCCTGCTGTGTTAGTGTTTTGTGTACTACTGCAGCCTCCAGCCTGCAGTGATATTAGTGTTTTGTGTACTACTGCAGTTTCCAGCCTATGATGTTAGTGTTGTTTGTACTACTGCAGTCTCCAGCCTGCAGTGATGTTAGTGTTGTGTGCACTACTGCAGTCTCCAGCCTGCAGTGATATTAGTGTTGTGTGCACTACTGCAGTCTCCAGCCTGCAGTGATATTAGTGTTGTGTGTACTACTGCAGTCTCCAGCCTGCAGTGATGTTAGCGTTGTGTGTACTACTGCAGTCTCCAGCCTGCAGTGATATTAGTGTTGTGTGTACTACTGCAGTCTCCAGCCTAGGATGTTAGCGGTGTGTGTACTACTGCAGTCTCCAGCCTGCAGTGATATTAGTGTTGTGTGTACTACTGCAGTCTCCAGCCTAGGATGTTAGCGTTGTGTGCACTACTGCAGTCTCCAGCCTGCAGTGATATTAGTGTTGTGTGTACTACTGCAGTCTCCAGCCTGCAGTGATGTTAGCGTTGTGTGTACTACTGCAGTCTCCAGCCTGCTGTGTTAGTGTTGTGTGTACTACTGCAGTCTCCAGCCTGCAGTGATGTTAGCGTTGTGTGTACTACTGCAGTCTCCAGCCTGCAGTGATATTAGTGTTGTGTGTACTACTGCAGTCTCCAGCCTGCAGTGATGTTAGCGTTGTGTGTACTACTGCAGTCTCCAGCCTGCTGTGATGTTAGCGTTGTGTGTACTACTGCAGTCTCCAGCCTGCAGTGATATTAGTGTTGTGTGTACTACTGCAGTCTCCAGCCTAGGATGTTAGCGTTGTGTGTACTACTGCAGTCTCCAGCCTGCAGTGATATTAGTGTTGTGTGTACTACTGCAGTCTCCAGCCTGCAGTGATATTAGCGTTGTGTGTACTACGGCAGTCTCCAGCCTGCTGTGATGTTAGCGTTGTGTGTACTACTGCAGTCTCCAGCCTGCAGTGATATTAGTGTTGTGTGTACTACTGCAGTCTCCAGCCTAGGATGTTAGCGGTGTGTGTACTACTGCAGTCTCCAGCCTGCAGTGATATTAGTGTTGTGTGTACTACTGCAGTCTCCAGCCTAGGATGTTAGCGTTGTGTGCACTACTGCAGTCTCCAGCCTGCTGTGATATTAGTGTTGTGTGCACTACTGCAGTCTCCAGCCTGCAGTGATATTAGTGTTGTGTGCACTACTGCAGTCTCCAGCCTGCAGTGATATTAGTGTTGTGTGTACTACTGCAGTCTCCAGCCTGCAGTGATGTTAGCGTTGTGTGTACTACTGCAGTCTCCAGCCTGCTGTGTTAGTGTTGTGTGTACTACTGCAGTCTCCAGCCTGCAGTGATGTTAGCGTTGTGTGTACTACTGCAGTCTCCAGCCTAGGATATTAGTGTTGTGTGCACTACTGCAGTCTCCAGCCTAGGATGTTAGCGTTGTGTGCACTACTGCAGTTTTTAGCCTGCAGTGATGTTAGTGTTGTGTGTACTACTGCAGTCTCCAGCCTGCAGTGATGTTAGCGTTGTATGTACTACTGCAGTCTCCAGCCTGCAGTGATATTAGTGTTGTGTGTACTACTGCAGTCTCCAGCCTGCAGTGATGTTAGCGTTGTGTGTACTACTGCAGTCTCCAGCCTGCAGTGTTAGTGTTGTGTGTACTACTGCAGTCTCCAGCCTGCAGTGATATTAGTGTTGTGTGTACTACTGCAGTCTCCAGCCTGCAGTGATATTAGCGGTGTGTGTACTACTGCAGTCTCCAGCCTAGGATGTTAGTGTTGTGTGTACTACTGCAGTCTCCAGCCTGCAGTGATATTAGTGTTGTGTGCACTACTGCAGTCTCCAGCCTAGGATATTAGTGTTGTGTGTACTACTGCAGTCTCCAGCCTGCTGTGATGTTAGCGTTGTGTGTACTACTGCAGTCTCCAGCCTGCAGTGATATTAGTGTTGTGTGTACTACTGCAGTTTCCAGCCTAGGATGTTAGTGTTGTGTGTACTACTGCAGTCTCCAGCCTGCAGTGATATTAGTGTTGTGTGTACTACTGCAGTCTCCAGCCTGCAGTGATGTTAGTGTTGTGTGTACTACTGCAGTCTCCAGCCTATGATGTTAGCGTTGTGTGTACTACTGCAGTCTCCAGCCTGCTGTGATGTTAGCGTTGTGTGTACTACTGCAGTCTCCAGCCTAGGATGTTAGCATTGTGTGCACTACTGCAGTCTCCAGCCTGCTGTGTTAGTGTTGTGTGCACTACTGCAGTCTCCAGCCTAGGATATTAGTGTTGTGTGTACTATTGCAGTCTCCAGCCTGCTGTGATGTTAGCGTTGTGTGTACTACTGCAGTCTCCAGCCTGCTGTGTTAGTGTTGTGTGCACTACTGCAGTCTCCAGCCTAGGATATTAGTGTTGTGTGTACTACTGCAGTCTCCAGCCTGCAGTGATATTAGTGTTGTGTGTACTACTGCAGTCTCCAGCCTAGGATGTTAGCGTTGTGTGTACTACTGCAGTCTCCAGCCTGCAGTGATATTAGTGTTGTGTGTACTACTGCAGTCTCCAGCCTATGATGTTAGTGTTGTGTGTACTACTGCAGTCTCCAGCCAAGGATGTTAGCGTTGTGTGTACTACTGCAGTCTCCAGCCTATGATGTTAGCGTTGTGTGTACTACTGCAGTCTCCAGCCTAAGATGTTAGTGTTGTGTGTACTACTGCAGTCTCCAGCCTGCTGTGATGTTAGCGTTGTGTGCACTACTGCAGTCTCCAGCCTAGGATGTTAGTGTTGTGTGTACTACTGCAGTCTCCAGCCTAGGATGTTAGCGTTGTGTGTACTACTGCAGTCTCCTGCCTGCAGTGATATTAGTGTTGTGTGCACTACTGCAGTCTCCAGCCTAGGATGTTAGCGTTGTGTATACTACTGCAGTCTCCAGCCTGCAGTGATATTAGTGTTGTGTGTACTACTGCAGTCTCCAGCCTATGATGTTAGCGTTGTGTGTACTACTGCAGTCTCCAGCCTGCAGTGATATTAGTGTTGTGTGTACTACTGCAGTCTCCAGCCTAGGATGTTAGCGTTGTGTATACTACTGCAGTCTCCAGCCTATGATGTTAGCGTTGTGTGTACTACTGCAGTCTCCAGCCTGCAGTGATATTAGTGTTGTGTGTACTACTGCAGTCTCCAGCCTATGATGTTAGTGTTGTGTGTACTACTGCAGTCTCCAGCCTAGGATGTTAGCGTTGTGTGTACTACTGCAGTCTCCAGCCTGCAGTGATATTAGTGTTGTGTGTACTACTGCAGTCTCCAGCCTGCAGTGATATTAGTGTTGTGTGTACTACTGCAGTCTCCAGCCTAGGATGTTAGCGTTGTGTGTACTACTGCAGTCTCCAGCCTGCAGTGATATTAGTGTTGTGTGTACTACTGCAGTCTCCAGCCTGCAGTGATATTAGTGTTGTGTGTACTACTGCAGTCTCCAGCCTAGGATGTTAGCGTTGTGTGTACTACTGCAGTCTCCAGCCTGCTGTGATATTAGTGTTGTGTGTACTACTGCAGTCTTCAGCCTAGGATGTTAGCGTTGTGTGTACTACTGCAGTCTCCAGCCTGCAGTGATATTAGTGTTGTGTGTACTACTGCAGTCTCCAGCCTAGGATGTTAGTGTTGTGTGTACTACTGCAGTCTCCAGCCTGCAGTGATATTAGTGTTGTTTGTACTACTGCAGTCTCCAGCCTAGGATGTTAGCGGTGTGTGCACTACTGCAGTCTCCAGCCTGCAGTGATGTTAGCGTTGTGTGTACTACTGCAGTCTCCAGCCTGCAGTGATATTAGTGTTGTGTGTACTACTGCAGTCTCCAGCCTGCAGTGATATTAGTGTTGTGTGTACTACTGCAGTCTCCAGCCTGCAGTGATATTAGTGTTGTGTGTACTACTGCAGTCTCCAGCCTGCAGTGATATTAGTGTTGTGTGTACTACTGCAGTCTCCAGCCTAGGATGTTAGTGTTGTGTGTACTACTGCAGTCTCCAGCCTATGATGTTAGCGTTGTGTGTACTACTGCAGTCTCCAGCCTGCAGTGATATTAGTGTTGTGTGTACTACTGCAGTCTCCAGCCTATGATGTTAGCGTTGTGTGCACTACTGCAGTCTCCAGCCTGCAGTGATATTAGTGTTGTGTGTACTACTGCAGTCTCCAGCCTATGATGTTAGCGTTGTGTGTACTACTGCAGTCTCCAGCCTAGGATGTTAGTGTTGTGTGTACTACTGCAGTCTCCAGCCTGCAGTGATATTAGTGTTGTGTGTACTACTGCAGTCTCCAGCCTAGGATGTTAGCGTTGTGTGTACTACTGCAGTCTCCAGCCTGCAGTGATATTAGTGTTGTGTGTACTACTGCAGTCTCCAGCCTGCTGTGATATTAGTGTTGTGTGTACTACTGCAGTCTCCAGCCTAGGATGTTAGTGTTGTGTGTACTACTGCAGTCTCCAGCCTGCAGTGATATTAGTGTTGTGTGTACTACTGCAGTCTCCAGCCTGCAGTGATATTAGTGTTGTGTGTACTACTGCAGTCTCCAGCCTAGGATGTTAGTGTTGTGTGTACTACTGCAGTCTCCAGCCTGCAGTGATATTAGTGTTGTGTGTACTACTGCAGTCTCCAGCCTAGGATGTTAGCGGTGTGTGTACTACTGCAGTCTCCAGCCTGCAGTGATATTAGTGTTGTGTGTACTACTGCAGTTTTCAGCCTAGGATGTTAGCGTTGTGTGTACTACTGCAGTTTCCAGCCTGCAGTGATATTAGTGTTGGGTGTACTACTGCAGTCTCCAGCCTAAGATGTTAGCGTTGTGTGTACTACTGCAGTCTCCAGCCTGCAGTGATGTTAGTGTTGTGTGTACTACTGCAGTCTCCAGCCTGCAGTGATATTAGTGTTGTGTGTACTACTGCAGTCTCCAGCCTGCAGTGATATTAGTGTTGTGTGTACTACTGCAGTCTCCAGCCTGCAGTGATATTAGTGTTGTGTGTACTACTGCAGTCTCCAGCCTAAGATGTTAGCGTTGTGTGTACTACTGCAGTCTCCAGCCTGCAGTGATGTTAGTGTTGTGTGTACTACTGCAGTCTCCAGCCTAGGATGTTAGCGTTGTGTGTACTACTGCAGTCTCCAGCCTGCAGTGATATTAGTGTTGTGTGTACTACTGCAGTCTCCAGCCTAGGATGTTAGTGTTGTGTGTACTACTGCAGTCTCCAGCCTGCTGTGATGCTAGCGTTGTGTGTACTACTGCAGTCTCCAGCCTGCAGTGATATTAGTGTTGTGTGTACTACTGCAGTCTCCAGCCTAGGATGTTAGCGTTGTGTGTACTACTGCAGTCTCCAGCCTAGGATGTTAGTGTTGTGTGTACTACTGCAGTCTCCAGCCTGCAGTGATATTAGTGTTGTGTGTACTACTGCAGTTTCCAGCCTAGGATGTTAGCGTTGTGTGTACTACTGCAGTCTCCAGCCTGCTGTGTTAGTGTTTTGTGTACTACTGCAGTCTCCAGCCTGCAGTGATATTAGTGTTGTGTGTACTACTGCAGTCTCCAGCCTAGGATGTTAGTGTTGTGTGTACTACTGCAGTCTCCAGCCTGCAGTGATATTAGTGTTGTGTGTACTACTGCAGTTTCCAGCCTAGGATGTTAGCGTTGTGTGTACTACTGCAGTCTCCAGCCTGCTGTGTTAGTGTTTTGTGTACTACTGCAGTCTCCAGCCTGCAGTGATATTAGTGTTGTGTGTACTACTGCAGTCTCCAGCCTGCAGTGATGTTAGTGTTGTGTGTACTACTGCAGTCTCCAGCCTAGGATGTTAGCGTTGTGTGTACTACTGCAGTCTCCAGCCTGCAGTGATATTAGTGTTGTGTGTACTACTGCAGTCTCCAGCCTAGGATGTTAGCGTTGTGTGTACTACTGCAGTCTCCAGCCTGCAGTGATATTAGTGTTGTGTGTACTACTGCAGTCTCCAGCCTAGGATGTTAGCGGTGTGTGTACTACTGCAGTCTCCAGCCTGCAGTGATATTAGTGTTGTGTGTACTACTGCAGTTTCCAGCCTGCAGTGATGTTAGTGTTGTGTGTACTACTGCAGTCTCCAGCCTGCAGTGATATTAGTGTTGTGTGTACTACTGCAGTCTCCAGCCTAGGATGTTAGCGTTGTGTGTACTACTGCAGTTTCCAGCCTGCAGTGATGTTAGTGTTGTGTGTACTACTGCAGTCTCCAGCCAAGGATGTTAGCGTTGTGTGCACTACTGCAGTCTCCAGCCTGCAGTGATATTAGTGTTGTGTGCACTACTGCAGTCTCCAGCCTGCAGTGATATTAGTGTTGTGTGCACTACTGCAGTCTCCAGCCTGCAGTGATATTAGTGTTGTGTGTACTACTGCAGTCTCCAGCCTGCAGTGATATTAGTGTTGTGTGCACTACTGCAGTCTCCAGCCTGCAGTGATATTAGTGTTGTGTGCACTACTGCAGTTTCCAGCCTAGGATGTTAGCGTTGTGTGCACTACTGCAGTCTCCAGCCTGCAGTGATATTAGTGTTGTGTGTACTACTGCAGTCTCCAGCCTGCAGTGATATTAGTGTTGTGTGCACTACTGCAGTCTCCAGCCTGCAGTGATATTAGTATTGTGTGCACTACTGCAGTTTCCAGCCTAGGATGTTAGCGTTGTGTGCACTACTGCAGTCTCCAGCCTGCAGTGATATTAGTGTTGTGTGTACTACTGCAGTCTCCAGCCTGCAGTGATATTAGTGTTGTGTGCACTACTGCAGTCTCCAGCCTGCAGTGATATTAGTAATTTGTGTACTACTGCAGTTTCCAGCCTAGGATGTTAGCGTTGTGTGTACTACTGCAGTCTCCAGCCTGCAGTGATATTAGTGTTGTGTGTACTACTGCAGTCTCCAGCCTAGGATGTTAGCGTTGTGTGTACTACTGCAGTCTCCAGCCTGCAGTGATATTAGTGTTGTGTGCACTACTGCAGTCTCCAGCCTGCAGTGATATTAGTAATTTGTGTACTACTGCAGTTTCCAGTCTAGGATGTTAGCGTTGTGTGTACTACTGCAGTCTCCAGCCTGCAGTGATATTAGTGTTGTGTGTACTACTGCAGTCTCCAGCCTAGGATGTTAGCGGTGTGTGCACTACTGCAGTCTCCAGCCTGCAGTGATGTTAGCGTTGTGTGTACTACTGCAGTCTCCAGCCTGCAGTGATATTAGTGTTGTGTGTACTACTGCAGTCTCCAGCCTAGGATGTTAGCGTTGTGTGTACTACTGCAGTCTCCAGCCTGCTGTGATATTAGTGTTGTGTGTACTACTGCAGTCTCCAGCCTAGGATGTTAGCGTTGTGTGTACTACTGCAGTCTCCAGCCTGCAGTGATATTAGTGTTGTGTGTACTACTGCAGTCTCCAGCCTAGGATGTTAGTGTTGTGTGTACTACTGCAGTCTCCAGCCTGCAGTGATATTAGTGTTGTGTGTACTACTGCAGTCTCCAGCCTAGGATGTTAGCGGTGTGTGTACTACTGCAGTCTCCAGCCTGCAGTGATATTAGTGTTGTGTGTACTACTGCAGTTTTCAGCCTAGGATGTTAGCGTTGTGTGTACTACTGCAGTTTCCAGCCTGCAGTGATATTAGTGTTGTGTGTACTACTGCAGTCTCCAGCCTAAGATGTTAGCGTTGTGTGTACTACTGCAGTCTCCAGCCTGCAGTGATGTTAGTGTTGTGTGTACTACTGCAGTCTCCAGCCTGCAGTGATATTAGTGTTGTGTGTACTACTGCAGTCTCCAGCCTGCAGTGATATTAGTGTTGTGTGTACTACTGCAGTCTCCAGCCTGCAGTGATATTAGTGTTGTGTGTACTACTGCAGTCTCCAGCCTAAGATGTTAGCGTTGTGTGTACTACTGCAGTCTCCAGCCTGCAGTGATGTTAGTGTTGTGTGTACTACTGCAGTCTCCAGCCTAGGATGTTAGCGTTGTGTGTACTACTGCAGTCTCCAGCCTGCAGTGATATTAGTGTTGTGTGTACTACTGCAGTCTCCAGACTAGGATGTTAGTGTTGTGTGTACTACTGCAGTCTCCAGCCTGCTGTGATGTTAGCGTTGTGTGTACTACTGCAGTCTCCAGCCTGCAGTGATATTAGTGTTGTGTGTACTACTGCAGTCTCCAGCCTAGGATGTTAGCGTTGTGTGTACTACTGCAGTCTCCAGCCTGCAGTGTTAGTGTTGTGTGTACTACTGCAGTCTCCAGCCTGCAGTGATATTAGTGTTGTGTGTACTACTGCAGTCTCCAGCCTAGGATGTTAGCGTTGTGTGTACTACTGCAGTCTCCAGCCTGCAGTGATATTAGTGTTGTGTGTACTACTGCAGTTTCCAGCCTAGGATGTTAGCGTTGTGTGTACTACTGCAGTCTCCAGCCTGCTGTGTTAGTGTTTTGTGTACTACTGCAGTCTCCAGCCTGCAGTGATATTAGTGTTGTGTGTACTACTGCAGTCTCCAGCCTGCAGTGTTAGTGTTGTGTGTACTACTGCAGTCTCCAGCCTGCAGTGATATTAGTGTTGTGTGTACTACTGCAGTCTCCAGCCTAGGATGTTAGCGTTGTGTGTACTACTGCAGTCTCCAGCCTGCAGTGATATTAGTGTTGTGTGTACTACTGCAGTTTCCAGCCTAGGATGTTAGCGTTGTGTGTACTACTGCAGTCTCCAGCCTGCTGTGTTAGTGTTTTGTGTACTACTGCAGTCTCCAGCCTGCAGTGATATTAGTGTTGTGTGTACTACTGCAGTCTCCAGCCTGCAGTGATGTTAGTGTTGTGTGTACTACTGCAGTCTCCAGCCTAGGATGTTAGCGTTGTGTGTACTACTGCAGTCTCCAGCCTGCAGTGATATTAGTGTTGTGTGTACTACTGCAGTCTCCAGCCTAGGATGTTAGCGTTGTGTGTACTACTGCAGTCTCCAGCCTGCAGTGATATTAGTGTTGTGTGTACTACTGCAGTCTCCAGCCTAGGATGTTAGCGGTGTGTGTACTACTGCAGTCTCCAGCCTGCAGTGATATTAGTGTTGTGTGTACTACTGCAGTTTCCAGCCTGCAGTGATGTTAGTGTTGTGTGTACTACTGCAGTCTCCAGCCTGCAGTGATATTAGTGTTGTGTGTACTACTGCAGTCTCCAGCCTAGGATGTTAGCGTTGTGTGTACTACTGCAGTTTCCAGCCTGCAGTGATGTTAGTGTTGTGTGTACTACTGCAGTCTCCAGCCAAGGATGTTAGCGTTGTGTGCACTACTGCAGTCTCCAGCCTGCAGTGATATTAGTGTTGTGTGCACTACTGCAGTCTCCAGCCTGCAGTGATATTAGTGTTGTGTGCACTACTGCAGTCTCTAGCCTGCAGTGATATTAGTGTTGTGTGTACTACTGCAGTCTCCAGCCTGCAGTGATATTAGTGTTGTGTGCACTACTGCAGTCTCCAGCCTGCAGTGATATTAGTGTTGTGTGCACTACTGCAGTTTCCAGCCTAGGATGTTAGCGTTGTGTGCACTACTGCAGTCTCCAGCCTGCAGTGATATTAGTGTTGTGTGTACTACTGCAGTCTCCAGCCTGCAGTGATATTAGTGTTGTGTGCACTACTGCAGTCTCCAGCCTGCAGTGATATTAGTATTGTGTGCACTACTGCAGTTTCCAGCCTAGGATGTTAGCGTTGTGTGCACTACTGCAGTCTCCAGCCTGCAGTGATATTAGTGTTGTGTGTACTACTGCAGTCTCCAGCCTGCAGTGATATTAGTGTTGTGTGCACTACTGCAGTCTCCAGCCTGCAGTGATATTAGTAATTTGTGTACTACTGCAGTTTCCAGCCTAGGATGTTAGCGTTGTGTGTACTACTGCAGTCTCCAGCCTGCAGTGATATTAGTGTTGTGTGTACTACTGCAGTCTCCAGCCTAGGATGTTAGCGTTGTGTGTACTACTGCAGTCTCCAGCCTGCAGTGATATTAGTGTTGTGTGCACTACTGCAGTCTCCAGCCTGCAGTGATATTAGTAATTTGTGTACTACTGCAGTTTCCAGTCTAGGATGTTAGCGTTGTGTGTACTACTGCAGTCTCCAGCCTGCAGTGATATTAGTGTTGTGTGTACTACTGCAGTCTCCAGCCTGCAGTGATATTAGTGTTGTGTGTACTACTGCAGTCTCCAGCCTGCAGTGATATTAGCGTTGTGTGTACTACTGCAGTCTCCAGCCTGCAGTGATATTAGTGTTGTGTGCACTACTGCAGTCTCCAGCCTAGGATGTTAGCGTTGTGTGCACTACTGCAGTCTCCAGCCTGCTGTGATATTAGTGTTGTGTGTACTACTGCAGTCTCCAGCCTGCAGTGATATTAGTGTTGTGTGTACTACTGCAGTCTCCAGCCTAGGATGTTAGCGTTGTGTGTACTACTGCAGTCTCCAGCCTGCAGTGATATTAGTGTTGTGTGTACTACTGCAGTCTCCAGCCTAGGATGTTAGCGTTGTGTGTACTACTGCAGTCTCCAGCCTGCAGTGATATTAGTGTTGTGTGTACTACTGCAGTCTCCAGCCTAGGATGTTAGCGTTGTGTGTACTACTGCAGTCTCCAGCCTGCAGTGATATTAGTGTTGTGTGTACTACTGCAGTCTCCAGCCTAGGATGTTAGCGGTGTGTGTACTACTGCAGTCTCCAGCCTGCAGTGATATTAGCGTTGTGTGTACTACTGCAGTCTCCAGCCTGCAGTGATATTAGTGTTGTGTGTACTACTGCAGTCTCCAGCCTAGGACGTTAGCGTTGTGTGTACTACTGCAGTCTCCAGCCTAGGATGTTAGCGGTGTGTGTACTACTGCAGTCTCCAGCCTATGATGTTAATGTTGTGTGTACTACTGCAGTCTACAGCCTAGGATGTTAGTGTTGTGTGTACTACTGCAGTCTCCAGCCTGCAGTGATATTAGTGTTGTGTGTACTACTGCAGTCTCCAGCCTGCAGTGATGTTAGCGTTGTGTGTACTACTGCAGTCTCCAGCCTAGGATGTTAGCGTTGTGTGCACTACTGCAGTCTCCAGCCTGCAGTGATATTAGTGTTGTGTGTACTACTGCAGTCTCCAGCCTGCAGTGATATTAGTGTTGTGTGTACTACTGCAGTCTCCAGCCTAGGATGTTAGTGTTGTGTGCACTACTGCAGTCTCCAGCCTAGGATGTTAGTGTTGTGTGCACTACTGCAGTCTCCAGCCTAGGATGTTAGCATTGTGTGTACTACTGCAGTCTCCAGCCTGCAGTGATATTAGTGTTGTGTGTACTCCTGCAGTCTCCAGCCTAGGATGTTAGCATTGTGTGTACTACTGCAGTCTCCAGCCTGCAGTGATATTAGTGTTGTGTGTACTCCTGCAGTCTCCAGCCTAGGATGTTAGTGTTGTGTGTACTACTGCAGTCTCCAGCCTGCAGTGATATTAGTGTTGTGTGTACTACTGCAGTCTCCAGCCTGCAGTGATATTAGTGTTGTGTGTACTACTGCAGTCTCCAGCCTGCAGTGATATTAGTGTTGTGTGTACTACTGCAGTCTCCAGCCTGCAGTGATATTAGTGTTGTGTGTACTACTGCAGTCTCCAGTCTGCAGTGATATTAGTGTTGTGTGTACTACTGCAGTCTCCAGCCTGCAGTGATATTAGTGTTGTGTACTACTGCAGTGTCCAGCCTAGGATGTTAGTGTTGTGTGTACTACTGCAGTCTCCAGCCTGCTGTGATGTTAGTGTTGGGTGTACTACTGCAGTCTCTAGCCTGCTGTGTTAGTGTTGTGTGTACTACTGCAGTTTCCCGCCTGCTGTGTTAGTGTTGTGTGTACTACTGCAGTCTCCAGCCTGCAGTGATATTAGTGTTGTGTGTACTACTGCAGTCTCCCGCCTGCTGTGTTAGTGTTGTGTGTACTACTGCAGTCTCCAGCCTGCAGTGATATTAGTGTTGTGTGTACTACTGCAGTCTCCAGCCTATGATGTTAGCGTTGTGTGCACTACTGCAGTCTCCAGCCTGCAGTGATATTAGTGTTGTGTGTACTACTGCAGTCTCCAGCCTATGATGTTAGCGTTGTGTGTACTACTGCAGTCTCCAGCCTAGGATGTTAGTGTTGTGTGTACTACTGCAGTCTCCAGCCTGCAGTGATATTAGTGTTGTGTGTACTACTGCAGTCTCCAGCCTAGGATGTTAGCGTTGTGTGTACTACTGCAGTCTCCAGCCTGCTGTGATATTAGTGTTGTGTGTACTACTGCAGTCTCCAGCCTCGGATGTTAGCGTTGTGTGTACTACTGCAGTCTCCAGCCTGCAGTGATATTAGTGTTGTGTGTACTACTGCAGTCTCCAGCCTAGGATGTTAGCGTTGTGTGTACTACTGCAGTCTCCAGCCTGCAGTGATATTAGTGTTGTGTGTACTACTGCAGTCTCCAGCCTAGGATGTAAGTGTTGTGTGTACTACTGCAGTCTCCAGCCTGTAGTGATATTAGTGTTGTGTGTACTACTGCAGTCTCCAGCCTAGGATGTTAGCGGTGTGTGTACTACTGCAGTCTCCAGCCTGCAGTGATATTAGTGTTGTGTGTACTACTGCAGTTTTCAGCCTAGGATGTTAGCGTTGTGTGTACTACTGCAGTTTCCAGCCTGCAGTGATGTTAGTGTTGTGTGTACTACTGCAGTCTCCAGCCTAGGATGTTAGCGTTGTGTGTACTACTGCAGTCTCCAGCCTGCAGTGATATTAGTGTTGTGTGTACTACTGCAGTCTCCAGCCTAGGATGTTAGTGTTGTGTGTACTACTGCAGTCTCCAGCCTGCTGTGATGTTAGCGTTGTGTGTACTACTGCAGTCTCCAGCCTGCAGTGATGTTAGTGTTGTGTGTACTACTGCAGTCTCCAGCCTAGGATGTTAGCGTTGTGTGTACTACTGCAGTCTCCAGCCTGCAGTGATATTAGTGTTGTGTGTACTACTGCAGTCTCCAGCCTAGGATGTTAGCGTTGTGTGTACTACTGCAGTCTCCAGCCTGCAGTGATATTAGTGTTGTGTGTACTACTGCAGTCTCCAGCCTAGGATGTTAGCGGTGTGTGTACTACTGCAGTCTCCAGCCTGCAGTGATATTAGTGTTGTGTGTACTACTGCAGTTTCCAGCCTGCAGTGATGTTAGTGTTGTGTGTACTACTGCAGTCTCCAGCCTGCAGTGATATTAGTGTTGTGTGTACTACTGCAGTCTCCAGCCTAGGATGTTAGCGTTGTGTGTACTACTGCAGTTTCCAGCCTGCAGTGATGTTAGTGTTGTGTGTACTACTGCAGTCTCCAGCCTAGGATGTTAGCGTTGTGTGCACTACTGCAGTCTCCAGCCTGCAGTGATATTAGTGTTGTGTGCACTACTGCAGTCTCCAGCCTGCAGTGATATTAGTGTTGTGTGCACTACTGCAGTTTCCAGCCTAGGATGTTAGCGTTGTGTGCACTACTGCAGTCTCCAGCCTGCAGTGATATTAGTGTTGTGTGCACTACTGCAGTCTCCAGCCTGCAGTGATATTAGTAATTTGTGTACTACTGCAGTTTCCAGCCTAGGATGTTAGCGTTGTGTGTACTACTGCAGTCTCCAGCCTAGGATGTTAGCGTTGTGTGCACTACTGCAGTCTCCAGCCTGCTGTGATATTAGTGTTGTGTGTACTACTGCAGTCTCCAGCCTGCAGTGATATTAGTGTTGTGTGTACTACTGCAGTCTCCAGCCTAGGATGTTAGCGTTGTGTGTACTACTGCAGTCTCCAGCCTGCTGTGATATTAGTGTTGTGTGTACTACTGCAGTCTCCAGCCTGCAGTGATATTAGTGTTGTGTGTACTACTGCAGTCTGCAGCCTAGGATGTTAGCGTTGTGTGTACTACTGCAGTCTCCAGCCTGCAGTGATATTAGTGTTGTATGTACTACTGCAGTCTCCAGCCTAGGATGTTAGCGTTGTGTGTACTACTGCAGTCTCCAGCCTGCAGTGATATTAGTGTTGTGTGTACTACTGCAGTCTCCAGCCTAGGATGTTAGCGTTGTGTGTACTACTGCAGTCTCCAGCCTGCAGTGATATTAGTGTTGTGTGTACTACTGCAGTCTCCAGCCTAGGACGTTAGCGTTGTGTGTACTACTGCAGTCTCCAGCCTAGGATGTTAGCGGTGTGTGTACTACTGCAGTCTCCAGCCTATGATGTTAATGTTGTGTGTACTACTGCAGTCTCCAGCCTAGGATGTTAGTGTTGTGTGTACTACTGCAGTCTCCAGCCTAGGATGTTAGTGTTGTGTGCACTACTGCAGTCTCCAGCCTGCAGTGATATTAGTGTTGTGTGTACTACTGCAGTCTCCAGCCTAGGATGTTATCGTTGTGTGTACTACTGCAGTCTCCAGCCTAGGATGTTAGCGGTGTGTGTACTACTGCAGTCTCCAGCCTGCAGTGATATTAGTGTTGTGTGTACTACTGCAGTCTCCAGCCTGCTGTGTTAGTGTTTTGTGTACTACTGCAGTCTCCAGCCTGCAGTGATACTAGTGTTTTGTGTACTACTGCAGTTTCCAGCCTATGATGTTAGTGTTGTTTGTACTACTGCAGTCTCCAGCCTGCAGTGATGTTAGTGTTGTGTGCACTACTGCAGTCTCCAGCCTGCGGTGATATTAGTGTTGTGTGCACTACTGCAGTCTCCAGCCTGCAGTGATATTAGTGCTGTGTGTACTACTGCAGTCTCCAGCCTGCAGTGATGTTAGCGTTGTGTGTACTACTGCAGTCTCCAGCCTGCAGTGATATTAGTGTTGTGTGTACTACTGCAGTCTCCAGCCTAGGATGTTAGCGGTGTGTGTACTACTGCAGTCTCCAGCCTGCAGTGATATTAGTGTTGTGTGTACTACTGCAGTCTCCAGCCTAGGATGTTAGCGTTGTGTGCACTACTGCAGTCTCCAGCCTGCAGTGATATTAGTGTTGTGTGTACTACTGCAGTCTCCAGCCTGCAGTGATGTTAGCGTTGTGTGTACTACTGCAGTCTCCAGCCTGCTGTGTTAGTGTTGTGTGTACTACTGCAGTTTCCAGCCTGCAGTGATGTTAGCGTTGTGTGTACTTCTGCAGTCTCCAGCCTGCTGTGATGTTAGCGTTGTGTGTACTACTGCAGTCTCCAGCCTGCAGTGATATTAGTGTTGTGTGTACTACTGCAGTCTCCAGCCTAGGATGTTAGCGTTGTGTGTACTACTGCAGTCTCCAGCCTGCAGTGATATTAGTGTTGTGTGTACTACTGCAGTCTCCAGCCTGCAGTGATATTAGCGTTGTGTGTACTACTGCAGTCTCCAGCCTGCTGTGATGTTAGCGTTGTGTGTACTACTGCAGTCTCCAGCCTGCAGTGATATTAGTGTTGTGTGTACTACTGCAGTCTCCAGCCTAGGATGTTAGCGGTGTGTGTACTACTGCAGTCTCCAGCCTGCAGTGATGTTAGCGTTGTGTGTACTACTGCAGTCTCCAGCCTAGGATATTAGTGTTGTGTGCACTACTGCAGTCTCCAGCCTAGGATGTTAGCGTTGTGTGAACTACTGCAGTTTCCAGCCTGCAGTGATGTTAGTGTTGTGTGTACTACTGCAGTCTCCAGCCTGCAGTGATGTTAGCGTTGTGTGTACTACTGCAGTCTCCAGCCTGCAGTGATATTAGTGTTGTGTGTACTACTGCAGTCTCCAGCCTGCAGTGATGTTAGCGTTGTGTGTACTACTGCAGTCTCCAGCCTGCAGTGTTAGTGTTGTGTGTACTACTGCAGTCTCCAGCCTGCAGTGATATTAGTGTTGTGTGTACTACTGCAGTCTCCAGCCTGCAGTGATATTAGCGGTGTGTGTACTACTGCAGTCTCCAGCCTAGGATGTTAGTGTTGTGTGTACTACTGCAGTCTCCAGCCTGCAGTGATATTAGTGTTGTGTGCACTACTGCAGTCTCCAGCCTAGGATATTAGTGTTGTGTGTACTACTGCAGTCTCCAGCCTGCTGTGATGTTAGCGTTGTGTGTACTACTGCAGTCTCCAGCCTGCAGTGATATTAGTGTTGTGTGTACTACTGCAGTCTCCAGCCTGCTGTGTTAGTGTTGTGTGTACTACTGCAGTCTCCAGCCTAGGATGTTGGCATTGTGTGCACTACTGCAGTCTCCAGCCTAGGATGTTAGCGTTGTGTGTACTACTGCAGTCTCCAGCCTGCTGTGATGTTAGCGTTGTGTGTACTACTGCAGTCTCCAGCCTAGGATGTTGGCATTGTGTGCACTACTGCAGTCTCCAGCCTAGGATGTTAGCGTTGTGTGTACTACTGCAGTCTCCAGCCTATGATGTTAGCGTTGTGTGTACTACTGCAGTCTCCAGCCTAAGATGTTAGTGTTGTGTGTACTACTGCAGTCTCCAGCCTGCTGTGATGTTAGCGTTGTGTGCACTACTGCAGTCTCCAGCCTAGGATGTTAGTGTTGTGTGTACTACTGCAGTCTCCAGCCTAGGATGTTAGCGTTGTGTGTACTACTGCAGTCTCCAGCCTGCAGTGATATTAGTGTTGTGTGCACTACTGCAGTTTCCAGCCTAGGATGTTAGCGTTGTGTATACTACTGCAGTCTCCAGCCTGCAGTGATATTAGTGTTGTGTGTACTACTGCAGTCTCCAGCCTATGATGTTAGCGTTGTGTGTACTACTGCAGTCTCCAGCCTGCAGTGATATTAGTGTTGTGTGTACTACTGCAGTCTCCAGCCTAGGATGTTAGCGTTGTGTATACTACTGCAGTCTCCAGCCTATGATGTTAGCGTTGTGTGTACTACTGCAGTCTCCAGCCTGCAGTGATATTAGTGTTGTGTGTACTACTGCAGTCTCCAGCCTGCAGTGATATTAGTGTTGTGTGTACTACTGCAGTCTCCAGCCTGCAGTGATATTAGTGTTGTGTGTACTACTGCAGTCTCCAGCCTGCAGTGATATTAGTGTTGTGTGTACTACTGCAGTCTCCAGCCTGCAGTGATATTAGTGTTGTGTGTACTACTGCAGTCTCCAGCCTGCAGTGATATTAGTGTTGTGTACTACTGCAGTCTCCAGCCTAGGATGTTAGTGTTGTGTGTACTACTGCAGTCTCCAGCCTGCTGTGATGTTAGCGTTGTGTGTACTACTGCAGTCTCCAGCCTGCAGTGATATTAGTGTTGTGTGTACTACTGCAGTCTCCAGCCTGCAGTGATATTAGTGTTGTGTGTACTACTGCAGTCTCCAGCCTGCAGTGATTTTAGTGTTGTGTGTACTACTGCAGTCTCCAGCCTGCAGTGATATTAGTGTTGTGTACTACTGCAGTCTCCAGCCTAGGATGTTAGTGTTGTGTGTACTACTGCAGTCTCCAGCCTGCTGTGATGTTAGCGTTGTGTGTACTACTGCAGTCTCCAGCCTGCTGTGTTAGTGTTGTGTGTACTACTGCAGTTTCCCGCCTGCTGTGTTAGTGTTGTGTGTACTACTGCAGTCTCCAGCCTGCAGTGATATTAGTGTTGTGTGTACTACTGCAGTCTCCCGCCTGCTGTGTTAGTGTTGTGTGTACTACTGCAGTCTCCAGCCTGCAGTGATATTAGTGTTGTGTGTACTACTGCAGTCTCCAGCCTGCAGTGATATTAGTGTTGTGTGTACTACTGCAGTCCCCAGCCTGCAGTGATATTAGTGTTGTGTGTACTACTGCAGTCTCCAGCCTGCAGTGATATTAGTGTTGTGTGTACTACTGCAGTCTCCAGCCTGCAGTGATATTAGTGTTGTGTACTACTGCAGTCTCCAGCCTAGGATGTTAGTGTTGTGTGTACTACTGCAGTCTCCAGCCTGCTGTGATGTTAGTGTTGGGTGTACTACTGCAGTCTCCAGCCTGCAGTGATATTAGTGTTGTGTGTACTACTGCAGTCTCCCGCCTGCTGTGTTAGTGTTGTGTGTACTACTGCAGTCTCCAGCCTGCAGTGATATTAGTGTTGTGTGTACTACTGCAGTCTCCAGCCTGCAGTGATATTAGTGTTGTGTGTACTACTGCAGTCTCCAGCCTGCAGTGATATTAGTGTTGTGTGTACTACTGCAGTCTCCAGCCTGCAGTGATATTAGTGTTGTGTGTACTACTGCAGTCTCCAGCCTGCAGTGATATTAGTGTTGTGTACTACTGCAGTCTCCAGCCTAGGATGTTAGTGTTGTGTGTACTACTGCAGTCTCCAGCCTGCTGTGATGTTAGTGTTGGGTGTACTACTGCAGTCTCCAGCCTGCTGTGTTAGTGTTGTGTGTACTACTGCAGTTTCCCGCCTGCTGTGTTAGTGTTGTGTGTACTACTGCAGTCTCCAGCCTGCAGTGATATTAGTGTTGTGTGTACTACTGCAGTCTCCCGCCTGCTGTGTTAGTGTTGTGTGTACTACTGCAGTCTCCAGCCTGCAGTGATATTAGTGTTGTGTGTACTACTGCAGTTTCCAGCCTAGGATGTTAGTGTTGTGTGTACTACTGCAGTCTCCAGCCTGCTGTGTTAGTGTTTTGTGTGCCAATGCAGTCTTTAGCTCGTGGTATTACTGTTATGTGCATTACTGCAGTCTCCAGAGCTTGGTGTTGTTACTGCAGTCTCCAGAGCTTGGTGTTTTTTACTGCAGTCTTCCGAGTTTGGTATTACTGTTGGGTGCATTACTGCAGTCTCCAGAGCTTGGTGTTTTTACTGCAGTCTTCCGAGTTTGTTATTACTGTTGGGTGTTGTTACTGCAGTCTCCAGAGCTTGGTGTTTTTACTGCAGTCTCCCGAGTTTGGTATTACTGTTGGGTGCGTTACTGCAGTCTCCAGAGCTTGGTGTTTTTTACTGCAGTCTTCCGAGTTTGTTATTACTGTTGGGTGAGTTACTGCAGTCTCCAGAGCTTGGTGTTGTTACTGCAGTCTCCCGAGTTTGGTATTACTGTTGGGTGCGTTACTGCAGTCTCCAGAGCTTGGTGTTTTTACTGCAGTCTTCCGAGTTTGTTATTACTGTTGGGTGCGTTACTGCAGTCTCCAGAGCTTGGCGTTGTTACTGCAGTCTTCCGAGTTTGGTATTATTGTTGGGTGCGTTACTGCAGTCTCCAGAGCTTGGTGTTTTTTACTGCAGTCTTCCGAGTTTGGTATTACTGTTGGGTGCGTTACTGCAGTCTCCAGAGCTTGGTGTTGTTACTGCAGTCTCCCGAGTTTGGTATTACTGTTGGGTGCGTTACTGCAGTCTCCAGAGCTTGGTGTTTTTACTGCAGTCTTCCGAGTTTGTTATTACTGTTGGGTGCGTTACTGCAGTCTCCAGAGCTTGGTGTTGTTACTGCAGTCTTCCGAGTTTGGTATTATTGTTGGGTGCGTTACTGCAGTCTCCAGAGCTTGGTGTTTTTTACTGCAGTCTTCCGAGTTTGTTATTACTGTTGGGTGCGTTACTGCAGTCTCCAGAGCTTGGTGTTGTTACTGCAGTCTCCCGAGTTTGGTATTACTGTTGGGTGCGTTACTGCAGTCTCCAGAGCTTGGTGTTTTTACTGCAGTCTTCCGAGTTTGTTATTACTGTTGGGTGCGTTACTGCAGTCTCCAGAGCTTGGTGTTGTTACTGCAGTCTTCCGAGTTTGGTATTATTGTTGGGTGCGTTACTGCAGTCTCCAGAGCTTGGTGTTTTTTACTGCAGTCTTCCGAGTTTGTTATTACTGTTGGGTGCGTTACTGCAGTCTCCAGAGCTTGGTGTTGTTACTGCAGTCTCCCGAGTTTGGTATTACTGTTGGGTGCGTTACTGCAGTCTCCAGAGCTTGGTGTTTTTTACTGCAGTCTTCCGAGTTTGTTATTACTGTTGGGTGCGTTACTGCAGTCTCCAGAGCTTGGTGTTGTTACTGCAGTCTCCCGAGTTTGGTATTACTGTTGGGTGCGTTACTGCAGTCTCCAGAGCTTGGTGTTTTTTACTGCAGTCTCCCGAGTTTGGTATTACTGTTGGGGGCGTTACTGCAGTCTCCAGAGCTTGGTGTTTTTACTGCAGTCTTCCGAGTTTGGTATTACTGTTGGGTGCGTTACTGCAGTCTCCAGAGCTTGGTGTTGTTACTGCAGTCTCCCGAGTTTGGTATTACTGTTGGGGGCGTTACTGCAGTCTCCAGAGCTTGGTGTTTTTACTGCAGTCTCCCGAGTTTGGTATTACTGTTGGGTGCGTTACTGCAGTCTCTAAGGCTTGGTATTAGCTTCGTAAGGCTTGGTAAGCGAGAAGCGCCGAAAAATAAGTGCGAGAGCGCTTCTGCGCCAATTGCAGGTAATTGTATGTATTTCTTGTGTATTCCTATTTCAATAAAATTCGTTGTGTGTGTGTATGTGTGTGTGTGTGTGTGTGTGTGCGTGCGTGCGTGCGTGCGTGCGTGCGTGCGTGCGTGCGTGCGTGCGTGCGTGCGTGCGTGCGTGCGTGCGTGCGTGCGTGCGTGCGTGCGTGCGTGCGTGCGTGCGTGCGTGCGTGCGTGCGTGCGTGCGTGCGTGCGTGCGTGCGTGCGTGCGTGCGTGCGTGCGTGCGTGCGTGCGTGCGTGCGTGCGTGCGTGCGTGCGTGCGTGCGTGCGTGCGTGCGTGCGTGCGTGTGTGTGTGTGTGTGTGTGTGTGTGTGTGTGTGTGTGTGTGTGTGTGTGTGTGTGTGTGTGTGTGTGTGTAGGTGTGTGTGTGTGTGTGTGTGTGTGTGTGTGTGTGTGTGTGTGTGTGTGTGTGTGTGTTGTTACTGCAGTCTCCCGAGTTTGGTATTACTCTTGGGTGCGTTACTGCAGTCTCCAAGGCTTGGTTTTGTTACTGCAGTTTCCAAGTTTGGTGTTACTGTTGGGTGCGCTACTGTAGTCGCCGACATTTTGTGTTACAGTTGTGTGCGTTACTGCGGTCCCCAGAGATTGGTGTTACTGTTGTGTGCGCTACTACAGTCTCCGGAGTTTGGTACTACCGATGTGTGCGCCACTGCAGTTTCAGAACCGCGTTGTTTATTTACAAGTTCAGCCCACTGACATTGCTCTTCAGTCTCTCTTGCACTGAAACAATACAATGATTGACCACGTCCCATTGATGAAATATACTCAGTTGTCATGTAAATGAATAGTTATTATCTTTTAAAATGCGGACTGAAAAACTGAAGGCACTGCTAACCCGCGCCCTGCTAGGGTATACTTTGTTCTCCAATATATTCTGGTTTATTAAATATCTATAAAGTTTTGATTTTGTAGACATTTTTACAAAAACATCAGCTTTTATTTTATTTTTGGGTCCAAACTAAAATTTCGAAAATCCTTGATTTGAAAAAGAGTGTCATTCCCTTTCTTTTGGAGTTTTTTTTTTCTTCTCGTTTTTGCCATGTGATTGTAAACTCGATTTTGGAGACGTCGCATTGCTTTAGCATACGTTGGTGCAAGTTTCACGTCGATATATACTACAGTTTGCAAGTTATTGAGAATATCCGGTATTGGAGCAGATTCTGCCCCTCCCCCAGCGAAGCGCGTGTTAACCCGCGCCCCGCTGGGTGGAAGGGGGGTAATCTGCCCCCTCCCCCTCCTCCCGGATGTGTTCAATAACTTGAAAACTATAAGAGATATCGACGTGAAACTTCCAATACCTTATGCTACATTACTGGTACTTTTTTAATACATTTCAGTGAAATTGATGCAGCACTTGGGGAGATAGAGATGTTTTATTGACGTCATGTCCTGCCTTTTTGTGTGGAAAACGATAATTATTTGACAAATCGTAGAAAAGAAAGTTTTGATGCAAATTGCAAATAAAATTAAAAAGAGAGGAAATGACATTCACTTCCAAATGGCTATCTCGAATTTTCATTTTTTTGGGTGTTGTTGACACAAACAAATGCAAAAAAAATGGGTAGAATTTTCACAAAATCATTTCTTTTAGATATTAAAAAAACCGGAAGATATATTAGAAACCATGTATGGACGATACCCAAGCCAAATTTCAAAGCAATATCTTTAATTTTGACTGACTTTTGACTCCCTAAGTATAAGTAACTCCTGACGTAATTTTTGTAGTTACGTTTCTTGGCTTTTAGTGACCAGATACAGACAAATAAATGCCACCGCTGTATTTCTGAGACAAAGCTGGTCTAGAAACATGCCTTTTTATTTAGACTAGTCAATTTCAAATTGTATCATTTTTTTGTGACCTGACCTTGACCTGAGTCATAGGTGGAGTTTTTCAAAATAAGTTGGTGGGGCAAAATTAAATCCTTTAAGATGCTTCGGTGAGTCCCGGTAGAACGTCACCAGCGCGTCAACCTGGGAGATCAAGTGACTTAGTGCGCTAAATCCAAAAAGCTACTAATTGTCTAGTACAATAAACCAAAATGCACTTTTCATGGCCATAGGTAATTTGAAATATTTAAATCTACTCCAAAAGACTACAATCAACAAATATATTAATCCATTTTTTGCACACTATCCATTTTTACACTCCCTAATATCAGGAAGGAATAGCAGAGGGCATACATCCAACAAATCTCATTTTCGAGTTAATTGTATTTAAGGACTTCGGGCCATCCACACACATTGTGGCTATTCTTAGCCCGGCGTCACGAGACATAAAACAGTAGGTACATGGGGAAACAGGGAGTTGACATTCATACTCAGATACATACCGGATAAAACAATGGTGCACGGCTTACAAAACTAGGCATCAACACAAAATATATATAAACTGGTAATGCGAAAACAATAGCACAGACAAAGCATGGCTGCCACACGCTAGTTAACACCTCAGCCTTTCATGTACAACCGCAAGTTACGTTTAAATGAGGCTGGCCTCAGACCAGTCAGTTCGGTCGGTAAACTGTTGTAAAGACGAGAGACTCGGTAGGAAAACTGACGTGTACCGGCTTCAGTGCTGATGCGAGGTATGTGGAACTGCTCTTCCTGTCGTGTGCGCCTATTGCGATGTGCAGCATTTCGGCTAAATAGCGAGGCCAGAAATGCAGGTTCCTCCCACCACCGTGCACGTTGGGCCAGAGTGAGAGAGTGATATTCTGATAGCTGTATGGAGGTGAGCCACCCTGGGCCACTCAAAACGTCCGAAATATGGTCAAATTTACGCCTTCCAGATACCACCCTGGCACAAAAATTGATCACTCTTCGGAGCTGCCTGTTATTTCTGTCTGATCAGTTGCCAAAAACGGTTATACAGTAACGTACGTGTGACATAACCAAATCGTGGACGATAGTGGGAACCACGTTTCGCGGAAGATAATGCCGAATGTGACTGAGTCCGATCAGTAGCCCGAAGCATTTCCGAACAACATGCGCGACGTGAACGTCCCACGACAGGAACGGGTCAAAAATCACGCCCAGGTTTCGCACCGTGCGTTCCGGACCAATAGTCTCCCCACGGAAACATATCTCGATTGGTGGTACGTTACGGAGGTTCTGCCGGCTGCTGAACACCATCAACTGCGTTTTGGAAGCATTCACTTTTAGATAGTTCGCTCTGAACCACATGTCAAGGGAGGAGAGGGAGCGTTCCATGCGATCAACCAGTGCACCGATGCTATCTTTCCTGCCGGATACTAGTATCTGCGTGTCATCGGCGTACTGAATAACATGTGCCTCAAGAACAAAGTAGCTCAAGTCGTTGGCGAACACGCTGTACAACAACAGCCCGAGGGCAGAACCCTGGTAAACGCCTATACTGTTCGGAAGCGGCTGGGACAGGTACTTGTGTCCGGAGCTGGGATCAGCGATGGATACACTTTGGGTGTGATTGATAAGGTAGGACCGAAACCATTCAGCATCGACTCCATGCAGTTGTAATTTAGTCAGAAGTTTAGTGTGATCGATGACGTCAAAAAATTACTTAAATCGATCAGACAGAGGAGAGTAAGATCTGTCGAGGACAAGATATAATCGGACACACTGATCAGGGCGGTTTCGGTAGAATGACCTGGCCTAAACCCATGCTGAGCAGGAGAAAGTAAATGATTTTGGGAGAGGTAGGCATAGAGTTGATGCTGTACGATTCGTTCGACAATTTTGGCCATGACAGGGACTAAGGAGATGGGTCTAAAGTTGGCAGGATTGGAACGAGGACCGGAGAGGACCGGATTAATTGCAACCACAATGCCTTCCACTGCACCAAACATTACCAAGACAGGAAATGGACACTGGACTCTGAACCTTACACCAAGGACGTGGCACATCTCTGCTCAGGAAGGCAGCCTATAACAGCCTCAACAACGTAACATTAGCATACCAGATACCAAGGCACTGCAACTTAGGTCCTTGGAGAACAAAAGGTTTCTCCCTCCTTGGAATTTCTTCAGGAAGGTCATTTGTCAAAATATGAAAAATGGTAGGTGGTATGCTTTTTTTTAACTCTTACAACACTCAACAGAGCATATAAGAGATATTTTGTGATTCAATACTTACATGCTATGCAACATCAAAAGTCACTACCAGTGAATGTGTACACTAAATGGAAAATGGTTACATAATTTTATTTAAAAAAAATATGGGGCATAATTTTACTTGAAGTAGGTACAACACACCTCTGATGCATAACAATAATTTAACATTTTATATAAACATTCATGCAGAATTTGTCACAAAAAAAAGACTTGTGAATATTTTTTCTCCTTCTAAATAGCATTACCTTGAAAACTGGGATTTTAGCACCAAGAGAAGACTGATTTTATCTCCAAAAATCTGTTAATTGTCTGGTACAATAAACTAAAATACACCTTCCATGGACATAATTTGATATATTTAAATTTACTCCAAAAGACTACAATCAACATATAAATTAAACCATTGCTGCACGCTATCCATTTTTACACTCCATAATATCAGGAAGGATTAGCAGAGCGCATATAGCCAACACATATCATTTTCAACTTAATTGAAACTACAATCCCTTCCACTCCACCAAACATTACCAACACAGGAAATGGACAGAAAACCACTGAATCTTACCATACAGTATACCGATACACACGCGTTCATATATATACATACAGCCCAGGCACCCATTACAAACCATTTTACGAAACATTTACGAAGGATTTGTCACAGTTAAAAACAAAATGTGAATGTGATTTTCTAAATACATAGCCTTGTCTCGAAAACTGTGATTTTAATAATGAAAAAAATGAAACATTACAATAAAAATGTGGGCATTCACCATTGCTTGTTGTTGTTTTTTAATATTGTCTTACATTTGTCAAATGTATAGTTCTTGGTTATTTTCGGCTATGACAAAAATCGGCGCCATGAAACTTTTGCTGACAAGTTGTGATGAAAATAATTTCTACCTTCTGAAACTTCTTGACACTTTGTGCTCTTTTTGACATTCTCACGTTTATGGAAAGGTGTGGTGGTAATAAGCAAAGTTTGGTGAGGCCATTTATGTTTGATTCCACTAAGTTTTGCCAGATTTGAAGTCATTTACTTAATGTAAATGTAAAACTGCTGTAGTTTCATTATATAATTTCTGATATAAATGGTGTAAGGTCAGGCACGTAGCCAGGATTTTGGATGTTGACGGGTGGTTGGTGGGAGGTGGGGGCACGTCGGTGGTAGAATCAAATTTCGCTCCTCAGCCATATGTTGTTGACTGGGGGAGGTGGGGGTGGGCGGTCGGTGGTCAGATAATCTCATTTATCTAGTGTGTAAATATGTTTTGCTCAGGCGGAGGGGGGGGGGGGGCGTCGCCCCCTTGACTATGTCCCTGTGTGAGGTGCTGGTACCATATTGTGCTTATGTTATACATGCATTAAATTATAAATCATCCCCTAATATATTTTGTATAGCTGTTAAACATATAGCAATAACAACTCTTCCTCATATTGAATTAGTTTCATATTTTAAAGATGTCAGAAGTAGGTAGTTGATGGATGTTACTTGTGGAAGTATATTGACCAGCTCCAGTTTCTTTTATAGTTGGTGGGGAAAAAATCAATGTTGGTGGGGCAAAAAACAACGTTGGTGGGGCGCCCGCCCCACCAAGTGTATAGGAAACTCCGACCCTGGCTGAGGGCCATTATATGGGCAGTGGCGGATCCAGGATTTTCTAAGGCAGGGGGGAGAAGGCCCGAGGGCGGCATATTTGCTCGGTAACAGGGGCGGCATGGTCCAGAGGGGAGCCAATCCAATATGTCAATTAAACGGGTCAAATATGCCTCTTCCTTAACCCTCCCCCCCCCCCGGGGGGGGAGGGGGGGGGGGGGGAGGGGGGGGGGCGGGGGCAGAATCTGCCACCTCCCGGATTTTCTCAATATCTTGAAAACTATGATAGATATTGACGTCAAACGTTCCGTACCTTATGTTGCATCCATTTTACGGCTTCTCCCAACATGTCAGTTGGGCAAACTACAGAGGCGATACGAAATAGATCAATCAATTTTTAGATTTTGTTATGCCCATATTTGGGCATACATGTAGTATCAAACTGTGAAGCCTATGTCATTGAGCCAATTCGGAGCAACATACGCATACTCGGAGTTTAAAAAGTGTTGGAGAACATGTCCATCAATATATCGGAATAATAAATGTGACCAGATTCGGTAATTGCCCTTATTCCACGTAAATGACTGTCTAAATATCGATTCCGCGACGCAACGACCAGTGTGATTTTTTTTAATCGGTCGTCAGACGGATAATCCAATTTTAGATCGTAAAGTCAGGTGGCGAATCAGAATTTACATCGCTGAGGCTGCTGCGAGTGCCGGAATTGAGATTGCCGACCCTTACTTTGGCCATATCTGCCAAAGTAGGGATCTGATCATACATGTACAAGAAAATATGATGGCGCGATTCGTGCAGTTTCAACCGAAACAAAATCCAGGG
>JAXIVJ010000130.1:273421-395108 GCA_036785665.1 Chirona hameri | reverse complement strand
GAGACTGCATTGTGCTACTTTGTCGCCCTGCCGACATGCTCAGGAGCAGAGGCGTCGCATTGCGGGGCGCAGAGGTACCCACCAATCCCCCCCCCCCCCCCCCCCCCCCCAGTTGAAAATCCTGAAGAGGGGAGGGTCATTTTGCCCCCAGATTGAGTAGGCTAAAATCTGTGGGGGGGGGGAAATTACCCTTATGCCCCCCATGATTTTCGACTGGGGGGCATTATGGGTACCCCCCCCCTCCCGCAATCCGTCGCCCCTGCTCAGGGGCCCCCTCTGACCTGCCAAGGGGCCCTCCAGTCTCGCTAGGAACTTACCCGGCATGTTCAAGGGTGCCTTCCGACCTAGCCCAGGGACCCTTTCGGTCTAGCCAGTTGGCCCCTCCTGACTTGCTCAGGAGTCCCCTCCGATCTGCCCAGCGACTCTTCTGGTCGGCCTGCGCTGGCTGCTTTGTCGTCGCCCTGCCGACATGCTCAACGGGCCCTCCGACCTGCCCTGGGGCACCCTCCGTGCTGGCCAGGGGCCAATTCGGCATGTTCAGGGTCCCTTCTTTACCCGCCCAGGGGGTCCTTTCGGTCTGGTCAGGAGCCAGTCCGATCTGCACACAAAGGCCCTTTTAAACTTTTACAGGGGCTCTCTGGTCTCTTCCAGGGGGCCTCTAGCCTTCTAAGGGGCCCTTCCGACCTGGGCAAGGAACTGCGCTGGCTGCTTTGTCGCCTTCCCGACATGCTCCGAGGGCCCTCCGACCTGCCACTGGGGCCCCATCCGTGCTGACTAGGGGCCCATTCGCATGTTCAGCGGGCCCTTCTGGACCCACCTAGGGGCCATTCGAGTCTGGCCAGGGGCCCCTCTGATCGGCACAGGGGGCCTTAACTTCTCAGGGGCCCTCTGGTCTGTCCAGGGGCCCTCCAACCCTCTCAGTGGGCCCTTATGACCTGGCAAGGGAATCTGCGCTGGCCGCTTTGTCGCCCTGCCGACATGCTCAGGGGCCTCTCGACCTGCCCAGGGGCCCCTCAGTGCTGCTAGGGGACCATTCGACGTGTTCAGGAGGGCCCATTCGACGTGCTCAGGTGGGCCCTCTGACCCGCTCAGGGGCCCTTTCTCGGTCGCCAGGGGCCCCCTCGGACATGGCACAGGGCTCTTTTGAACATCCAAGGGGCCCTCTAGTCTTTCAGGGAGGGTCCTGGTGGCCCTAAAGGGCCTCTGAAGTCCTCTAAAACTCTCTAAAGACCACGCTTCGCGTGGTAAAGAGCCCATGATACCCGCGCTTCGCGCAGTCTCGTCTCGTCGGCCCTTTTCGGCGCGCGCAGCGCTCCGAAAAGGGGCCTCTCCTGGCTAACAGGGAGGCCCCCCCCTGGCTACGTGCCTGTTAATGAATGGGGATCCGACTTCCGAGGCGCATTATTATTTATTACTCCCTGTAAACGAAATTGCAATGTAGTACCATATGAGCTAGTGTTATGCCAGGTAGAATACTACTTTCATTTATTCACATAACTGCATTTAGCGCGATTCGTTCTAGTTTTCAAAATGATTTGGTCGCACCCTCCTTACATCGTACCACAAATGCATGGCATGCGCAATGCCCATATCTGCCCAGGTCTAGCTAACGACACATTATGTAATGTTATGACTAAAACATACTGCCCTCTACATCTACTAATGCCAGGTGACTAGAAATATGCACCGCTAACTAATGAGCAGTCGACACTCGACGTAGTCACTAGTCAGTCTGTTTCTCTGTAATATGCCACCATAGGACCCCCAATCACCGTGTCCGTTTCTAAGCGTACAGCCCCAACAATGACCCACAATTATCTCATTAGCCACTAACTGGCACACAAAGGTAGCCACATACAATGTTCATGTGACAGCCGCGCGTGTGTTAATAGGAAGACCAGTGCTACATGGAATTGGAGCGACTCACCATTGCATGTGTGAGTCGTGACTAACATATAAACAGCATCCGGTAGGCGTGTGTTAATAGGAAGACCAGTGCTACATGGAATTGGAGCGACTCACCATTGCATGTGTGAGTCGTTTTGGAGCGACTCACCATTGCATGTGTGAGTCGTGACTAACATATAAACAGCATCCGGTAGGCGTGTGTTAATAGGAAGACCAGTGCTACATGGAATTGGAGCGACTCACCATTGCATGTGTGAGTCGTGACTAACATATAAACAGCATCCGTGTAGCATTCCAAAGACAATAGAAAATTACTCATACACAATGATACTCACGCTCACGAAAGGACATATAGGGAACACTTGGGATCAGGAGTGTGTAATTGGATAAGTTGTGAGCCTGTGCAGTGTACAATGTCCATGCCTGCCAGTAATTCTGTCCTCCTGCTTGCCTCCTGTTGGCCCTCATTGTTACAGGCGTTTCTTATTGAAACACTGTCCTCCTGCCTTTGCCTGTTGGCCTCCTTTTTACAGGGGGCGTTCTTATTGAAACACGTGTGTTCCACCGTGACGCAAATAGGTATCCTGATAAACTTTTTTGCCGTCAAACGATGATGTTTATTGTCGGAAGGGAGATCTCCATGAACTGTTGAGACCTTGTAATATGTCCATTACGCAGGCCAAGTACGAATAATGTTACGATGTCACAACCTATAAATGTGAGCCGAAACACTACTGTTACCAATATGTCCATTACGAAGGCAAAGTACGAATAATGTTACGATGTCCCAACCTATAAATGTGAGCCGAACACTACTGTTACCAATATGTCCATTACGCAGGCCAAGTACGAATAATGTTACGATGTCACAACCTATAAATGTGAGCCGAACACTACTGTTACCAAGCTAACAGCATAATAGGCTGCGGATAGTCACCCGTTAACCTGTTTAATAGGCTGCGGATAGTCACCCGTTAACCCTGTTTAATAGGCTGCGGATAGTCACCCGTTAACCTGTTTAATAGGCTGCGGATAGTCACCCGTTAACCTGTTTAATAGGCTGCGGATAGTCACCCGTTAACCTGTTTAAATAGGCTGCGGATAGTCACCCGTTAACCTGTTTTAACCACCCGTTAACCTGTTTTATACTCGGCGAGAAAGTCCCCCATTAACCTGGTCCCACAAGACGCAGGGTCTCTTCTCAGGCGACACCCAATACTCGTGGCACCGTGCCAAATCAGATAGTCACCACCGACGGAAGTTCATTCAACCCACACACAGCTCACCCAGACTTCATTTATAAATCATCATCTGATTCAATGAGGCCTGGTGGCGATGGTCGGGGTATCTGGTGTCAGATCACCCCCGGGACCCGTGGCTCTGCTGCTGCCCAGTTGCCCACGCTCTGCTGCCCGGAGACAAGCCGACCGCTGCCGACGACGCCGCCGACCCGCCCGCCGGCCGATCTCAAGGTCACAGACCACGGCACATGGGGCACGGGGCACGAGAGACGAAGGCAAGGTGCACCAGAAGCAGGTCCGCCCAGCCGCCCCAGCTGCAATGCCGTCCGATTGCAGTCGTCCACGGAACGTCCGAGGTGTGACACGGCCTGACAGCCGGTACACTCGGCGGCAGTCAGTCGCCATAGGACGGTCTCGATCACAGACCCCCACGGACCTCTCTCCACCCACCCCCCCCCCACAGACCCCCACGGGCCTCTCTCCACTCCCCACAGACCCCACGGGCCTCTCTCCACCCCCCCCCACAGACCCCCACGGGCCTCTCCACTCCCCACAGACCCCCACGGGCCTCTCTCCCACCCCCCCCCCCCCCCACAGACCCCCCACGGGCCCTCTCTCCACCCCCCCCCCCCACAGACCCCCACGGGCCTCTCTCCACTCCCCACAGACACCCCCGGGCCTCTCCACTCCCCACAGACCCCCACGGGCCTCTCTCCACTCCCCACAGACCCCCCACGGGCCTCTCTCCACCCCCCCACAGACCGTCACACGGTAACAGACGCCAACACTGACCCCCCCTCTCCTCCCCTCCCCTCCCCCTGTCCCTCCCCCTGCCCCTGCCTCCCCCCCCCCCCCCCCCGCCGCCGCCGTTACGGCTGTCGATGAATAATACAGAGGCGGTCTGCCGGGACGTCGGCATGGGCAGCGGCAGAAGACACCCAAAGGACCGGTCCGCCCGGCACAGCCCCGTCGTCCGGCCCCGCCCGGCGGCGACCGGCGCGTGGCCGACACGTGTCAGCCTCCGATATAGCGGACGGTTCGTTGGTATAGGTCGATGATAGGTCGATGATCGGCATGTGCATGCGAAACCCGAATAATCGACGCAGGGAGCGAAACCTGGGCTTCCGCGATTGGATAGCGTGATGAAAGAAATTGACGTAAAAGAGCAAGGCAAATTATCGATGAGCCTGGTATATCAATTATAATTGCACAAACAGGCACTGGCGGATCCAGCCGGGGGGGGGGGGGGGCATCAGGGGTAAATCCCCCACCCCCACATGAATCTGGGGGGGGGGGGGGGGCATTCAATACAAGTATCCCCCGCGCGGTCCCAATTTATCGTAAAATCGTTTTTAAAAAAAATGTCTGCAGCAGTCAAAGTCCAGCTATCCACAGTCAAAAAACCTGAAAATTTCGCGCCGCCCCCCCCCTTTTCTCAATAACTTCTCAATAACGGATTTTCTCAATAACTTGAAAACTATGCTAGATATCAGAGTCAAACTTTTGGTACCTTATGCTGTATCAATTATACGTTTCTCACCAAATTCCAATTAAATTTATGCGGTATTTTGGGAGATAATGACGTTTAAATGGCGTCATGCCATGCCATTTTTGGTGGAAAAACGATAAATGTTTGAACAATCGTAGACAATAGAGTTTTGCAGCAAATTGCAACAACAACAAAAGTCAAAAGAAAGGAAATGACATTATCTTCAAAGTGGCTATCTCGGATTTGGAAATTTTGTGTTTTTGACCACGAAAAATAAATATAAACTTTTTTTCGGGAAAACAAATCCACATTTTTTGTTGTGAATTTGACAAGTGAATTTCTTAAGGTCGAATACCAAAATAAGGTGACCGGCCCAAATCCGAGGATAAAAAAATGGGGGGTACCTTCTTGCCACAAAAAGACCCCCACACGCACACGCACACGCACACGCACACGCACACGGAAAGAGGGTGGATCCGCCAGTGCGAACATGAAGTCGCCAATGCAGCAATCTATTGCATTGCATCGGTTTCCTGAGAGCAGCAATAATGAATACTTGATAATAACAAATGCTTGATTTGCATTCATTGGCCTCTTCTGACCGCACTATCTCGTCTTCCGAACGCTGCAAATTCCTCTTACTCCGGCACTTGCACCGTTTTCGATTGGCAAACACCACCTTGGTCCACAGTCTGCCGATCGTCAAGTGCTGATCGCCACTTGATATCCGGCAAATACTGACGTGCGGTGTAAATGTGAGAACAATAGCTGACTTGTTTCTGTACATCATCTATCGGACGGCACTGTATGTTTTAATGCATACAATTGTTTGTCATGTGCAGTGAAACAACAGTGCCATGAGCACGTGTCCCCTTTTTTCTTGTATGAGTTTTTTCTTTCTTCTCATTTTGTTCTAAAGCAGAAATAATGTAGACTAGTGATGTAAATCGGAGTCCAAATTTTTGGGCGTCCGAAAATAGTCCGATCTCGATTTGGACTTCGGTCGGTCAGCCATAGATATTTCGGACAATTTTCAGTCAAGGCATATAGATCACAATTCACGCATTTTTCGACCTTAACTCGCGCCGTGCCGGGGTTGTTTAGCCGCCCCCCTCAGGTTTTTCGAGGATAGCGGGAAAACGGCGTCGCGCAGCGCCGCCGTTTTTGGCACAGCTGTTCGGGCATCGATTTCCCACATTTTGTTTTAATCGGGTCATCTCAGGTCAGGTCACCAGACCAGGTCACGTGACCTCACCTCCAAAAACACTTGTGGTCGTACACAGTTTTTGGATGATCGGTTTTACACTTACAGGATTTCATAAGGTCATACATATCTACAATTCGTATATCTGGGATTTTTGTATATCAGCGACCTAAGGTCGGGTCAATTTCGTGACCTCCCCATTATAAGTCAATGGGGAAATATTCAAATGCTTCCTATTCCAAGGATACGCAAGGTATCAGTCTAATTCCTTCTGGATCATGTTATTATAGGCCATTATTGATGACCTAGGTGCCATTTTTTTCAGTGACCCCTACAGGGTCAGCCAGGTCATCCGAGGTCACCAACAGTTGTATTGCAATAACTCTCGACATAATGACGTCTAGAGAAGTGAAACCGACACCAATGTGTTTGTCTCGTCGAGGCGCGTCTTCCCATATGCAACATGATCTACTTGGGTCACCACTTGACCTTGACCTGAGGTCAAATTTTAAGTCGACCTAACCTGGTCAAAACTAATATGAGTCGAAGCGCCTTGACGAGACAAACACGATGGCATCAAAATTATTGCCTTGTCGTTATTAGGTAAAACGTTATTCGTGAAAACCCGTTTGGTAAAAAAATAGCCTTTTTGACATTTGATGAGCTCTGGAACCTAAACTTTTGACCTGAGCTAAAATCTGAGAACACCTTGTCGATTGCATGTTTCAAGAGCTTTCCATTGCTATTTTCCGTTTGTTCCTAGCTGTCATAGTTCCTGTGATATCTGGGAGTTCCTGGAGCGAAGTCCTAAAACTGGAAAATTTGACCTTTGATGACCTCCGGTGACCTCAATATTAGCTTTAGGAAAAACAAATATCTGAAGTACTTTCGAATGTGCTTGTTAAGAGCTTTCGAATGCCTTTTTCCTCGTCTTTCTAGCCTTTTAGTTTTCGAGTTAGAAGGGGGGCTACTACTACTACCCCCCCCCCCCCCCCCCCCCCCCGGCACGGCGAAGGTGGCGCCGAGCACCGGCACGGCGCGGGTTAAAGGTTTTACACCTTACAGGCAGTTAGATACACTTTTCCACTTTGTGTCCATAAATTTATGGGCTGCTAGTCTGCACAAATCACTTAAAATTAACAGGCAGAATAGACATAGACTGGATTTGGAACACATTTCTAGAATCTGTTATGGAAGGGTAGCAATAAGGTAACCAACTTATGAGCAATTGCAATTATTTGAGCAGTGCAGTTAATTATGGACATGAAATAAAGTAAATACATCACTAATTGCCATGTATAGGATGTTTGAAAAATTGGACTGTTTTTGGACTCTTGGATTCATCGGACACTTTTCGATCAACATTGCCATATTGGATCGGACTTTGAATCGGACATGATTTGGAAAATTTCCGAATCTTACACCACTAATGTAGACTGAAGAGTATTGCATAACTCTCATTCCTTTGTTTTAGAAAACTGATTGAAAGCAGACAGCTACATCTCCTTTAACATGCACCAGTGCGATCAACCCGCAACATTAACCTTAGGATACTAGCACTAATTAAATTAACATAACCTATTCAGACCCAACGGAACATCCCTTCCCGGCAAGTTCCTTCCCAGACAATTCCATATTCTGCTGAGCTCCTCGCTTAGTACCGCTTAGTACCGATCATTCCATATCAACCTGCACGTGGAAGAAACTGCAAAGAACAAGACAAGCAGAAGTTGGACGTTTGAGCCTAGCAGCTACGCGTCCTACCTAACCCAACAACAACAACAACAACAACAACAACAACAACAACAACAACAACAACAACAACAGTGAGGACGATACGGTCAGTGATGCTCGACGGAAGCGACCGCAAGGGTAAACGCGATAGGTGCGAGTGGAGCGACTTCGCCCTTGCGGCAAGAAAGGTGGTGCAGACCGTGCCAACAGCGTCAGACTGGGTATGTCAACTGCTAAAAAACAGTCTGACAACAAACAAAAAAATAGTTTAACACGCGCCCTGGAGGGCCTCTGATAATTACACGCCCTGGAGGGGGGGGGGGCGGATTTCGCCCCCCCCCCTATGATCTCGAAAACCACGCAACGTAGCGACAAGCGGGAAACGACGTTAGATAGCTCGAGACAAGCTCTTTCGAAAGTATTTCGTTCATTTCTTTTTCAGGTCAATATTGAGGTCACCAGAGGTCATCAAGGGTCAGATTTTCAAGTTTTCAAGACTTCGGTTCGAACACCCCCAAATATCTCGGGAACTATGATAGTTAGCAGCAAACGGAAAAAAGCAATCGAAAGACATTGAAAAATGCAATCGACATAGGTGTCCTCAGATTTGAGATCAGGTCAATAGTTTAGGCTCCAGAGGTCATCGAATGTCAAAAAGGTGATTTTGTTTTCAAAACTGTTTTCCCCAAATAACCTTTTACCTAATAAAGATAAAGCAATAATGTTTACGCCATCGCGTGTGTCTTGTCAAGGCGCTTCGAATCATATTCATGGTGACCGGGTTAGGTCAACTGTGAAATTTGACCTCAGGTCAAGGTCAAGTGGTGACCCAAGTTGGTCATGTTGCATATTGGGAGACGTGTCTCGACGAGACAAACATATTGGTACCGTTTTATCTTCTCTATCTTCATTATGTCGATAGTTATTGATAAAACCGTGTTGGCGGTCACAAAATTGACCTGACCTTAGGTCACCGATATTAGAAATCCGAGATGAACAAATTGTTGGTATCTATGACCTTATGAAGTCCTGCAAGATTGAAACCGATCGGCGTAAAACTGTGGCTGTGGTACTACTGCAAACGTTTTGGAGTTGAGGTCATCACGTGACCTGGTCTGGTGACCTGACCTGAGATGACCTGAGGCCAAGAATTTTACATAATGCGGGAAGTTCATTTCTCAACAGGTATACAAAAAAACGGCGGCGCTGCGCGCCGCCGTTTTTGCGCTATCCTCGAAAAACCGGAGGGGTGGGCGGATTTCGCCCCCCTCCAGGGCGCGTGTTAAATAACGCACTGGAAGAAATGGGAAGCCCGTTTGTCAGTTGCCATCGAATGGCAGCTGGGTGGGTTTGAGACGGACTTGCATGCTCGAATCGTCCAACAAACGCCTTAGAGACCTCCAGAGTGGTGTAGAAATACAGATAAAATCCACTAAAGGTCTTCAAATCAAGATGGCCAAGACAATCAGGAACTGAGGGCGCCGCGAGACAGGGTGGAGGAGGCAGAGATTATCTCGAGGCAGCCTGTCTCAGCCTGTCCGGTGAATGCATGGCTGCGAGACGCGCCTCCCGCCGCCCGGCGCCGCTTCAACAGCGACAGATTCCCTCAGGCGCTTCCCTGGCTGAGCCAGCCGAATTCTACAGTAATTATGTAACATGTAAACAATTGCTGTAGAAAGCAGCCCAGCCGAAAATACTGTTGAGCATCTAATACAGACTTGTAAAGCTGATGAAACCACTGTCAACTTCAGACTCCCCCTGGTTGCGAGTTTCGATCAATAACAGCGCACACACCGGGCCGTACTGCCACGGCAACAGAGCGATGCTCAACCACTATGGTGACGACTGTCGGGGGTCTGCACAGAGCCCCGCTTGCCAATTGAGCGTAACTGACACCACGCCACTCGCGGTAGCGCCCGGCGCCGCAGGGTCAGAGCGTTCCTTCCGGCCCCGGCCTCAGTCCGTGACGCAGGTCGTCCAGCCGCGCCCAGCCCGGCGCCGCCTGACACCGGCGTGACGTCACGATGATGTTATCGTCCCCCGACAACACCGTGACCCACCGCCATGACCGCCACTGCAGCGGTCATCAGCCAAATGGTCATCGACCGCAGGCTCCGCCCATGGCGGGCGATCACGTGATGGGCGCTGGCGCACCCCGCGAACCCCTGGTTCGCGGGGTCCCCAGACTGATAATCACCGGCTCTAATCGGGCAAGGTCTGGAAACCGGGTCGTGGGAACTTGGCTATTTCAGATTGCCGAGGCTCGAACTGCAACTGAAACCTGCCCGGCAGGCAGTAAACCATCCCAGTACGTACTAATTGGTTTCAACTGCAGACAATGTTCGGTAAAGTTTCGCTCCGTGATACTAGGGTAGCCCGCCAAACGGTCCTGTCTGCCAACTGAAGAGACTGCCTTTATTCTTCCATTGCCTGCCGTCAGATGCGCAGCTGAATTTCGGACAGTACCGTGGCGGTCAGAACGCTCGGCTGGGTCTACCGCGGCGGGGTTCTGGTGCCGTCGGTTCCCAGTCGGGGTTCTGGTGCCGTCGGTTCCCAGTCGGGGTTCTGGTGCCGTCGGTTTCCAGTCGGGGTCTGGTGCCGTCGGTTCCCAGTCGGGGTTCTGGTGCCGTCGGTTCCCAGTCGGGGTTCTGGTGCCTTCGGTTCCCCGGCGGGGTTTTGGTGCCGTCGGTTCCCAGTCGGGGTTCTGGTGCCTTCGGTTCCCCGGCGGGGTTCTGGTGCCGTCGGTTCCCAGTCGGGGTTCTGGTGCCGTCGGTTCCCAGTCGGGGTTCTGGTCCCGTCGGTTCCCCGGCGGGGTTCTGGTGCCGTCGGTTCCCAGTCGGGGTTCTGGTCCGTCGGTTCCCCAGCGGGGTTCTGGTGCCTTCGGTTCCCAGTCGGGGTTCTGGTGCCTTCGGTTCCCAGTCGGGGTTCTGGTGCCGTCGGTTCCCAGTCGGGGTTCTGGTGCCGTCGGTTCCCCAGCGGGGTTCTGGTGCCTTCGGTTCCCAGTCGGGGTTCTGGTGCCGTCGGTTCCCAGTCGGGGTTCTGGTGCCGTCGGTTCCCCGGACATGGTTAGACTCGAGCCACAGCCCACAGGGTCAACAAACACTCGCGGCATGTTATGACATACCACACAGGACAGTACAGAGCGCCGGCGGGAATCAATGAATCAAACACGGCCCATTGTTTGCCAATGACCGCCAGTTGGTCCGATATCGGCCGATGATAAATCAACTGCAGATGTTTGCACGCGAGCTCATTGCACAAAGCAACAATCAGCTCTGTGTAGTTCCAGTGTTACTGTCAAGTCGGATTTCCAACTTCCAACCATCGGCGGAACAGATCGAGTGTGACAGCGGAGAGAGGGAGAGGGAGAGGGAGAGGGAGAGGGAGAGGGAGAGGGAGAGGGAGAGGGAGAGGGAGAGGGAGAGGGAGAGGGAGAGGGAGAGGGAGAGGGAGAGGGAGAGGGAGAGGGAGAGGGAGAGGGAGAGGGAGAGGGAGAGGGAGAGGGAGAGGGAGAGGGAGAGGGAGAGGGAGAGGGAGAGGGAGAGGGAGAGGGAGAGGGAGAGGGAGAGGGAGAGGGAGAGGGAGAGGGAGAGGGAGAGGGAGAGGGAGAGGGAGAGGGAGAGGGAGAGGGAGAGGGAGAGGGAGAGGGAGAGGGAGAGGGAGAGGGAGAGGGAGAGGGAGAGGGAGAGGGAGAGGGAGAGGGAGAGGGAGAGGGAGAGGGAGAGGGAGAGGGAGAGGGAGAGGGAGAGGGAGAGTCGGCGCATTACTGCTACAAATGTCCAAGCTGGGAGATGTACCGGAGATCCGATCCGGGTACCACAGATACCAGGAATACAGCCAATCACACAAACAGCAAACCGTTGAAAGAGACGCCCCCAATGTAGAACAAGTGTAGAGCAAGTCACCCTGCAAGAACATGAGCCCTACAGTCGAACTGAAGGTCAACCGGCTACTTGTATCCTGCAGATGGACCACTCATCTCGTCCCGTGCACTGGGGGTACTATATCGATCGTTAATATCAATCCCAGTAGTTGACGATAAGTAAGTTACAACACAAATTCGTCGCTGTCTCATGAAACAGCAATATCCTTCACAACAATCTTTGTTATCGGCCAAGGTGAATCGTGTCCCCCCCCCCCCCCCCCCCCCACGGTTCGTTGGAAGGGTTCGGAAGTGTCAATCTACGGGAGATGCACCATTCGAAAGCTGAGCTCACGCGGAATCGAGCTATGTAAATTTTTCAAAAATCCATCGAGCGCCTTTTTTTAATCGACATTTTGTCCGAATTCGCGCCCCTTTCGTTTGGCCAGGGCTATCGCGTATGGTATGGCGAAAATGTAGACCAATGACATGTCTACCGATTCGTCATGCCCTGCACGACAAGGTCTCATAGAATGCAAAGCCATTAGATGGTTTGGTTGGTTGCACGGCTGCATTAACGCTAAGCGCTCCCGGTGTCGGCACTAAGGCGCAGTCTCGCACGCGCCGCACGCGCAGAATCGCCCCTCACGACACGCGAGTTGAGCACTGCGCGCCGCCGACCCGGCTTACGGAGCGGGCTCTCAGCCAGTCACGGACAAACGGTACATCGCATGTTGACAAACCTATGTCTGTTCACTAGCCCAGCTATCCAAGGAGATCGTGACAAATTTCCAGCCACCTCCGATCGTTACAAATGGTACTTTTGGACAATTGTATGCACCATATTTGCTATACGTAGCCTCTGACCGGGACTCGTTTGCCTGGCTGCGCCGGCCCGGCTCGGCCAACTTCGAGTATGTACACGATGTGACGTCAGCGGTCACGGCGCGGCCGCCGCCGGCCGGCTGGCCGGTCAGGGTCAGGTCATGACCGGCGGCGGCCGCGCTGTGGCCTCTGACGTCACATCGTGTACAGACTCGAAAATGGCCGAGCCGGGCCGGCGCAGCCAGTCAAGCGAGTCCCGGTCAGAGGCAAATATGGTGCATACAATACAAAGGGACGGAGGCATTTTGAAGTAGATTTTTCCATGAAACGCCCATGGGCGTAATGTTAAAATCAGAAAATGTTGGGCAGACGCGTCCCCCCCCCCCCCCCCACACACTTCTGACGCCCATGGTCATTGGTCTACATTTTCGCCATACCATGCGCCATACGATAGCCCTGGCCAAACGATAGGGGCACGAATTCGGACAAAATGTCGATTAAAAAAAGGCGCTCGATGGATTTTTTAAGAACAAATACATCGCTGGATTCTGCGTGAGCTCAGCTTTGGAATGGTGCATCTCCCGTAGTTTGACGCCTCTGAACCCTTCCAACGAACCATGCCCGATACCGGAGAGAAGTCATCATGCCATGAGATCCTACCTTTCTTAACAGATGCGATATCATTGAGACGGAACAATAGCTGTTGTTACAGAATGTGTCACAACTTCACAAGCTGGCCTTAAATAAAGTGTTAGCTAAGACACCGAACCGAATTTCCGGTGATTTCCGACGCGTCGTAGTACTATGAGCAGGCAGTCTTGAACAGCTATCCCTGGTCTCTGGAGAACATGATGTTCTGAAGCCCCTACGACTAGACATATCACATATCTAAACATTGCGTTATTAGATACTAGTCATTACATTGCTTCAACCCGAAATATTCCGTCCGGAGGCCTCACCTGGTTGGTGAGTGCGACGAACACGGCCAGCAGGTAGACGTAGGAGAACCAGGCGTAGTTGTGCTGGATCTGCGTCTCGGTCAGCATGGTCAGCTGGTACAGCATGCGCAGAAGCGGCAGCAGGATCAGCGCCATGTTGTCGCCGTTCGTCTCGATGAAGTCGTGCCGCGTGATGGACGTCGGGTCGATGTGGTGCTCGCGGAACGGACGCAGGAAGTTCTGTGGGAGGTCGTGCGTGATGTCAGTCTCAGTGGGAAGATGGTATTAGGGGGGGGGGGGGTATAGTCAGGGCTTGCATCAAAATTGCAACTAAAGTTGCATCAGCAAAGGTATTGTTATATGGGATGTGCCAGCAAACTCTAAACAAGCATGCAACTTTAGCATGAACAGTGAGCACCAGGGCAGTTGGTTTGAAGTTTTTCATACTGTTTTGGTCTTTTTTGTTATTGTAGGACTAATTTGATAAAAGATATATCAAATTTGTTAGCTTGAGGTGAAGACTATGGCACCTTGCTTGGGGGATTATGCAAATCATCAAGTGACTATATTGGAACAACCACCTCTGAGCAAACATGCACTGAAAAAGTTCCCACAAATGCCACAAGCATGAAAAACAATTGAATTACTTGTAATAATATATAAAACAACTAAAATGCAAGGGAGCTTGTTTGTAGGAGGTTAACTTACCTTTCCAAGGATGGGCATATCAATTGAGCCCCAGGTGTCTGCAGCCCAGTGAACAAACCCTGAGGCAAAGTCTGCTGACAGCATGCCCAGCAGGGCATAGAGCACCATTGAGGGAACTGCCTCCCAGCTCAGATATTTCACCATCAGCACTAGGTTCACAGCCATCAGGGTGGTGCCCAGAGAAAAACAGATAATCTCCTGAATCCTCTTCCCTGAAATGCAGAAGCAGCATAGACACATCAATGTATGCATGCAGCAGAGCATGATGATATAGCCATTGCTACATGTAAAGAATATATAAATGTGTTGAAATATGCAAAAGAAAATATAAAATCTGGCCAACTCAGCTTTAGCTCTTATAGTAGATCAAGGTGGCCAGAGAAGAAACTTATTCATTATACCCTGGTATTGGATTTGAGCAGCCAATCTTTATATATAAAAAAATAAACATTCATGTTGTACTTAAGTGCCAATATAATAAAAACTTTGAACATATGGTTATATGAAAATATGGATACTTACCTGAACTATACAGATTGGCCAATTCCTTTGCACCCTTGTGGTTTGGACCCCATCTGGGTTTCTTTTCTTCCTCTTTTGTTATATCTGTATTGGAATTTGGGTCTCCTTCGGGCATGGAATTTGTAAGGATTTCCTTTGGCGATTTGTCGCTGGGGAATGACTCCGCCCCGTGCATGGCGTCTAACAGCACCTGTTACACGTACAAAGCGTACTGTTCCCACAAACTGAAACCAGCAGCCACCGGAGCTGGAGCCGGATTATATAACCGTGAGATATCACCGTTGTTCTCTAGTTTCACTCAGGAATATACCTTACACAGGATTCGAGCGTCTAGCGCTACGGCAGATGACAGAATGTTTCTGCCCCACCCACCGCACCCGCCCTCGGCCTACGCGCACTGTCACACGAATGACATACTCCGTGAGCCGCTGCAGGTCCTTATGCAAAACAACCCGAGGTCACAACAAAACGTCTGCTCGAAGAGTGTTCTATCAGCAGCAATTTTCGGTAAAAGTGAAAAATCACCAATTGTTGAAGAGAATTTCCGGCATTTAAGGAGAATCGTTATTTTGATTGGATAGCTTCCGCAACACAGGCAGAATTTGCAAATTTTAAAACAGAGTGGGTGCCGCCCAGTGTCGCTTGTGCGCCATTTACCCTGTCATTTCTGAATGCTTTGCACACGGCGCAGCCGCTGTTTACGGTTTTCGACCGTGACGGTTTTCGCATTGCGTCTGGGCGTTGCGGTCCTTGTGGGAACAACTTTCCGGTACTTATTGATCACGGTAATTTTGGATAGTTGCATCAAAATATCCAGCGAATATTCATTTATCTGTATTATTCTGTTAGCGTTATTTTAATTTTTCCCAGAAATAGATGTGTGGTGCAATTCATAACGGTGTTTGGCAAATGGCCTTGCCTGGTTCCTTTGCAGGTGTTTGGATATTATTTTCACGATGTAGTGTTGTATTTTGTGGATGATTTAAATCATATTTTTGGCTATGCTTGGTGTACTTTGCAAATGTCTTATAAATCTGCCAAAAGTTTTGCATTTGCATCAAATATTGTAAGCAGTCATGGAGCCAAAGATATACATTTTTCCAAATGATTGGGGGCGCCGAACAGGGATGGGTCCAAGGGAGCCTATATCAGTGTCCTGGTTTTACCAGAATGACTGAAATTGGCCAAAAATGACACATTTCATGATTGTAAAAGAAAATGTAAGGAATAGGTACAACCAGGGGCGTCATCAAAAATTTCAGTTGGGGGGTCGGCTGAAATGAAAATACACCCCCATTTTTTTGTGTATATGCAAGCCTTTGCAGCATTTTTAATGTGGAATTGCATGTTATAGTAGATACTTGCTATTTAGTGCTGTCAATTGGTTCAACATTTGTATGGGTTTGCCTGAGGTCTGTTCACAACCACCTGCGGTTTGGTGGTTTCCAGCAGGCTCCCTTTTCCTCATGTCATCACAAGCAGGCGTCTCTTGAACACTGAATGCTGTGTGTGCCACTTTACATGACATTTATCCTGCTGTTGCTTTGTACCGACCGCCAGAACCGCAGCCAACCACAGCTGTGTGACGTCATACTGTTTGCCCCATCCCCACTTTATTTACCCCCTGCTGCTGATCACTGCTGACCGTCGAACCGCAGCCAACCGCAGGGTCTGTGAACAGGCCTCTGATAAAACCCAGAAATATAGGTAGTGGGCCTTGTGGAGGATAAGAAACTAAAAATGTTATTCATTCAATTAAGCATTATGACAAACCAAATATGATGATGATGACTTTGTTATGACGATGGCCACCAATGTGACACTGTGAAGTGGCATGGAAATTTACATTTTTTGTTGTGGTTATTTGGATAATTATTTTTATATTGGAACCAGACTGTGAGTGGAGCCAAGCCACAGGTAACCCCTTTTCCTTGTTGCACATCTTGGTACGATTACAAATATTGAAATGAAGGTAGTTTTTCATATATATTACTTATTAGCCTCAGATAGTAAATCATGATGACCAGTGGCAGTCAGCGCTCAATAGAACATATGGATAATAATAACTGTATTTATATGTACCAAACTGTAACAAACAACTGGTAAGGTAACAGTGTAAATGGTTTGAAAGCAGCAAGAGGCAGAAAGACTTGTGCACGCATAAATGGTTCCTGTGGATCTAGAGGAGCCTGGGGGGAGATGGTCCTGGGCTGGTCCCCACTATTAGCTCTTTGGTCTAGCAAGTTGTGCACCACTGGAGCAGCTTTTGGGTGCCGATGTCCGCATCACCTTTTTCAGAACTCGGCAGACCAGCTAAACATACATGTTGAGCTTACACCTACATGTTAAAGGGAATAGTTCACCTTTAACATGGGGTTTTGAACTGAGATAGCAGATTTGTAGAGCAGATCGAAAAGTGGGTTGTGGTGAGGTATTACCCCGCTACGCTAAGTAATTTCGACACAGGACTAGTGGGTCCCTTTTAGAAGTAGTTTAATTTCCCCGAAACTTGTTTTGGGTCCTCACAACGGTTGTTTACGTTACAAGCAGCCTGCGTATATATGCCTAAAGTCTGTTGTTATTGTGTGCAATAGTTTCCATATCCAAGTTACCATATGCATGACGTCATAATTGTCATGAAGTTTGTTATGGCCATGAAGGAGAAAAGAGAAATATGCCCATTTTTCGCCGGATATCCATCTATCGTCCAAACAAATGCCATATTCGTTTTTTCAGCTCGAAATACCCTGTATACTGTGGGGCTGTTCCAGCGCCCTCACCCGGATTAGGTTGAGGCCTTATTTTCTCCACCGGCCGTTCCCGCGCCTCAACTAAAATCGGTTGAGCCTCCATCAACCTCAACCGGATGAGCAAAATCTCAACCGCTCGTCAGGTGGATGAGATCGGGCAAAGTCGGATTACGGCAGCTATGGCGCACCAGTGACAAACTTTTGTAAACATTTTTCGGCGCCATTCGCGAAGAGCATTGTGGACAGCTTTTGCATGGATGCTATTGTTGTTTAGATCTATGTTAAACGCACGGTGGATAAAAATACCTCAACAAATTTCTGACACGCACGGTAAAACGCAAAACTGCGAAGAATAAAATAACGTCTGTATTAAGGCGGCCGCACTGCGTCAATAATGCGTCATTATGCTGCGTCTTATATTAAATACTGCATCATTCGGCGCGCGATATCGCAGAATAAAGCTGGTCCGGACGAGCTTTAGCTGTGCTAAACACCGCGAAAACGCAGAATATTGTCCTTGTTCTTGTTGGGTTATGGCGCATAGCCTCAGCGGGCTCAGAGCGTCCGTTTGGGTGTCTTCAGAGTGTCACCGTTGTCTTCGTATGGCAGCTTTCCTGCGTATGGTTACTAAGCTTGACAGAGGAAAAAGACTGGCTTTGCTGTGGTTCAGGTAAATTTCTGGTGTTATTAGAAGGTTCAATTAGTGTTTTCTAGTATACTTAGGAAAATATGTGAGAGAAAATAATAAGAAAAACAAACAAAAAGACAGCTCCAAAGATAGTTGCCTGTTTTTGTCTTCATATTTGAGGCATAGGACAGTTTCACACATGTACATCAACATGCCTCATAGACGTTCACAGACGTTGTTGGTACGTTCAGATACATCGCGATCTGGTCTGGTAGTCATTTATCAAGTAGAACATGTCGATCCGGCATATATCGGAGGGGCTGAACCCACTCTCTCGGCACATGTGCGCACAGACATACATTTAGCGCATCATTGCTCCTGACCCGAGGGGTATCCCAGCCTCCTGGTACCCTTCCCGGGCGTGTGTATACGCGTGTCAAAATCAGGTCCTTTGCAGGGAGGTCTGTGTCTTTGTTCTTTTACTGGGAAATACCAACTGCTGAGTATTAGTAGCTCAAATGGATGACTAAGAATAAGAAACAATTAGTAGGACTAAGCTACTCCTCACATACCCAGAGTTAAATTGACCATACATCCAAATCCAGTTATGGCTCACTCACACACCAACTACAACTCATTCATGCAGCACACTTCCATCATTCACTCACTTAGGTAAATAGTAGTAATTCCTGCCCTACCGATCAGACACCATTCATTCTCAGAACAAACAAACATTTAACAAATAACAAAAACCACCAATATCAACAAGTCATATGCAACATTTGAATAGGATGTTACAGAACACAAGATTATCAAATCACAACAAGAAACATCAGCCATAACACAGCAGATACTAAAGTAAAAAAAAAAATAACAAACAAGACAATCATCACATGTGTTTCAACAGTTGGCAGTCTCGTAGGAACTTGAACACCTCATCGATGAGGTCCGGGTAGTCGTTACCGATGATTGATTTCAGCGTAACTGAAATTTGGTGCCTCTGGCATGCGCTCGCTATTGGGATTCGTTGATTCGCGAATGCTTGGCACTCTATCAATATATGTTTGACAGAAAGGGGACATAGACAGTGGTTACATTGAGGTCTCGGTTCACGATCCATTATGTAAGAGTGAGTAAATCGGGTATGTCCGAGTCGAAGCCGGCATAACACGATTGATTTGAGATATTGCAGCGTCTGTAAAATAGCCACCGCCTCGGCGGTAAATACAGAGCATAATCCTGGCAGTTTAAATCTCTGATGTCTGTTTCCATGGACGAAAGCACATCCGACCCCCTCAGTTATTTTCGATCCATCCGTGAAGATGAATGTGAATTCAGGATGGCACCCTCTAAATTCCTGGAATTCACTTTGGACTCGTGTCGGATCAATTGTGTCCTTCCTCTCATCTGTAAGCTTTTTAAGTTTACACCTGCGTAGTTTCCAGGGTGGAGTTGAGTCCTGTTTAACGACAATGGTGTTTGGAAAGTCAAATTGAAGTTCATTACAAAGTTCACTTAGTCTCTCATATACAGGAAAACCAGATATTCTCTTCATATAGTTTCGGTCAACAACATGTAGGGCAGAGTCATCGGTTATCAGTTTCTGGCAGGGGTGATTGTCACGACCTTGTATTTTCATACAATATCTCAGTGTTAAGTCCATGCGTCTCAGTCGAAGTGGGTAGACGTTGGTTTCAATCTGGAGTGGAAGTATTGGGGATGTACGTAATGTGCCCGTGGCTATTCGTAGACATTAATTTTGTATGCAGTCAATTGATTCAACTGCTTTGTTTTGAGGTCCGTCCAGTATTTGGCTCGCATAATCCAGGATGGGCCTTATCATCGTTTTGTAGATCCGTAGGAGCACACTTCGGTCAGCACCACAACCACGACCAGCCAAACATTTCAGAATTGACATCCTTTTTAAGGCCTTGGTTTTAACATATTGGACGTGTTTGCTTAAGTTCAATCTGGAGTCAATGATGACACCGAGAAATTTAACATGGTCCGAGTAGGGCACAGGTTGGTCATATATTTTAACTCTGGAATATGCATGAATTCCCGTTCTTTCATGTGGCGGCGGAAAATTATGGCGTTGCACTTAGGGGGCGAGAAAATTAACCCCCATTCATCTGCCCATCTGCCAACACGGTTTAATGCATTCTGCATTTCCTCGATCAATGGCAGAATATGTCTCCCTTGTAACCACATGGAACAGTCATCGGCATATAGGGCTCGGGAAATGTGTGAAGGGACATTGGAAAAATGTCATTGATTGCGATATTGAACAAGATAGGGGATATGACCCCACCTTGTACTAAACCATTCTGGTTAAAAATATCAGAGAGTCCACCACATTTCACCTGGAAAGTCCTTCCGTTCAAATATTCTCTCAAAAAGTTCATCATTCGGCCTCTAAATCCCAGGTCATACATCTTAGTCAGTAGTGTTACGATGGATGTCAAGTTGTAAGCACTTTTCAGGTCGAGACAAATTCATCAGCTGGACAAACATGGCACTGAGCTGATCAATCTTCTTTCTAGTTGTTCTACCTTTTCTTTCATGTCACCTTCTCCCTGCCTTACGTTCTCACTTGGCTTACGGACAACATCCGCAAAACTGTGTAGGGCTGGTGGTCTGTGTGTGGTTTCAACTCGTCGCCTGGCCTCAGCATAGGGAATTTCAAACTCAACTTTCAGACTGCAGATGTCCTTCTCCTTGATCCACACAGAACACTCCCGAGAACGACAGGAGTGTCCCGCCTGACCACAGTTGACACACTTTGACTCACATTCCCCATCATGCACATTTCCACCACAGTTGAGACATTTCTTTTCATTTCTGCACCTGTCCTGATGGTGTTCAAACTGACCACATTGGAAGCACATGAGTGAGCTGGGTACATGTCTTCTAATATGGTATGTCACATAGTCCAGGGTTAGCTTTTTGGGACAAGTTGGCATATCAAAGGTGAGTAGTACTGTGGGAGTTTGTACTACCCTGCCATCTACCTTCCTTGAGAACCTTTTGGCTCCAATGACTCCAAAATCAGACAGCCACTGAATAATTTCATCCTCACTGAGGTCCTGCAAGTCATAAGCATGGACGGTACCCCTGCTTACATTGTGTTTGGCATCCCGCACGATCTGACATTCCTCCCTGAGCAAGTTAGTAGCCTGCAAAAGCTTTTCCGTCTGAGTCTGTTTTTTGTTTTAACAAGGAGACTGCCATCCCGGAGAAGGTTTGCCTTTTCTAGTTTTTCATTCCCAGTACACCCCTCAGAGCAGCTTGCACCCATGGCCAACCCTTGGATCTAAGAGGTGTACCACTTTTTAAGGTGATTTTCAGGTAAGACCCAGTAGGATCCCCCAAAACCTTCAGACACATCTTCTCCCCTTAAACCTTTCCCGGGTCTACTAACCACTACCATGGCACCATTTGATACGACATTCAATCATCAAGGACACAAATAGGAAAACAAAATACACAACTATTACTCCTAACACCTAATCTAGCACAGTCACACCTAACAGACACTCTATCCTATCTATCCGGAACGAACTGGAAAACGCAGAATGTCGCAGTGATATCGCTCGCCGAATCGCCCAGTGTGCGGCTCGCATTACAGCGGAGACCGTGACCGTGACCATGAATTCGCACCCAAACAAATGATGGCCAACAGCTGATGAGGATTACACCGAGTCTCTACCGCTCGTTTCCGCGCGCCGCTCCACCGCACCTCCACCGGGCACGCCTCAACCGGGTTCCGGGTGAGGGCGGGTGAGGGCGCTGGAACAGGCCCTGTTGTATAGTCAAATTTCAAGACAACTTTCAAGAAGACCTTTACCTTTAACCCCCGTCCTACGGGGGTCCTAAAACGACCCCCCCCCCCCCCCCCCTGAGTTTTTTATAACTTTTTACACATGTGGCGCATCTTGCTGAAATTTTCAGTAGCTGAGTTAACAACAATTATACGTATCCTATCAACATTTGAAGTGTATACGACTATTATATCGTGACCTATGACCTTTTCGTCAAGGTCATGTCAAACCCAAAGGTCCATTGACCTGACCCCAAAGGTCACCAGTTGACCTAGATGCTCAAAATTTGGATTTTCCTTGACAGGCAACACGTTACTTTGTACGGTGTCTCTATCTCTTTCCGTTCGGAAGTTATACTAAAAACCCTTTACCATCGCTATTTTTGGACGTGGTCGATCTTAGGTCATTCACTTGACCTGGAAGGTCACCTGTTGGCTTGAAACCTAAAAATCGCATACTGTTAAATTCCTCTCATGACAGTCAACATGCTGGTTCTTACCGCATTGCTCTATGTTGCTTGGTTTGGAAGTTAACATGGGGGGGTCTTTTTAGGACCCCACCCGTAGGGCGAAGGTGAGAAAAGGGCGAGGGTTAAGACCGCTTGAAAGTTAATATTTTATAAAGGGAGTGGGCCCTGGGGGCCAGCAATTGCCGCCAAGGAGAGCCTCTGCAAGACAATAAATGGAATTCATTTTCCCATTTTCCAAATTTGTATAAGCAATTGCGAAACTTGTGAACCCCAATTATCATCATCGTGCCGCGAAGCGATGCGAAATTTGGCAGTTTTTGACTGTTAGCTGGATTTTGACTCCTGCAAAAACAATTTTTACGATAAATTGTTAACTTTCCCCGCAAAAAAAAATGTGTGTAGGGCGGGGGGTAGGCCCCCACCACCTAAGAGTGGGGAGTCCGGACCCCCCTGACCCCCCCCCCCGTCGGCGACGCCCCTGGGTACAACAAGTTTGTTTTAAATCAGTTCGTAACGCAAAAGTAAAACCTCACGAGTTTTGGCCTTGTGTCGGACGGTGCCTCAAACAAAAGTTTTGGCCGAGCCTCCGACCGTCCAACGGCTTTCAGAATGGTCGAGAATCTCAGAATCGCAAACTGGCACATTGCCCTCTCGGGCCTGACAATGGCCTTCTTGGATAAACCTAGGGAATTATCAGGTATTGCACAGGCCCTCTCAGACTAGCATATAGGTAAAGCCTTTCCACACCTGGCAAGGGGCCTCTCAGACCGGACGATAGCCCTCACAGGTCGATCGATGATCCTCTCAAAGAAGCGGATGCTCATTTTTCCTCTATTGCCGATTTAAAACTCAGGGCCGGAAAAGCGCCCTTTTAGATCGATAGAGGGTCCTCTCAAAGTGGTGAACGGTCATCTCAGGTCGGCGTGGGGCCCTCCCAAGCTCGGCAAAGGTGCTACGCTTCGGCGTGAATAATCGTTTTCGTTCTGCCAGAACAGCAAAGAAGCTGCTTTGGAGGGGCCAAAGCCCAAAGTCACACAATTTTATATTAACAAAAAAAAAAACATCGGATTTCGCTTTGTTATGCATGAATAGGTGATGTAAAACAAACTGTTGTTTTGCCGACTTCAGGCCATGGTGGCCAAATTCAGAGATGTAGGTGGAATGGAGGGATGACAAAATTGCTTGTTTTATCCAAAATGATAGGACGAAGGAGGTATCCAGGTTTAAAAACATGAAAATAAGATCAGAATTGCATGTTTTTGTGCTGGACACTCCCCATGTCATGACATCACACTTCATGCAATAGTTATGTCTTCCCTCCCCCAACTCTCTGAATTTGGCCACTATGTTTCAGGCGATTTGAGAGGCTGGCCCTTCGGGCTCCTTGGATACGCCAGTGGCCAGAAAACATTGGGAGGGGGGGGGGAGGGAGGCGAGAGCATCTTTGGGGGCCGAACTCAATATTGGGGGAGGGGGGCGAGGGCCACTCCAAAAGTAGGTATATAAATCGACACCTATGTCTGTACCTATATATCAAGTAATATAAGGGCGGAAAGTATGGGGGGGGGGGGGCGAGAGCACGTCATTGGAGGGGCCGAACGGCGAACTCAACATGGGGGGGGCGAGGACTCCCAAAAGTATATAAATCGACACCTATGCATGGAGCACATAAGCTTAGCTATGTTCAAATCATATTACTGCAACCTATTTCTATGTCAGGAAATATTTGCTTAACCCGGCATTAACTGGGGTCTCAACAGAACACCATTGACGGGGGGCGGTACCCCCCCCCCCCTGGTTATCTTCCGAACCAATGATCGCAGCGAGGCGCGCAAGGCGGCAAACGAAAACTCTCAATGAGACGAATCTAAAGCATACTACAAAATGGCAAAGTGAAGTCAACTGTTAGGTCACGGTCAGGTAAAAGGTCAAAATCGACGTTTTTGAGTTTATGGGCCATACTTGCCATCCAAAGCCTTCGATTACGACCATCATCGCCCAAAGTGCTGCCAATGGTACGATACACATCCCGCATGAGCTAAAGTGAGATTGTTGTCAAAGGTCAAGGTCATAAAAGGTCACTATGCGCAAAATATCTACGAAAGTCATGCAACACATGTATGCGTTATTTTCACGTATAATTCGATAGTGATAGTCATTTTACCACCTGACTTCATTTACGTGGCGTTAATGTCAAGTTCAGGTCAAGTCCGCCCCTGTAGCTCAGTTGGAAGAGCGCTGGTCTTCTGACCTCACCCGGTAGTGGCAGCCCGGGTTCGAGTTGCTTCGGCGCTCGCTATTTGCTCCTGACTGGGATGGCCTGTGGCCGGTAGCAGCGGTCGCACTCAAGGTCAGGTGACGTCAGAGGGCGGGGCGGACCGTGTCCAGGTATGTCGGGCACGTACAACTTTCGCTTCTAAATTCTGCCGGACGCCAGGAATTGCTTGATCGGTGGTGGGGTCGGGGCCTGCGCAACAAGCTATGCTTAGCGCGGGGCCTGACCTCGGAAATCCATCCATTCAAAAACATTCGGACTAAAAAAAAATCAGGTCACTTAAGGTCAAAATGTTAAATTGATGAATATAAATAACGAAGGCATGTTTAAATTGTCTTGTTAGGAAAGTTAATATTTTCATTTTGGGAAAATTATTTTATTCGGAAAGTAAAAATTCCAGATTTATAATAGATATTACATTCTTGTGAGGACAATGTAATTGTAGTTTAACTACAGTGTCAGATCAGGTGAAAAGAGAGCAAATTTCCAGAAGAAAAAACATGATGAGAGCAAAATTCTTTGGGCCCAAAAAAGTCCAGAAAATGGTGTCTACATCACCAATAGCATGAACAGTCTGGGAATAGGATGTGTCCAGGGTTACAGTTGTCTGCCCTAATTATTAAGTTTTAAAGTCAACATTCAACTTCTGAACCACTACTCTAGGGTGGACAACAGCAATGAGAGATATGTCAAAACACAGGACATTTCATGCTATCAGCAATGTAGATAATAGTTGATACTGATTCACTAAAGAATTCTTACAGCATGAAAAGTATGTTGTTGTGTTGCAATGTGTCCATATTACAGTCATTTACCCTACATCACTAAAACTACTAACTTCAGAAGTTAACCATGTTCATTTTTCATTATCTTGATCACTTATTCTTAATGTGTGTATTCAAAAATATAATTGTGTCATTACCTGCCCTCCTTACCTGTAGTTATTCCCAACACCTTAAAGGAAGTGCTTCACCTTTCTGAAAGTTGTCAAATATACGCTGGTTGTAGTCGAAAATATGAAGTAAGTGATGCTGAAAACGATTGTGATATTTTTTCTCTCGAAAAGTCGCTTAACTTTATACAAATTAAGTTTTAAATTTGGGATGATGACGTCATTATTGAGCTATAGACCGCCGCTGATTGGCTGACAAAGTGACTGTCAGCCAATCAGCAGCGGCACTAGCCTAGACCCCATTTTCCAAACTATAAATTAAATTGCTTAAAAACTGCTAAGTTTTGGGGAAAATGACCTTAGTATTTTCGACATTTTAATAACGGCCAAAGATAATGGCTATCTCAGTTCAAAACCAATACAAAGGTGAAACATTCCCTTTAAGTGATGTTAACATGGAACATGATTCAAGTATTAACAGATTTTTGCCTGTTCTTTTTAAGATAATGTCTGTGGCAGTTACCAACATTTGTCTATGTCACATTCAATGAATGTTGCTCATGCTAGAAAGCACTTAATCAGTTTTAGAAGAAATGAAAAGTTGTTAATGGTTTGAATTTATGCTGTTTAGCTATAATAAATTTGCTGGTACCTATTGATCAGGGCTGTTGCAGTTTGTAGGACAAATGACTGCAACCAATCCCAATACAAAGAAGGAGAGCAGCAGTCTCTTAGATGTTAGCGAAGTTAAATGGTAAATGTAAAAGGTATTCTAAACTATTTTTCACTAAGTATAGCTCATAAAACATATGTCTCGTTTCAGTGACCATGGCTGGCTCTTCGCTGGTCTCATGTGACACCTTTGTGGCCTTGCCTCCTGCTACAAACAGAGGCTTCATTGTGTTTGGAAAGAACTCTGACCGGCCACAGGGCGAGGTGCAGGAAGTGGTGCACTTTCCTGCTGTCACACATGAGGCAGGCTCTAAAGTGCAGGTGAGTCATACTGTTTGAGAAGTACAGGCATTTCATGGTTCATGTTTCAGCCAAATGAACATATATTTGTAGCACTATAGCTTGGAACAGGTTGAGTGTACCTGTTGGCATGTTAGCATTGTGCACATTGTGTCATGTACCCCATTAATGCCAAGAACACTTTTGCACCATGCCGATATGCCTGAGCCAACCCAGTCCATAGACATAGACATAGACATATATTGAAACCATCCACAATAAACGTGTGACTCTTACGGCCTCTGGTCAAAAAGATAAAACATACGAGGAGGGTGGTCCAAAACATGCTCACAAACAGACACACACGCACACATTCCATACATGCCTGTCGTATAAGATATAAGAAGACAAGCTCAACGCTGGCAACAGGTTCTCAGCCCAGTCCAGTGCCAGTGGACACCAATGAGGCACTGTCCCTGGGGTTATACCCGTGAATAATGTGCCTGCCGTTCTCCACGCGCAGTGCACGTACGTGGCAATAGATCAGGCGGCGGCCACGCTCGCGGTGGTGCTCAGCCGCCCCGCCTGGATGTGGGGCGCCGAGATGGGCGCCAACGAGCACGGTCTGTGCGTGGGGAACGAGGCCGTGTGGACCCGGCTGCAGTCGGACGACGACAAGGTGGAGCGCCTGCTGGGCATGGACCTGGTCCGGTGAGTAGCGGGACCTGGTCCGGTGAGTAGCGGGACATGGTCCGGTGAGTAGCGGGACCTGGTCCGGTGAGTAGCGGGACATGGTCCGGTGAGTAGCGGGACATGGTCCGGTGAGTAGCGGGACCTGGTCCGGTGAGTAGTGGGACCTGGTCCGGTGAGTAGCGGGACCTGGTCCGGTGAGTAGCGGGACCTGGTCCGGTGAGTAGCGGGACCTGGTCCGGTGAGTAGTGGGACCTGGTCCGGTGAGTAGCGGGACCTGGTCCGGTGGGTAGCGGGACATGGTCCGGTGAGTAGCGGGACCTGGTCCGGTGAGTAGCGGGGCATGGTCCGGTGAGTAGCGGGACCTGGTCCGGTGAGTAGTGGGACCTGGTCCGGTGAGTAGTGGGACCTGGTCCGGTGAGTAGCGGGACCTGGTCCGGTGAGTAGTGGGACCTGGTCCGGTGAGTAGCGGGACCTGGTCCGGTGAGTAGCGGGACATGGTCCGGTGAGTAGCGGGACCTGGTCCGGTGAGTAGCGGGACATGGTCCGGTGAGTAGCGGGACCTGGTCCGGTGAGTAGTGGGACCTGGTCCGGTGAGTAGCGGGACATGGTCCGGTGAGTAGCGGGACCTGGTCCGGTGAGTAGTGGGACCTGGTCCGGTGAGTAGCGGGACCTGGTCCGGTTAGTAGCGGGACCTGGTCCGGTGAGTGTTGGGACCTGGTCCGGTGAGTAGCGGGACCTGGTCCGGTGAGTAGTGGGACCTGGTCCGGTGAGTAGTGGGACCTGGTCCGGTGAGTAGCGGGACCTGGTCCGGTTAGTAGCGGGACCTGGTCCGGTGAGTGTTGGGACCTGGTCCGGTGAGTAGCGGGACCTGGTCCGGTGAGTAGCGGGACCTGGTCCGGTGAGTAGTGGGACCTGGTCCGGTGAGTAGCGGGACCTGGTCCGGTGAGTAGTGGGACCTGGTCCGGTGAGTAGTGGGACCTGGTCCGGTGAGTAGTGGGACCTGGTCCGGTGAGTAGTGGGACCTGGTCCGGTGAGTAGTGGGACCTGGTCCGGTGAGTAGTGGGACCTGGTCCGGTGAGTAGTGGGACCTGGTCCGGTAAGTAGTGGGACCTGGTCCGGTGAGTGGTGGGACCTGGTCCGGTGAGTAAAGGGACCTGGTCCGGTGAGTAGCGGGACCTGGTCCGGTAAGTAGTGGGACCTGGTCCGGTGAGTGGTGGGACCTGGTCCGGTGAGTAGCGGGACCTGGTCCGGTGAGTAGTGGGACCTGGTCCGGTGAGTAGTGGGACCTGGTCCGGTGAGTAAAGGGACCTGGTCCGGTGAGTGGTGGGACCTGGTCCGGTGAGTAGCGGGACCTGGTCCGGTGAGTGTTGGGACCTGGTCCGGTGAGTAGCGGGACCTGGTCCGGTGAGTAGCGGGACCTGGTCCGGTGAGTAGCGGGACCTGGTCCGGTGAGTGTTGGGACCTGGTCCGGTGAGTAGCGGGACCTGGTCCGGTGAGTGTTGGGACCTGGTCCGGTGAGTGTTGGGACCTGGTCCGGTGAGTAGCGGGACCTGGTCCGGTGAGTGTTGGGACCTGGTCCGGTGAGTAGTGGGACCTGGTCCGGTGAGTGTTGGGACCTGGTCCGGTGAGTGGTGGGACCTGGTCCGGTGAGTAAAGGGACCTGGTCCGGTGAGTGTTGGGACCTGGTCCGGTGAGTAAAGGGACCTGGTCCGGTGAGTAAAGGGACCTGGTCCGGTGAGTAAAGGGACCTGGTCCGGTGAGTAGCGGGACCTGGTCCGGTGAGTAGTGGGACCTGGTCCGGTGAGTAGTGGGACCTGGTCCGGTGAGTAGTGGGACCTGATCCGGTGAGTAGTGGGACCTGGTCCGGTGAGTGTTGGGACCTGGTCCGGTGAGTGGTGGGACCTGGTCCGGTGAGTAAAGGGACCTGGTCCGGTGAGTGTTGGGACCTGGTCCGGTGAGTAGTGGGACCTGGTCCGGTGAGTAGTGGGACCTGGTCCGGTAAGTAGTGGGATCTGGTCCGGTGAGTGGTGGGACCTGGTCCGGTGAGTAAAGGGACCTGGTCCGGTGAGTAGCGAGACCTGGTCCGGTGAGTAGTGGGACCTGGTCCGGTAAGTAGTGGGACCTGGTCCGGTGAGTAAAGGGACCTGGTCCGGTGAGTGTTGGGACCTGGTCCGGTGAGTAAAGGGACCTGGTCCGGTGAGTGTTGGGACCTGGTCCGGTGAGTGTTGGGACCTGGTCCGGTGAGTGGTGGGACCTGGTCCGGTGATTAAAGGGACCTGGTCCGGTGAGTAGTGGGACCTGGTCCGGTAAGTAGCGGGACCTGGTCCGGTGAGTAAAGGGACCTGGTCCGGTGAGTGTTGGGACCTGGTCCGGTGAGTGTTGGGACCTGGTCCGGTGAGTAAAGGGACCTGGTCCGGTGAGTGTTGGGACCTGGTCCGGTGAGTGTTGGGACCTGGTCCGGTGAGTGGTGGGACCTGGTCCGGTGAGTAAAGGGACCTGGTCCGGTGAGTAGTGGGACCTGGTCCGGTAAGTAGTGGGACCTGGTCCGGTGAGTGGTGGGACCTGGTCCGGTGAGTAAAGGGACCTGGTCCGGTGAGTGTTGGGACCTGGTCCGGTGAGTAAAGGGACCTGGTCCGGTGAGTGGTGGGACCTGGTCCGGTGAGTAAAGGGACCTGGTCCGGTGAGTGTTGGGACCTGGTCCGGTGAGTAGTGGGACCTGGTCCGGTGAGTAGTGGGACCTGGTCCGGTGAGTGTTGGCTGTCGCACTAAGACACTTGTACCTGTACTTACTTACTTGTACTTATAGTACGGAACTATAAGTATGACTAGATGCCTGTCTTGCCCGCTCTTTACAGCTCTTGATTGTTTGTATTCCTCAGTAGACGATGGGGTTGGGGACAGCTATTAGGTTTTTGTGCATAAAAGATGCAGCGTATTTTTTTTCGATTTTTCGGTAAACTTCTCAATCACCACTTAAATCACCTCCGTCCTAAATCGACCAGTTAATGTTTCGTATTTATTTATTAATGTTCTTGATTTGGTTTGTGACGTCACAACCTAGTGACTTGTGGCGGGACTTGCGGTGTTTAAGACAGCCCCCCCCCCCCCCTCAGGTTCGACCTAAAGTCGGGTCAATTTAGTGACCTCCCCATTATAAGTCAATGGGAAAATATTAAAATACTTCCTATTCCAAGGATGCGCAAGATAGCAGTATAATTCCTTCTGGATCATGCTATTATAGACCATTCTTGATGACCTATAGGTGCCATTTTTGTTCAGTGACCCCTACAGGGTCTGCCGAGGTCATCCGAGGTCACCAACAGTTGTTTGTCAATAACTCTCGACAGAATGACGATAGAGAAGTGAAACCGACACCAATGTGTTTGTCTCGTCGAGGCACGTCTTCCCATATGCAATATTACCTACTTGGGTCACCACTTGACCTTGACCTGAGGTCATTTTTTGGTAAGTTGACCTAACCTGGTCGACACTAATATTATTCGAAGCGCCTGAAGAGACAAACACGATGGCGTCAAAATTATTGCCTTATCTTTATTAGGTAAAAAGCTATTTGTGAAAACTGTTTTGCTAAAAATAGCCTTTTTGACATTTGAGGAGGTCTGGAGCCTAAACTATTGACCTGAGTTAAAATCTGAGGACACCAAGTGCGATTGCATTTTTAAAGAGCTTTCGATTGTTTTTTCTCGTTTGTTCCTAGCTATCATAGTTCCCGAGATATTTGGGGGCGCTCGAAACGAAAACCTAAAATTGGCAAATCTGACCTTTGATGACCCCTGGTGACCTCAATATTGACTTGAGAAAGAAAAAAATACACGAAGTAACTTCGAATGTGCTGGTTGAGAGCGTTCGAACGCGCTCTTCCGCGTCTTTCCAGCTTTTTTAGTTTTCGAGGTAGCGGGGGAAAAGTTTTGTCACCGCCGCACGGAAAATGACGCTGATGTTAGCTCAGTTGTGACGTCACAACTACAAGGACCTGAGCTTAATCGTTTTATTTTTAATCATTTCTGATTTCATTTCGCATTTGTATTCATTTTTGTTTAAGTTTACATTATGAAAAATTTCCCTTGTTTTTATATTAACATATTAGTACCTTACAAATAGGTCCCAACCCCATTCAAAAGGGTGCGCTTTCCTTGAACATATTTGGCTTCAGTATTTTGCCGCCTATCCTAGCGCACGTGAAACAGTATGATGAAAACTTGCTGCAAAATTATGGGAAGTGTGATTCATGCTGTGAAGAACAACCCGTAGATAAATATCTGTTGGGAGGTTCTATGGAGTATGGACCAAATGTTCCTGTGCTGATCATGATCAGGTTATTTATCAATCGAAAGTTTCCGAGGACCGAAGATTGCACGGCTTTCGTTGTAAAAATGCTTGCTGTTTGTCTGTTTTGGTAGTATGAATTCAGAAATGTAAGTCATATTGCAGTTTATCTCGCTACCATTTGCAGTTGCTGCACTACCTAACCAAAATACTCCTAATCATGAAATCGAAACTTCCTGTAATCGTCAAGTCCCGCTACATTTTAACCTCCGTGCTGACCTCACTGGTCCCCCCCCCCCCCCCCCCCCCCCCCCCCACTGCAGACTGGCGCTGGAGCGTGCGGCCACCGCTCGGGAAGGTTGTGACGTCATCACCGGTATGCTGGCGGCGCACGGCCAGGGCGGCCCGTGCTCGGACACGGACGCCGGTCTGCTGTACCACAACTCGTTCCTGCTGGCCGACCGCGCCGAGGCCTGGGTCCTGGAGACGGCGGGGCATCTGTGGGCCGCCAGGAAGATCACCTGTGAGTAGTGTGCGGGTCGGCCTGAGGGCCAACGGGAGGGTCATCTGTAACTGACGTGAGGGTCATCTGTGACTGTCGTGGTGGTCATCTGTGACTGACGTGGGGGTCATATATGACTGACGTGGGGGTCATATGTGACTGACGTGGGGGTCATGTGTGACTGATGTGGGAGCATATGTGACTGACGTGGGGGGGGGGGGCATATGTGACTGGCGTGAGGGTCATATGTGACTGACGTGGGGGTAATATGTAACTGACGTTAGGGTCATCTGTGTCTGACGTGGGGGTCATCTGTGACTGACGTGGGGGTCATCTGTGACTGACGTGGGGGCACATGTGACTGACGTGGGGTCATATGTGACTGACGTGGGGGTCATCTGTGTCTGACGTGGGGGACATCTGTGACTGACGTGGGGGTCATCTGTGACTGACGTGGGGGCACATGTGACTGACGTGGGGTCATATGTGACTGACGTGGGGGGGGGGGGTGGTAATATGTGACTGACGTGGGGTGGGGTGGGGGGGGGGGGGGGGGGGGGGGTAATATGTGACTGACGTGGGTATCATGTGTGACTGATGTGTGTGTGTGTGTGTGTGTGGGGGGGGGGGGGGGGGGCATATGTGACTGACGTGAGGGTCATATGTGACTGACGTGCCCTGACGTGGGCATCATGTGTGACTGGTGTGGGATCATATGTCATCTGTGACTGACGTGGGGGTCATCTGTGACTGACGTGGGGGTCATGTGTGACTGATGTGGGAGCATATGTGACTGACGTGGGGGTCATATGTGACTGACATGAGGGGCATATGTGACTGACGTGGGGGTAATATGTGACTGACGTGGGGGTAGTATGTGACTGACGTGGGTATCATGTGTGACTGATGTGGGGGGTCACATGTGGCTGACGTGTGTGTCAGCTGTGACTGACGTGAGGGTCATATGTGACTGACGTGTGGTCATATGTGACTGACGTGGGGGGTCATATGTGACTGACGTGGGTATCATGTGTGACTGGTGTGGGATCATATGTGACTGACGTGGGGGTCATATGTGACTGACGTGAGGGTCATATGTAACTGACGGGGGGGGGATATGTGACTGACGTGGGGGGGTAATATGTGACTGACGTGGGTATCATGTGTGACTGACGTGGGGGCATATGTGACTGACGTGGGGGTCATATGTGACTGACGTGAGGGTCATATGTAACTGACGTGAGGGTCATATGTGACTGACGTGGGGGTCATATGTGACTGACGTGGGGGTCATGTGTGACTGACGGGGGGGGGGGGGGGGGGGGGGGGGGGGAATATGTGACTGACGTGGGTATCATGTGTGACTGATGTGGGGGCATATGTGACTGACGTGGGGGTCATATGTGACTAACGTGAGGGTCATCTGTGACTGACGTGTGGGTCATATGTGACTGACGTGGGGGTCATATGTGACTGACGTGAGGGTCATATGTAACTGACGTGATGGTCATATGTGACTGACGGGGGGAGGGGGGGGGGGGGGCATATGTGACTGACGTGGGGGTCATGTGTGACTGACGTGGGTATCAGGTGTGACTGGTGTGGGATCATATGTGACTGACGTGGGGCCACCTGTGACTGACGTGGGGGTCATCTGTGACTGACGTGAGGGTCATATGTGACTGACGTGGGGGTCATCTGTGACTGACGTGGGGGTCACCTGTGACTGACGTGGGGGTCATCTGTGACTGACGTGGGGGTCATAATGACATGACGCGGGGTCCCTGTAGGCCGCGAGGAAGATCACCTGGGAGTACTCGGCATTACCCCTCCTTCCTGATATTGGCATGGCGAGCCTCGCCTCTTGGCAGCCGTGGCGCCGATATTGGCATGAGCGCCCCTGTCCCTCCCTCGGCAAGGGGATTGAATCCCGGTAATTTCAATGTCTAGAAATAAACTAGCTATCTGATTTTAGAAGAAATATACTAGCTATCTGATTTTAGTAGAAATAAACTAGCTATCTGATTTTAGAAGAAATAAGCTAGAAGTCTGCTTTGGTAGAATGTAGTGTGGAAAGCAATAATGAGCGTAACATTGATATTGATGAAACATGTTACTAGCAAGTCGTTAGCCAGCTTGTTGATTTTTGTACCGCTGCCATTGCTATTGGATTGTTTAGCATGGCACCGTCACCGTCACCGTCACCGTCACCGTCACCGTCACCGTCACCGTCACCGTCACCGTCACCGTCATCGTCATCGTCATCGTCATCGTCATCGTCATCGTCATCGTCATCGTCATCGTCATCGTCATCGTCATCGTCATCGTCATCGTCATCGTCATCGTCACCGTCACCGTCACTGTCACCGTGTCTGACTTGTGATGTGTCTGTCATGTCTGAAATGTGACGTGTCGGTGACGTGTCTGTGACGTGTATGTGACGTACCTGTGACGTGTCTGTGACGTGTATGTGACGTGTCTGTGACGTGTCTGTGACGTGTATGTGACGTGTATGTGACGTGTATGTGACGTGTATGTGACGTGTCTGTGACGTGTATGTGACGTGTATGTGACGTGTATGTGACGTGTATGTGACGTGTATGTGACGTGTCTGTGACGTGTCTGTGACGTGTCTGTGACGTGTATGTGACGTGTCTGTGACGTGTCTGTGACGTGTATGTGACGTGTCTGTGACGTGTCTGTGACGTGTATGTGACGTGTATGTGACGTGTTTGTGACGTGTCTGTGACGTGTCTGTGATGTGTATGTGACGTGTATGTGACGTGTTTGTGACGTGTATGTGACGTGTATGTGACGTGTCTGTGACGTGTCTGTGACGTGTCTGTGACGTGTCTGTGACGTGTCTGTGACGTGTCTGTGACGTGTCTGTGACGTGTCTGTGACGTGTCTGTGACGTGTCTGTGACGTGTCTGTGACGTGTATGTGACGTGTATGTGGCGTGTATGTGACGTGGCTGTGACGTGTCTGTGACGTGTCTGTGACGTGTCTGTGACGTGTATGTGACGTGTATGTGACGTGTATGTGACGTGTATGTGACGTGTCTGTGACGTGTCTGTGACGTGTCTGTGACGTGGCTGTGACGTGTCTGTGACGTGTCTGTGACGTGTATGTGACGTATCTGTGACGTGTCTGTGACGTGTCTGTGACGTGTCTGTGACGTGTCTGTGACGTGTCTGTGACGTGTCTGTGACTGTCTGCCTGGCTGGTGCAGCTGGTGTGGCCAACATCAGCAACTGCCTGACGATCGACACCGAGATGGACCTGCAGCACCCGGACCTGCTGGCCGAGGCCAAGTCGCGCGGACTCTGGGACGGCAGTGGCGATTTCAGCTTCAAAAAGGTACGCGGCAGTGCAGAGTTCAGCTTCAAGAAGGTAGAGTCAGACAATAAGAGATCATTCCAAAAGGTGGGAGCATGAGAGCTGCCAACTCTCAGCTCCTGTGCCGCTCGCCAATTACGTAGTAAGATGATAGGATTAACGCTAGTACTGCGAAGAATGCTTTGGAGTTGAAACAGCTTTGGTGCGTAGATGAGGGCATCTTCTGCTTGGGTGCCCGCGAATCGCGCCAATTTGACTAGGTTAATTCACTTGGAAAATGTCGCTTTTCAAGATTCAGATGACTTATTACAATGGCGCTGTTTCTCGAGAAATTGTACATTGTGATCGGGAACGTTGACCAATCAGAGACGACCTCTCCTGTTGCTGATTGGTCAACGCCCCTGATCACACCTTACACATTTCTCAAGAAACGCTGTCAAAATCTATATTTAGATCTGGATATCACTGATGTTGGTTGGGTCATTCATATCGCATGGCCGCGACTTTAGCCCGACGTCAGTAAAATTTACGACCTCATGCCCTCGGTAATTTGAATTTAAATTGGGTAGTTCCGACGCCAATCTGCTGCAGTGTGGTCGATCAATAAAGGCATAATCGGTTGCTGTTGAGGCAGACCTCTTGAGAGCGTCCTGCAATGCTTCGAAAAGGCCCTTCACCTCACTTCAGTCCTGGAGTCAGTCCAGAACTCGGTTCAAGCCCGTTTAGAAGTCGGTTCAGAACACAGTTCCAGAGTAGTTCAGTTCAGTTCAGGAGCCAGCCCAGAACTCGGTTCAAGTTAGTTTAGAAGTCGGTCCAGAACACAGTTCCAGAGTAGTTCAGTTCAGTTTAGGAGTCAGTCCAGAACGTTCAGGATTGCGGGGTGTTTCTCTGCCGTAGTGGTGAGTACACTCTGGCCCTGGCCGTGTACTGAACCTCTGAATACTGGACCGACTGAACCGACTGAACCGACCGAACACTGTCCCACCCCGGCAGGTTTTCAGCACTGACGGCGATTCGGACGACTGCAGCCGTCTCACCGAGGGGCGCAATCTCATGGAGAAACTCTCCGCTGACGGTACGTTGACTCTATTAGTCCTGACTCACTCCTGAGTCGGCTCAATGTTGGGACTCTAATCAGGGCTGGAGTGTTGACATCATCTGGTGTTGTGACTCAATTGGGGCGATGGGTGTACTGCTCTGTGTGGGTCGGTTTGGCCTTTTTTGTCAAATCGATTGGACTTTGTAGGTATCGTTGACGTTTCTGTCGATCGCGGGTATTTATTTTCAGCAGTGCTATAACATGCTGTTCTCATGCAGCATTGTTTCCCGTAACAAAGAAGTTTCACATCGTGATTTGTATTCCCTTGCGTTGTTTAACCAATCGTGTTACATGCGCCATGCCTTGCGTTTGAGAACTGTTTGGAGCAGCCTGGCCTGCTGGACAGTTAGTTAGTGGTGACGGTATCGCTGTGCTGTTGCAGGCAAGTTTGACGTGGAGAGCATGCTGTCGGTGCTGCGCGACGAGCCGTCCGGCATCTGCCGCCCATTCGATGACGCCTTCCACACGGCCGCCAGCCAGGTCAGACACCGCCCTAGCTCGCTCGCTGCAGGGGGAGCGGGCTGAACGGTCACCGTAGGGTGCGTACTGCAAACGATGGAAGGAGAGTGGTGGGCTGCAGTGTCAGAGAAGTGGCCCGTATCTCCTTTTTCTGAACTTGGAAGTTTTGTTCCGTGACAACTTTGACCGTAAGAATGATTTGTGTTTATTCTGCGGGTGCACATGGCTGACGAGCATTAACAATAGACTGAGTCTTGCTTTCCGAACAATGGCCGGAACGTGACAGTGATGCGACACAAATTGTAAAAAAAAAATGTAAGGCGTAACCTCCAAATTCCCAACATCCAAAATTTCTGCAGTGATTTAGGGAAGGAAAATTGGTACTCTTCCAAAAATTAAACCCAAAACTTTTTAAACCTCAAGAAAAGTTTTTGCGTATTCAGGTTACAACCCCGCCACCGATACCATCGTCATCGGACCATGGATAACCCTGGGACACTAAAAACACGTTATGCAAAAGACGGCAATACTTTAGACTGAGACTTGAGCCCAGTTTTCCATATATGCATTACGCATACGCAACGATACAAGGTACCTTTTTAACATACGACCCGGTAGTCTCGGTCCCCGACTGACGCCAAGACCATATCTGTACAGGAAATACGACTGACGATTCATCAACTTTCCACATCATAATATATGCACATATTGGCATATGTGAAAACAGGTTGTGTAGAAACGCGTATCAAAAATTACACAAAAAATACTGGTATGCGCATGAACAAATTGTTCCGCCGCTGGCGAAAAATTTGTTCCGCGAACTTAGATCGTGGAACCACTTTGCTGACACTGGTGGGATATTTTGCACGGTTTGTTGCTGTGATGATAGCTAGTGTTCTGGGTAGAGACATTTGTGCGCTGATGGCGTTTATTTTAATATTGGAATCCTGTGTAACTGTTAGTCTTGTTTATGGTTATAGTGGTGTTGTTCTACATTGCACGTTCAGTTGATTGGCTCTACAAACAGCGAGCATCGGATATAAAGTTATTTCATGTAAATGTGCGGGTCTTAAAGGGAAATAATGAACTTTTCCCACAAAAATGGAGTTAGCACTTGAAGTCGACAGACGAGACCAAAATATATTGTAAATTCATCACATTTTGCATGAAAACTTTCCTACCGAAAGATATTTCAAGTTATAGTTGATAAGCGTTCCACACTTTTAACTATCGGTACTTGCAAAGTACTTTTGATCCTCATCAAACTACGGGCTTTTCCCGTATTGCTTTTTTACGCAATGGAGGGAAAATATATTGTGCGTTCTGCTTGTTGTGATCATATGCCCGGCGATCTTCTAAAACTAACAGCGATTGGAAAAAGTGGCAATAAAATCGGAAGCTCATCGATGTACATCAACGGCGGCATAGTTAGTGGTTGCGACCCTCAATTGTTTTTAAAATCGATTAATTTGTTTTCAACATTAGAAGTTTTGTATAATTTGTCTGTGGCTGTATATAACACTATGCTTTATATTATCATGAAAAAATAATATTTTTTCCCCAAAAAAAAACAACAAACAATAACACAAAACTGGCAATTAAATCGGAAGCTCATCGATGCACATCGACGGCGACCTATTTAGCGTCGGCGATTTGTTTACCAAGTCATTGTCATGCTTCTCGGCGCACTTAACCATTGTGGCGAGTTGTTCCTGATTAGTATACCCAAGTCCCGTGGCGGCTTTGTTAATGACGTCACTGGTGCCATTCTTGTGTAGCATTGCAAAATATATCTGATTTTGAGTTGAAAGCTAATTAAAGACTTATTCAAATTATTGTTTTTAGGTTTGAATTTTCTTGTTAATCATTATTAAATGTATTTTATCACTGTATTTCATAGTAGTTGACACTTCAGAAACTTATGACGTAATAATATTGTATCCAATATGCATTTCCCTCGCCTTTTGCTATTGTGGCGCAGTGCCGAGTGCTTTGCGAAAACTTGCTTGCCTGGGGTTCAAATCATTCCGCCATTATTTAATTCGAGTTGGTATAGTTTGCATGTTGTTGTTATTCATGACTTATAAGTTATACTGATAGTCAGTCATGCATCACGGATGCTTCACGGATTGCTTCACGGATCAGTTTGATCGGAAACGTCACAGAGCCTTCAAAAATGTCGCACTCGATGTAAACAATGGTAGGGAACGACGAATTTGTCAATGACCTTCATGAAGTACACAAGGTACTTGTTTTGTATTTTTTCCAAACTTACAATTTTGAATTTGGGAATAATTTTATTTAATTCTTAAATTTAAATAAAATAATTTTAAAACTATAACGGTGGCCTAAGAAATTGTTGCTAACAAAATCAAAAGGTCATTATTTCCCTTTAAAGGGAATGTTTCACCTTTGTATTGGTTTTGAACTGAGATAGCCATTATCTTTGGCGTCCTTTAAATGTATACATTATTAAGGTCATTTTCCCAAAAACTTATCCGTTTTTAAGCAATTGAATTTCGAATTTGCAAAATGGGGTCTATGGTAGTGCCGCCTCTGATTGGCTGACAGTCACTTTAATATTGTTGATCCTGGAAGTCGGACGACCTGTATTTCTCGAACTCTATAGGTCAATAATGACGTTATCATCCAAAATTTACCAACTTAATTTGTATAAAGTTAAGTGACTTTTCGAGAGAGAAAAAAATATCACCCTCGTTTTGAGCAGCACTTACTTCATATTTTCGACTACAACCAGCGTATATTTGACAACTTTCAGAAAGGTGAAACATTCCCTTTAAAGGGAATATTTCACCTTTGTATTGGTTTTGAACTGAGATAGCCATGATCTTTGGCAGTTATTGTAATGTCGAAAATACTAAGGTCATTTTACCAAAAACTTACCCGTTTTTAAGCAATTTAATTATAGTTTGCAAAATGGGGTCTAGGCTAGTGCTGTCGCTGATTGGCTGACAGCGACTTTTTCAGCCAATCCCACTTTGTCAGCCAATCAGCGGCGGTCTATAGCTCTATAATGACGTCATCATCCCAAATTTACCAACTTAATTTGTATAAAGTTAAGTGACTTTTCGAGAGAGAAAAAGCATCACCATCGTTTTCAGCAGCACTTACTTCATATTTTCGACTACAACCAGCGTATATTTGACAACTTTCAGAAAGGTGAAACATTCTCTTTAAGACTAACACGAGTCCCCCCCCCCCCCCCCCCCGCCCTCCCCCCACAAAAAAAAATATTCGGCAATAACTCAGATGCTGGGCTCGTTGAATGGTGCTGACTTTAGAGTGAGGACGTTCGCTTCCAATACTTGTATTACCTAAGCCACGCCACCGGCCTGAGCAGCGCTCGTGTGCCGATTCTGAGCCGTGACTGTCGCCGCTGACCGCCACTGACCGCCGCTGACCGCTGCTGACCGTCGCTGACCGCCGCTGACCGCCGCTGACCGCCGCTGACCGTCGTCGCTGACCGCCGCTGACCGTCGTCGCTGACCGCCGCTGACCGCCGCTGACCGCCGCTGACCGTCGTCTCTGTCCGCCGCTGACCGCCGATGACCGCTGCTGACCGCCGCTGACCGCCGCTGACCGCCGCTGACCGCCGCTGACCGCCGCTGACCGCTTCTGACCGCCGCTGACCGTCGTCTCTGACCGTCGCTGACCGCCGCTGACCGCCGCTGACCGTCGCTGACCGTCGTCTCTGACCGTCGCTGACCGTCGCTGACCGCCGCTGACCGCCGCTGACCGTCGTCTCTGTCCGCCGCTGACCGCCGCTGACCGCCGTCTCTGTCCGCTGCAGGTGTCGGTACTGCCTCCTGCCGACTCATCTCGGCCCGCCTGTCACTGGTTCACCGGCACGCCGGACCCGCAGCGCTCCGTGTTCAAGCCGTTCGTGTTCGTGGACGGCGCGCGCATCTCGCCGCATATCCAGAGCCCCGAGATCGAGGATGATCCGGCCAAGGTGAGGAGGCTGTGCCGACTGTGGTGTGTGTGTGTGACGGTACACTGGTGTGTGTGTGTGTATACCCAGAGGATGACCCGGCCAAGGTGAGGAGGCTGTGCCGACTGTGGTGTGTGTGTGACGGTACACTGGTGTGTGTGTGTATACCCAGAGGATGACCCGGCCAAGGTAAGGGGGCTGTGCCGACTGTTTTGTTAGTCTCTTGTGTGGGTGGAGTTTGTGGACCGGCCAAGGTGAGGAGGCTGTGCCGACTGTCTTGTAGTCTCTTGTGTGGGTGGAGTTTGTGGACCGGCCAAGGTTATGACCCGGCCAAGGTGAGGAGGCCGTGCCGACTGTTTTGTAGTCTCTTGTGTGGGTGGAGTTTGTGGACCGGCCAAGGTGAGGAGGCCGTGCCGACTGTCTTGTAGTCTCTTGTGTGGGTGGAGTTTGTGGATGTGGCGGTCAGCTGCACCCTGGGCACTGCGCACGCAACGGTAGTGATGGTGGATTGGGGCCTTAGGGAGCCGCGACTGCTGCAGCCACCTGATCCGTAAGGTTAAGCTGGAGTTTCGCCAGAGTGCCAACTTGAGCAGTGACGTAACAGGTTGGGGAGGTAACATTGTTAGCTCATCCGGAGCTGTCTTTTCTGGTTTCTTTTAGTTTGTTTCCATAAGCTGATCACGTCTTGAGCAGCTGACCTGCTTCGTTTATATCTGCATCTTGATTGATATATTACGTGTTTATCCTATTACTAACCTGTGGCTTAGCATATCACTTCATGGGTGTGACTATTCTCTAACCAGGCTGTTTGTGACTTTTACACTCCAATGATCCTTGTAACGTTTTGGGTCTTTTGAACTCTGTGTGTGTATGTCTCCACTCTTACTCTCCATCTTAGTTATTCATCTTAGTCTCCACGTGTACATGTTAACTTTCTCCGTGCGTCCTGTACAGACGGTGCCGCGTTTCCAGCGGACGGTGGACCGTGCCCACCGTCTGTACCGTCTGCACGCGACGGCGCTGCGCTCCCAGCCCGAGCGGCACGACCAGGTACGCGTGCTGGAGCAGCGCTGCGTCCCCGAGCTGGACCAGTTCCTCGAGCAGTACACCGCCGACCAGGCCGGCGAGCTCTGCGACCTCTTCAAGGACTGCGTCGAGAGCGAGCTGCAGTTCTACAAGTAGACAGAGGAGGCTCTAGAAAGCTCGAAGAGGTGGAGGAGGTGGAGGAGGTGGAGGATGTTGGAGAGGCGGAGAGGCAGATGCTGAGCAAGTGACAGAGGGGCGGATAGGGGAGGGATGGGGCGCAGAGAAGGGGAGGTAGAGAGATCTGAAAATGGTAGAAGAGGAGTGCAAGTTGAGAAGTACGGAAGATATATGGAGAGCTGCTAGAAGAGAGACGAGAGTTATGCTGGTGCGGGAGGTGGATGGACGTGTGTGTGAGGGGATGACGTGGTGGGGAGGGAATGACGTGGTGGGGAGGGAATGACGGCTTCAGCTAGAAAGAATTACTGCTTTGAAAACGGCTCTAGCTCTGTTGTAAAATGGTATCGCCTTTCAATCATGCAATTAATAACGTGGCGTCAGTTATCCTTCGTAAAAGTTTGTAAACATGAGTATTGAAGAGCTTTTGTGATACTTAAGTTATTGGTCAATAAACGTTTATGTATCGGAATCAGAAATTATCAGTATATTACCAAACAGTCGCTGGCTTTGAAAGAAGTCTCCAATAGCAGACGGCTTGGATTGCACGTGTGCGCTGTGCCTGCTACATCGAAGATGTAGCATACCGATATCAAAATGCGGAAATGTTTTGTTTTCGGTGTCCCTGTTTTGTATTTCGGTCTGCAATGTATGATGCAATCTGTGCTTTAGCCCGTGTTGGATTTTATCCCGCGGTAATTAATGGAATAGTTGTGGAGCCTTCCCAGCATTGGAACTGAGCTTAGTGAGTATTTTGATTTTTGGTACTATTTTCCACCCGTCGCATTAAAGGTATCTCTTTGACGGGTACGTATTGCGTTTTTTCCGTTTCCTTGTTATCCAAACTATCAGGAGTGTGTGAAATAATTGTGACACGAACGATCTTGCAGTTTGTTGTTGTTCTCACTCTCTCAGTCGATAGTTGGAAAGTGTCCCGTACGGTTGGTGTTCTAAAGCCTAAATCAATATCATTCGGTCGCAAATGGCTGTGCTCTGACCCGCGGCCCTCAAGCATACGGTGGCATGTGTATTTTGAATTGATTTCTGAGTTGTTTTTTGGAACATTTATACCTGTGTTCTTGGAATCGTGACTTGTCTGTGTGGGTACTTGCTACTTACGTACTTACTTATTTGTTTCTAGGACCCTTGCCGTGTTCATAGAGTGATATTACGCCTCTTTTGAGGATCGTATGGTTTCGTTTCTACAGTTTTGGTTACCTTTAGGTGGAAAAAGCAAATTAAGGAGTGGGTTTTTGATAGATTTTAAGTAGATTTAAGTAGATTTTAAGTAGATTTAAGTATATTTGACTTGACAGAAGATCTGTATATCGGTTGGGTTTTGCGTGTCTGTTCATATATGGTTTGCGGGAGAAGTTCAGGTGTCGTCCCCAAGATATGCACTGTGCACCCAGGGTGAAGGCGGCTTTCCTTGCTCCACCTGCATGCGGTCCGATCAGGCCAGCTCACGGTCAGCTTTCAGCGGTGATAAGCGTGATATTGGTGTGTTTCGTCTAGTCTGTCTTGCTTTAATTGGTTGTGGTGACACACATTCCTGGCGAGCTATGTATGCAGGGTAGTCTGTGGACGGGGCCGGTGTGAGGTGCGCAGCCGCCCGCCGCACGGCAGCCTAGGCTTCAATGTCGATGCCGGAGGTTCGCAGCCGCCCGCCGCACGGCAGTCTAGGCTTCAATGTCGATGCCGCAGTGTTATGTCCAATACATACCCAGCACGATGTTCGTGTTTAGTAAACACACCTGCGCTTCGGACTGGGGCGGACCAAGAGTTGTCAGGCCGATGCTTAGACTACTGGGTGAGGCACTTTTGCAAAGTTGATTGGTATATTTAGTTCAGTTCTTATTTGACTCAAGTCCGGAATGCTAGTTTAGTTTCATAGCGAATTAAGCGTCGAATTTAAATGAGAATGCTTTAGATGTCACGACCTGAGCCGTTGGGCACTGTTCTTTGTGCTCGGTGTCGGCCAAGTCATGTCTGGTGGTAAGGAGTAGGTCGTATGGATTTTGCCGAGCGAAGCGAGGACAGGGATTTGGAAAACTGTTCGTCGTCATTTTACCAGTCAGCTAAGGATGTTCCGACTTATAACAAATATAATACACCAGGAACCAAGGGGGTACCCTGGACACCCGCGGGTACCCCCTTGAGCTGAGGGGCCCATTTAATTTTTGTCTTAGGGGCCCTTGGCTGGCCAGATTTCGGTCGATCTGAGGGACGATTGGTCGGCCCGTGGTGGTGGTGGGGAGGGGGGGGGCTCAGTCGGCCTGAAGAGGCCCTCAATCGGCCTGAGGGGCCCTCGGTCGCCCTGAAGAGGCCCTCAGTCGGCCTGTCGACCCCAGGGGCACTCAGTCGGCCTGAGTTAGTCTAAGGGGACCCTCAGTCGGCCTTAGGGGGCCCTCAGTCGGCCTAAGGGGGCCCTCAGTCGGCCTAAGGGGGTCCTCAGTCGGCCTGAAGGGGCCCTCAGTCGGCCTGAGGGGGCCCTGTCGGCCCGAGGGGCACTCAGTCGGCCTGAAGGGCCCTGGGGGGGGGGGGGGGGGGCTTCGGCCTGAGGGGCCCAGTCAACCTGAGGGGCCCTTAGTCGTCTAAGATAGCCCTCGGATGGCTTGAGGGGTACTCGGTCGGCCTGAGATGTCCCTCGGCCGGCTTGACGGTGCCCTTGGTTTACATGAGGTTGCCCTCGGACCGCCTGAGCCCTGAGGGGCCTTATGTCGTTCTGAGGAGCCGTCATTTCTCAGTCGGCCTGTGAGGCCATTGGTCGTTCTAAGATGGCCTTCGGATGGCCTAGGGATGCTCTTGGTCGGCCTGAGATGGTCCTCAGACGGCATGAGGGTGCCCTCGGTCTGCCTGAAGGGCCCACAGTCGGCCTGAGATGGACCTTGGCCGGCCTGAGATGAACCTTGGACAGTCCAAATGGCCCTCGGTTGTCCTGAGGGAGCCCTCGGTCGGGTTGAGGCGCCCTTGACCGGCTGAGGGGCCCTCGGTCGGCCTGAGGGGCCTTCGATGGACCTGAGAAAGCCTTCGATGGACCTAAGAAAGCCTTCGATCGGTATCACGGGCCCTTGGTCGGTCAGAGTGCCCTTCGGTCGGCTCAAGGGGCCTTCGTTCGGCCTGAGGGTGCACTCAGTCGCCCCTAGGGGCCTTCGATCGACCTGAGGGAGCCTTTGGTGGGCTGGGCATGAGTGGACCTCAGTCGGCCCGAGGGTGCTCTCGGTCGGTCTGCAAGGCCCTCAGTCGGCCTAAGGGGCCCTGAACCGGCCTGAAAGGACGCTTGGTCATCGTGAGAGACCTCGTTCAAACTGTAGCGTCCTCGGTCGGCCTTAGATCGTCCTTGGCTGGTCTGTGGGGGATCCCTGCTAGGCCCTTGAAGACCGATCTTCCGAGGGCTCGGTGGACCCAACATGCCCACAGAGGTCTCTTTTAAGCCAGATAAGAACCGTTTCAGGATGTCTTTCGGCCTTCCTTCAAAGCACGACTTAAAAACATATGGGATCTGAGATGAACTTGTAATTTTCATGATTTACCCCCGCGCTCAACGACGCATTTTCATTATTTACCCTACCCCCAGCTCAACAACATTTTTTTCGCTGGGACGTGGTGGTAAAAGGGCCCTCGGAAAGGGGCCGACGCTCCCAGGGCCCATAAGACTGGCCGCGGCTACTACCTTGCCGAAATCCTGGATGCACCTTATATGTCAGGAACTCTGATGCACGGAAAAAAGTTGACAGCAAATATAACACTTCACCGATCACCCTCCATTCTATAGGCATCAGACAATTGTTTGCGCTTACTTGACGCGAACAGGTCAGATTCCGATTTGTATAGCTTTGATCCTAATTCTCAGTGAATCGTAAATGACGCATGTCACACGACTATGAAATAAATGTATTAAAGCACGACTGATGCTTTGATCACAAATTGCAACGTTGTATATTTTGGTGACATAATTTGTCGATTCACAGTGCTAAGAAAAATAAGTAAATAGTTGAGTCTATAAATATTACCGCTTTGGTGGCAGCTTTGAGTACAGAGAAAGCTAAATATTTCGGATAACAGATAAGTGGACTTTTTGATCGACATTCTCCTTGAATTAGGCAATCAAAAAATTACAATTAAAACAGTAAGTTACTTTTGCATTCGGGCACAACCCTTCCTCAGATGTATTTACGGGTTGTGCCCGAATGGAAATGTAACGTACTGTTTTAATTTTAATTTTTCGATTGCCTATTTCATGGAGAAGGTCGATCAAAAAGCCCACTTATGCTCCTTGCCAAAGCACTACGTGATATTTCGGATAACTTTCAATTTTGACAAGCTAATATAATTTGTACCCATGCTAAATTGCTAATGCATCAATGCATCATGATATCGGTAGGCCCTCGGATAGGCCAGTGAAGGGCAGGGCAAATAACAAAAGAAAATGTAAAATCCCGTTGTATCAGCTGACTGCCCTTATCAGCTGTTCCGCGAGTAAGTTTTCCAGTCACCTTAAACCAAAACATTCAGTCATAGCACAACGGGAACGACCTTGGCGTCGCTGTGTTACACAACAAAAGAATATTGGGAACAAAGGTGAGTTTGTTTGTGAGTTATACGGTTCCTTCACTTTTTCTATGATTGTGAAGCTAAGGTGTATTCAATTATCTGAGGCATCATACATTTTGTTTGAGATATGCTTAAGTTATTTATGGAGTTGCTTTGTCATTGTGGCGTAGGTAGGTGAGGTCAAGGTAAGTAATTCACGTAAGTTCTGTTTACATTATGATTTACTGTCATACTGGTAGAACAAACTAAAATGTTGGTCATGTCTATGAGGTCTGGTGGTCTATGTCAACAAAAGGTCAGCAAAATATTCTGGACCAATTTGCAGATGAGCCCATGCTTTGAAGCTATGGCACCAACTGTCAACAAAGCTTCACCATTGAATCTGACCTAGCTGGAAAAGCAGCATTATATAGGCTGTGTTCTTAAGAGCATTATGAATTGGAATTTTGAGGGGAATGACGTCATGGTCAGTTCTTAAGAAATTCCCTGCTGGGACCAGCCACATATTCCTGTCATTCTGGTCGGGACAGTGGGAATGAAAAAGCAGCCCAAGCCAATATGGCAGCGCTGTCGCCTGCCACCATAGAAAATGCATGTGGGTGACACATTTGAGGCAAACATGCTGCAGAATTGTAAAAAAATGCTCTCAAAGGTGTTAGAATTCCGATTTGGAATGTGACGTCACATTCTGATTCAGAATTGTCTAAAGAACGGTCTACTGCAAGTCATCGACTGACAACAGCGTCAGGGCAATCCAGGCGGACATCAACACCACAGTGGGGTGGGCCGACCGTTGGCAGCTCTGAGGGAAGTGCAAGGTGCTGCACATCGTCCCCAGAACAGGTCACCAGTGTCAGGAAAGTGGCCTGTTTCTCCATTTTTCTGAACTTGGAAGTTTTGTGCTGTGAAAACTTTGACCGTAAATAATTATTTGTTTTGTCTGCGGGTACAAATGGCTGACAAGCATAGAAAATAGACTGAGACTTGACTTTCCAAACAATGGCCGGAACGTGACAGTGATGTGACACATTATAAAGCAAAATGTAAGGCGGAACCTCCAAATTCCCAACATCCGAAATTTCTGCAGTCATTTAGGGAAGGAAAACTGATACTTTTCCAAAAATTAAACCAAAAACTTTTTCAAACCTCCAAAACAAAGTTGTTGCATATTCAGGTTACCGCCCCGCCACCGATACCATCGTCATCAGGGCCATGGATAACCCTGGGACACTAAAAACACGTTATGCAAAAGACTGCAGTACATTAGACGGAGACTTGAGCCCAGTTTCCCATATACGCATTACGCATACGCAACGATACAAGGTACCTTTTTAACATACGACCCGGGTGTCTCAGTCCCCGACTGACGCCAAGACTATATCTGTACAGGAAATACGACTGACGATTCATCAACTTTCCACATCATAATATATGCACATATTGGCATATATGAAAATAGGTTGTCTATCAAAGAACGCCTATAAAAAAATACGCAAAAATTACTGGCATACGCATTACAAAATTTGTTCCGCGAACTTAGATCGTGGAACCACTTTTCCGACACTGGTCAGCACACATACATGACGAGGGATGTCCTGCTGGAGAACACTGCGGAGGAACGCGATCTGGGAGTCCACGTAGATGCTGAGCTCAAGTTTTGTAAGCAGGCGGCTTCAGCAGCGGATAAGGGGACGCAGATCCTGGCAGTGATTCGGAGGTCGTTAGAGAAACTGGACCAGGATACCTTGCCGCAGCTCTACAAGTCGCTGGTGCGTCCTCGTCTTGAGTTCGGCAACCTAGCGTGGGGCCCGTTCAACCAAGCCAACCAGAGGCAGCTTGAACGCGTACAGAGGCGCGCCACCCGGATGATCGCACCCATCCGACACCTGCCGTATCCAGACCGACTCCATCGTCTGAAGCTCCCCTCACTGTACTGCAGGAGGAGAAGAGGCCAGATGATCATGGTCTTCCAGATCATCCATGGGGGGGGGGGGGGGTAGACCTAGACCCAGAGCTTCTTCACCCCAGCGAGGGCGACTCAGACTCGAGGACACCCTCGGAAACTAGGCAAGCCTAGGGCAGTGTCGAGAGTCAGAAGAAGTGCGTTCAGCGTCCAAGTAGTAGACTACTGGAACAGCCTGCCGGAGTCAGTCGTCAGCGCGGAGTCGGTGAACCAGTTCAAGAACAGGTTGGACGACCGCTGGGCGGACTTACAGTACGCTGTACCGCTACAAGACCTGTGGCATCCGCTGGCTTCCGGCGGACAAACACCGCGGCCACCAAGTGGCATTTGTTGGAGACCTCTGATGGAGAGTGCGACAAGTTCATTATATGATCAGAGTTCGGCAAGAGCGGGTCAGTTTTTCAGGCTCTAAGCCTTGCAAAGTTCCGATATTCTACTCTACTCTCTACTCTAAGAACGAGGCCATAGTTAGGTCATGCTATTGTCGAGTCTAAGTTGAATAAAACTGACCAAAAACAAAACCTGTTGTAGAATAGCAAATTGAAATGCTCTAAACTTACAGAACCATTATCACCAAGTCTTCATAATTTGATCCATGCTTGCTGGGGACTACCTACATATTATTTTTGTTTGGTTAGCATAAGCCATAACTCAAGCAAAACCAGACCAATAATGTCAAAGACCAATTCCAAATAGCTTGTAGACAATTCCACATTTCAAAGTTCAAACCTATAGGAATGATTACTACAAAGCTTCTACTATCTGATCTTCAATAGTACTTCGTAATAGACACTTCGGTATTAGTTCAGTAATTCACCTCCCCAGTTTGTGGTGTTCTTGAGGTCCCTAATAGAAGAAGAGAGTATTATTACGACAGACAGAAATGTGTACCAGTAATACCAAAGTTATGATTTCACAAAAACTATACATAATCGAACCTGACCTAACCTTTACAGCAATTACGGTAGCAGGGAACCACGTTAACCCGCGCACTGCAGGGGGGTTGATTTCCGCCCCCCACAGGTTTTTCAAAGGTAGCGAAAAAAACGGCGGCGCGCAGCGCCGCCGGGTTTTGATACACCTGTTAGGACATCAATTGCGCACACTTTGAGAAAAAAAATATGCTCGGGTAATCTCAGGTCAGGTCACCAGACCAGGTCAAGTGACCCCACCACCAAAAATGTTTGCAGTTGTGCCAAAGCCAGAGTTTTTCACCGATCAGGTTGAAACTTACAGGATGTCATGAGGGCATCAGTACTTACAATTCGTATAACTCGGAATTTTGATATCGGTGACCTAAGGTCAGGTCAATTTCGTAACCTCCCCATAATAAGTCAATGGGGAAATATACAAATGCTTCCTATTTCAAGGATATGCATGGTACTAGTCCAATTACTTCTGGATCATGTTATTATAGGATATTCTTGATGATCCAAGTGTAAGTTTTGTTCAGTGACCCCTATTGGGTCATTTGAGGTCATGCGAGGTCACCATCACTTGGGGCGGGGGGGGGGGCGGAAATCAACCCCCCCTGCAGCTCGTGTTCGGCGCAAAGCCCCTGCAGTGCGCGGGTTAAGAACGTTCCTCTCGCATTCGCTTGCTGCGCTGCGGCCCCACGGGGGAGGAGGAGGGAGGGGCGACAGCCCCCTTCCGGTAGGGCCGCAGCGCAGCGAGCGAATGCGAGCAGAGCGTTTGAGATGAGTTTGAGTTGAGTTGAGAGAGTGAGTTTGAGTTCGTCGAGCCTTTGAAAGTTTGAGTGTGTGCTCAGAGTGTGTGCTCATCTTCGACACATATCCAGACCCTAACTCGGGTACACAGTCATAATTAGGGTGATCCACAACAGACCTGCTGCTCATGCACCTTGGTCAGGGTGACGACCTGTGGCTATCTTTAGGGTCACTGAGACACTGTACTTAATGAATCAGACACTGTTTGGAAGAAGCAAGGTTGCACTATACAAGCCCAGTCTCTATTGCAGATATAATACATGATTTAAACTTATTGCAGCCAAAAATGACTTGCCCTTACAGCATGGGATATGCGGAACAACCAGAGCAAAAATGATGGACAGTGGCAGGTGGCCTCTAAGATATGACAAGTCAATGAGAATGTCGAAACAGCTTCCAGTAATGGTAGTTAGATGGGAGTCCCAGTTTAAAGAGTGATCGAAGGTAATGCCAATAGTTTTACCTTCCGAATTAGCATAGGTGGGCACTGTTACTTCAAAATGTAACTTCGTTACTCGTTACTCCGTTACTCCAAAAAATTAACTCGTTACTCGTTACTCCGTTACATCGTCAAAAATGTAACGGAAGTTACAATTACACCGTTACTCAGTTACTTTTGTAAAACAAAGTGATATAAATTTCGACAGAGTGAAGATAGAGAAGTGAAACCGGTACCAATGTGTTCGTCTCGTCGAGACACGTCTCCCAATATTCAGCATGACCATCTTTGGGTCACCACTTGACCTTGACCTGAGGTCAAATTTCTAAGTTGATCTAAACTGGTCAACATGAATATATTTCGAAGCGCCTTGGCAAGACGAACACGATGGCGTAAAAAATATTACCTTATCTTTATTAGGTAAAACGTTATTTGCAAGGAAAAAACTGTTTTGCCATAAATAGCCTTTTTGACCTTTGATCACCTCTGGAGCCTAAACTATTGACATGAGCTAAAATTTGAGGACGCCATGGCGATTGCATATTTCAAGAGCTTTCGATTTCTTTTTTCGTTTGTTCCTAGCTATCATAGTTCTCGAGATATTTTGAGGTTTCTGGAGCAAAGTGCTTTTTTGCATATTTTACCCGATTTGACCTTGGAGATATTGACCTAGGGTCATGCAAATTTCGCAAAACAGAGTTCCCTATAGAGCCTCCCTACCCTACAAATGTCTTTATTGTAGCTCTTATGGGGGCGAGATCTTAGGGGGGGGGGCGGAATCCCCCCCCCCTCCAGTGCGTGTAATTCTCAGAGGCTAGCTTCTCGTTACTCGAAGCTCGCCTTTATCATAAACTAGTGCCGCCAGCTTGCCGCCAGCCTATATCAGCTGACGAACATTGTCAACGTTTCGCGGCATCGGGATCGGGAGACAGCTACCTTTATCGCAGTCATTGCGCATTGCGCCGCATTAACCCGCGCACTGCAGGGGGTTTGCGCCGAACACGAACTGCAGGGGGGTTGATTTCCGCCCTCCGTGATATCTCGAAAACTACGCAACGTAGCGACAAGCGGAAAACGGTGTTTGATAGCTTCATACAAGTTCTATCGAAAGTATTTCAGTATTTTTTAGGTCAGGTCAAAATTAAGGTCAGCAGAGGTCATCAAAGGTCAAATATTCCTTTTTTTCTCTCCTGTTTTAGGACTTCGCTCCAGAAATTTCCATATATCTCGGAAACTATGCTAGCTAGAAACAAACGGAAAACAGCAATCGCCAGCCATTGCAATTTGCAATCGACAAGGTGTCCTCAAATTTGATCTCAGGTCAATACTTGAGGCTCCAGAGGTCATTTTTTTTTGCAAAACCGTTTTTGTGAATAACTTTTTACCTAATACAGATCACGGAAAACTGTTTACGCCATTGTGTTTGCCTCGTCAAGGCGCTTCGACTGATATACACGGTGTTCGTGTTAGATTAATTACACAATTTAGCTTCAGGTCACGTGACCTTGACCTGAGGTCAAGACCCAAGTAGGTCATGTTGCATATAGGGAGACGTGTCTCGACGAGACAAACACATTGCTGTCGGTTGTACTACTCTATCTGCATTATGTCGCGAGTTATTGACAAACAAGTGATGGCAACCTCGGATGACCTCAAATGACCCCATAGGGGTCACTGAACAAAACTTACACTTCGATCATCAAGAATATCATATAATAACATGATCCAGAAGTAATTGGACTAATGTCATGCATATCCTTGAAATAAGAAACATTTGAATATTTCCCCATTGACTTATTATGGGAGGTCACGAAATTGACCTAACCTTAGGTCACCGATATCAAAATTCCGAGATATACGAATTGTAAGTACTTATGCCCTCATGACACCCTGTAAGTTTCAAACTGATCGGTGAGAAACTCTGGCTTTGGCACAACTGCAAACGTTTTTGGAGGTGGGGTCACTTGACCTGGTCTGGTGACCTGACCCGAGATGACCCGATGGTATTTTTTTTCAAAGTGTGCGCAATTGATGTCCTAACAGGTGTACCAAAACTCGGCGGCGCTTCGCACCGCCCTTTTTTCGCTATCTGCGAAAAACCTGAGTGGGGGGGGGGGGTCTAAACGCCCCCCCCCCCCCCCACCCACCCACCAGTGCGCGGGTTAAGCAACAGCCCAACAGGTACGATATTTGGCAGCCCTTTACGCCATATGACATTCGATTTTGTTACGTGTGTAAGGCATTGATTGTGCTGGTGCGAATAAACCCGGTCGTGAAGAGAAACAACTATGCATACATATATGCGAGTCTTCGCGGCGCCAGCGGCCGGACGCGCGCGGGGCTCGTCCCGCCCCTCCCCACCGGCTCACAGACACCAACCCTGTGACTGTCGGTAGAGTGAATGTGACCTTTTCTGGCGCGATTGATCGAGTGGGTGTATTGTGTGACTGGACAGGAGAACGAATACCGTGCGGCGAAAGTGAAAACGTGATATCAGGTGCGATACCAGCTCTGGCGCTGGTTCTGAGCTGGACTGTCTATGGAGTGCTGGGTGACGTGACATCAGGTGCGATACCAGCTCTGGCGCTGGTTCTGAGCTGGACTGTCTGCGGAGTGCTGGGTGACGTGACATCAGGTGCGATACCAGCTCTGGCGCTGGTTCTGAGCTGGACTGTCTGTGGAGTGCTGGGTGACGCGGGAGCGACTTACCTTGCCTGCGACCGGACGTCCGGTAGTTGCGCTTGTGTTGTACTAGAAGCGTTGTAGTGTAAACACTATGCACGGTGAACTGTTGCGCTGTCTGGCGCTGCTGGCGGTGGTTCGCCTGTTTGTGCTCGCTGCCGCCCCGGCCCCTGCGCCGCCCTACAGCAGGGCTGGACGCTCCAGTGCCCCGGGCGGTGCGGCTGGCTCAGCTGACGCTAAGCTGCTGGGACGCGCTGCGGTCACGCGGCCGGCCCGACCCCGCCGTCCTGCTGCTGACCGCGGCGAGGTGACATGTCCAGGGGGCATGACCTGCCCTGCTCCGACGGAGACCGCGGCTGGCGGCGCGGCCAGGCGCACCCGGCGAGGGGTGCGGAGCAGGCGGCGCGGAGCCAGAGGTGGACGTGTCTGGAGAGCGCATGCGCGGCCCGGCCAGCTGTACGGCGGACAGCTCAACATACAGTCCCTGAAACCAAAGCTACTCGCGCTCAGGCAAGACATTGCCGAGCAAGAATATGACCTGGTGATCCTGAACGAGACATGGATGAAACCGTCAACTCACAACAGGCTGATTCCGATTCCTGGCTATCAGCTGAGTCGGCATGACCGCCCGGACGGCAAGGGCTACGGTGGAGTTGCCATAGCAACAAGATAGCCCCTGGAAGCGACCACCGTGGAACCTCCTGATCAGCCCATCGCCGGCTCCAAAATCGAGACGCTGTGGGTCCAGGTTCAGGCTGGCCCGGTTCGCGTCATGGTGTGCGCGGTATACCGGCCACCGATTCGGACCCAGGCGCGTGTGACCGCCGACTTGGCCGAGCTGGAACAGCAGCTACAGTACGTGCTTACAAAACACAGCGGCCCCATTGTCATCGCCGGGGATATCAACCTCAACATGAGCGCCGACAGCGCAACAGCTGAGCAGTTTCGGCAGTTCTTGCGTGGCTACTCCCTTCAGCAGCACATCACGGAACCGACATTTCGAGCTTCTGGCTCCACCATCGATGTGATCGTTACGAACCAGAGTGTCGACAGGGCCGGTGTTTTCCACTGTGACTACAGCCCTCACAACTGGTCACGTGCTATGCTGTCCGTGTCGGACTTCAGACCCCAGCCGTGCACCCTCACCACCAGGTGCTGGTCTAAGTTTGACCCGGATGAGGCTGACCGCCAGATAGCAGCAGTGGACTGGAGCCCGGTGTTCACTAGTGACAGCCCGGAGGAGCAGTGGGACTATTTACTTATGGTGACAAGGCCCATCTTAGACACTTTGATTCCTGAAAAGCGGTTCAGAGTGCGCAATCCAGTTGCGCCACCGATCACGGACACTACCAAAGACCTCATGGCGCAGCGACGAGCAGCACTCCGGGAAGGTGACCGCGAGAGCTACACACTCCTGAACCGTCAGGTCCAGGCTGCGATCCGGCGCGACACGCGGGAGGAGCTGGACCGGCGGGTGCGCCAAGCCGGACCTGGCGCCATGTGGCGCAGCGTGCAGCCCATAGTCGCATCCAAGCGGCCTGTCAGGTCCACTCCCAGTGCTGACGCGGATGCTATGAACACATATTTCGTGGAAGTGGGTCCAAAGACGGCTCGTCAGGTAGACGCGGCCGGACCGGAGCTGCCGGTCCGTCTGCCGCGAGTCGCCATCGGAGGCTTCCGAGTCTCTCCCATCTGCCCGGGCGACCTGCGCCGCGTGGTGGGGAGAATGCGCAGTAGCACGGCGTGTGGTGCTGACGGCCTGTGCGTTCGATTCGTGAAGCGTTGTATGTCATCGTTGTGCCACATTCTCACTCACATCGTTAACACTAGCCTCGTCTCCGGTCACGTCCCTAGATCTTGGAAATTGACAATCGTTCATCCTATTCAGAAATCCTCAAAATCAACAAAAACCTCTAACTACCGACCCATTTCGATTTTACCGACTATCGCTAAGATCACTGAACGAGTCGTGTACGAGCAGCTTTTTTATTACTTTTCATCGCATCATCTGTTTTCTCCTAGTCAGCATGGTTTTAGACTGAACCATTCCACCGACACTGCACTGCTTACCGTAACTGACAAGTGTTTACTGCAATGGACCACAGTTACGTCACTCTTCTCTGTCTTTTGGATTTGTCGAAATGTTTTGATGTTATCCCGCACGATCGTCTTCTTAGCAAGCTGCGTCTTTACGGTGTAGACGAGCGATGGTTTAATAGCTATCTGGCCGATCACTACCAACAAGTGCGTATTCGAACGCCATCTGGCGAGCGTGTTACCTCTCGGCCGCTGCTGAACCCCATCGGCACCTACCAGGGCTCAGCGTTGGGACCCCTGTTGTACTCGATTTATGCCAATGACCTACCTCTGTATGCGAACGATGCGGACATTGTGCAATATGCGGATGACACCCAGGTTCTGATCTCTGGGAGGCCTGGCGATGTTGGTTCCCTTGTAACTTCAATGGAGCAAACTCTTCTACAGCTTTCCCGATAGTTTGGCAAAAATGGGCTAAAAATTAACGCAGAGAAAACACAGCTTATAGTTCTCGGCTCTCGTCAAAACGTTCAGCGGCTCCCGGCCGTCAGCATCAATTTCATGGGAACCACTGTCGTCGGTTCTCCCACTGTGCGGAATCTGGGTGTCGTGTTTGATCAGAGAATGACGTTCTCGGCTCACATCGATGACCTAGTACGACGATGTACCGGTACACTGTGTGGCATCAGCCACAGTCGTCATTGCCTGCCACAGCCCACTGTGATCCGACTTGTGGAAGGGCTGGTGATTTCCCTGATACGCTACTGTGTGACCGTCTACGGAGCTACCAACAAAACTCAGCTATGTCGCCTTCAGCGAATACTCAACTTTGGAGCTCGAGTCATCTCCGGTCGCAGAAAGTACGACCACGTCAGTGAAGTGCTACGGGAGCTTAAATGGCTCACAGCTGAGAATATGTTTTTGTATCACGGCCTCACACTTCTGAACAAGATCCGGTGTATATCTGAGCCAGAGACACTTGCCCATGGTCTTATCACCAGACACGACATTCACCATCGCTCCACTAGGCAGTCGGATCAGCTTGTGACCCCTCAGATAAGATCTGAGTCGGGAAAGCGCAGGTTTTTATACTCTATCGTGACCAAATTCAACGGCCTGTCAGCAGCCATGCGTGATATGCAGCCCTCACTTTTCAAAGGCGAGGTGCGAAGATGGCTCTTAAGAAGTCAGTTTGGTGACGATGACTGATATGTCTATACATAAATACTGTGACACAATGTGACATCGTGCGCCTGCTGTGAATGCCTGACTCCAGATTGTTCGCTGCTTATGCTTTTATGACTCGAGGTGCAGAATAGCCGTGTTTCACGGAGCTACCTCATGATGTGTATAAATAAATAAATACAAAACTATAGGAAAAAGTAACTGAGTAACAGAGTAACGGAGTAACGGACTAAAAAGTAACGAAGTAACGGACCACAAAGTAACTTCCGTTACTCGGTCCGTTACTGTTAAAAAATGTAACGAGTCCGTTACTTCGTTACTAAAAAAGTAACTTCGTTAGTAACGGAGTAACGGAGTAACGGACGGCGGACCGGTGCCCACTTATGCGAATTAGGCTTGAGATGGTGATCGCGAGATTTCACTGTCAAGTTTGGGACATTGGGTAAAATTGAGACATTTCCCAGCAGCATAAGTTGCGTTTTCTCATTGTTCACTTTCAAACTGTTTTCACAGAACTAAATGTCAAGAAAAACCAGAGCCTATTACATACTGCATATACAGCTGTTTCCAAATTCCGATTTTACAGCTGACTGAACTTTGTGAATCATGGGCATGCCAGACTACTACTGCGTCTTCAGCGAGCAGACTAAGGTCGTTGGTGAAGATGCAGTAGACTAGAAGGCTGACTGCAGCCCTGCCCTGAGTCCCTGACTGCAGAGCCCCGGAAAACTGATGCTACCCGGAAGCGGGTCCGAGTCTTTAGTTACCCTGAGTTCAGTGAAGCTCACGCTTTGAGTGTGATTGTGGAGGTACGTAAAACAAATGTGATATAAATACCATGAAGTTGCAGTTTTCTTAACCATTTAGTGTGGTTTGTCATGTCAAAGCATATGCTCAAATCCAGTAGGCCAAAGAGGGACAACTCTCCGGCCAGTGGTTAGCGGATAGGACATGCTATGTTATGGACAGACGGCTTCCGTCGAGTGACGAGGACAGAAACCATGCTAAGTTGAGGAGAGGAGGTAGTTTTGGGAAAGGCACTTGTACGGCTGTTGGCGAATGGCCCACTCTATACAAGTTTGGAGATCGCTGGAACTAGGCAAATTGGCCAGAAGTTGGATGGGTTGGATGATCACTGGATTTATGGATCGGGTAAACGAGGGCATGTTTTCAGGAATTAGGAACATCCGACACGAATTGTTCTTAACCATCGATTTTATGATGCAAGAAAAGTTTGTTTTTTGCAGAGGTTGCAATGAACAAAATGTATCAGCATATCCTTGCTGTATATATATAAATAGTGCCACTCTTGGTGCCCAAACGTCTTGTCGGTTTTTGGAAAATCAATTCCTGAACGCTCATTTAAATGAGTCCGGCTTCTTTGGTTGCTGATGATTCAGCGGTATTATATGGGTCTCTGACAATGCCGTCGCTTTGTGGGACAAAGAGTGACCTGCGACCTTTCGAGCCATGGTGACAAGCTACGGACAGCGGTGCAGACCACGTCGAATGGGCTCGCCGATCGCGCTCACCAGGTTATCCATTTGTGAGCCGCGTCAAAGCGGCCCCATGAACTGGATTCCTGAAAACTAAGGAGGCATTGCTAATGGCAGACATCACTCTACACCAGACACACTGAGACATGGCTTCGAAAGCCTCTTCGAAATATAAATGTTTACGGGAGGAAATGATATGGGAATGAATCATTATAGTTGCAAATACCTTATCAACCAATGTGTTTAGTTTAATTTCCATCACTTGCTGTTCTAGTGAAGGTTTAAAGCCTGGTACATGTGAGTCTTACCAGAGCTCATTTGAAGTATCATCAGCACGACGCTGGAAACTAGGTAAATATGGTTGTAGCGGTCAGCGGTTGTAGCGGTCAGCGCTGGCCTGAACGTTCCAGACTTCGCAGTTGTTGATCTGTCCCTGACCCCGCCTCGTACCAGTACGCGCGTGCCGCTGTCTGATTGGTCGCCCGCGCGCTGAGTGGTAGGAGCGGGCCGGCGAGACCGGAGCGCCAGTGACCTGTACACCGTAAATGACCTCGTATGACAGAATACAGACGGACGCCCCGGAGGACAGTGGTGTGCGAGAGTATGGAGCACGGACAGTGAGTGACGGTGGCGGACACTACATTCTGGCGACGAGGATGAGATAGACTATGAACGTCGAGGGTGTGTCGCCGCCGTCGTCCCCGTTCCTGGCTCGACCTGGGAAGCCACCAGTGCCGTGGCGGGACTGGATCTTTAGTTTCAACACCTACCTGACTGCCCTGGGTGGGCAAGCCTTCACCACCGAGAGGAAGACGGCTCTCCTGCTGCACTGCAGTGGAGCTGAAGCTCAACGCGTCTACCGCACTCTGCCGGCCGAACCGAAGAGCGAGGGCGAAGATGAGTTCAGCGCAGCGCAGAGACAACTCTCCGAGTTGTATGAGCCGCAGGTAAATGGCATCGCCGAGACATTCTTCTTCCGGCAGCGACGGCAAGAACCGCAGGAGCCCACCGCCGACTACGTGGCGGCCCTGCGCAGCCTAACGGTGAACTGCAACTTCGGCGCGATGACCGACGATATGATTCGAGATCAAGTCGTCGAGGCGACCCTGCACCCAACTCTTCGTGAGCGATTTCTGCAGGATCGGACTCTGACTCTGGGCTGAGTCACGGAGCTGGCGGAGGCCTACGAGCGGTCCCGGCGAGAGGCTAGTGCTATGACCGGGTACTCGGCGCCGCCCCCAGCGGCCGGAGCGTAGCCGCTGCATCAGCTGACGGACGCGCGCCGGCGCCGCGGGAATGAGGCCGCGTCTCGACCCTCCACGGGGTCCGCCCGCCAGCCAGCCGACACAAACCGCCGTTCTGCCCCTGCAGCGAGCCCGCAGACCGGCACGTGTCGCAGCTGCGGGTGGCGCCGACACGTGGATCGTCACCGGTGCCCTGCCATCGGCGCCGCGTGCAGACGGTGTGTGGAAGGAAGACGTCATCTTGAGAGGATCTCGACAAGTGGTCGTCCCCATTCAGCTTCGGCGAAGATACCTGAAGCTGACGCACAGTGCGCACGACGGAATCGTGCGAATGAAGCAAGCACTGCGGAGCCTGGCGTGGTGGCCAGGTATCGACCGGGAGGTGGAAGAGTTGTGTCGCAGCTGCGCCCTATGCCAGGGTAGCGACAAAGTTCTCTCTCGGAGAGCGCGACCCGCGCCCATGCAGCCAGTCGCACTGCCTGACCATGTTTGGTCGAAGCTAGGTATCGATGTCGTAGGCCCGATCAACGAAGCACCAGCGAGCGCCAGGTTCGCAATCACCCTGATAAGACTACCGTAGCAAGTGGGTGGAAATCGGCCTGACGTCATCAGTAGAGACAGAAGTCGTCATCAAGTTCCTGACTCCCGTCTGGGCCAGAGAAGGTTATCCAGACGAAATAGTGTCTGACAACGGGAGCCAGTTCACGAGCAAGACGTTAGTCGTATCTGGCTGCCCGAGGAGTGAAACTCACCAAATCGTCCGTCTACTGGCCGAGAGGAAACTCCACAGTCGAACGGTTCAACAAGACGTTCAAGTCGTGGGTCAGCGGACGTCCCCCCAGGCTCTTGCGGACTACGTCGATGAAGTAGTCCGCAAGAGCCTGGCTCAGTACAGAGCTACTTCCCACACGACGACGGGGAAGTCGCCATCGGAACTACTCCACGGGCGGCAGATGAGGCTGAATCTGCGGGTCATTCAGCCGTCATCAGGACAGTAAGACGCACGTCTGGAGTCTCGTGTCTGGCGCCGGCAGCAGTCCAACAAGACGGCGTACGACCGCCGACACGGAGCGGTGACGCCGGACATCACGGAGGGTGACTACGTCTGCGTGAGGCGTCCGTGACACCGATCGAAGACGTCACGTCGGTTCACGTCTCCGATACGAGTCACCAAGCGCATCGGCCGTGCCACGTACCGTCTGGCTGGCTGACGGTCGGACCCGGAACGCCGCTCATCTGGCACGTTTCCCCGCGGAACAGCCCGAGTCTCCGCTGGCGCGGCCGCCGTCTACATCAACTGCCGCTGAGCCTGGTGAGTCTCCGTCGACTGCGTCGGCCCCTGAGGTCGTCGCGCCCGACCCGCCGACCTCGTCCGCTGCGTTCCCGGACGAGCCACAACCAAACGCCGCTGGTCCCGACATCGATCGTGAGCGAGGACCCAGGCGTGGGAATCGTGTACGTAAGCAGCCCAACCTTTATGTTCCATAGTGTTGCATTGGAACAGCGAATGGTAGAAGTGCCAGAGTTTCGCTCTTGTATCCCAAGTGATATCTTATTTTGTGAGGGGAAATGTGTAGCGGTCAGCGCTGGCCTGAACGTTCCAGACTTCGCAGTTGTTGATCTGTCCCCAACCCCGCCTCGTACCAGTACGCGCGTGCCGCTGTCTGATTGGTCGCCCGCGCGCTGAGTGGTAGGAGCGGGCCGGCGAGACCGGAGCGCCAGTGACCTGTAAACCGTATATGACCTCGTATGACATACAGACGGACGCCCCAGAGGACAGTCGTGTGCGAGAGTATGGAGCACAGACAGTGAGTGACGGTGGCGGACACTACAATGGTCACCCTTAATATTTCGAAAGCCCAGACTTGAACTCCGGCGCTCCGAACTCGTGACAATCGTTACCACATGACACTGCAAACTTTACCACAATTTTCCTTATACTTGCCATTGTGTCTCGCCCACACTCAGCGCCGTTTACCGTTTCCGTTGCAGAGCTGCAATGGGCGTGAATAACTTCGTGTAAGAGAGTTTGCATGCGAGAGCGGTGGCTGGACTGAGGGGGGCGGCGATGCCACTGGAGACGCATTACCGCCCGCTGGAGGGCGATGGCTACCAGGGCCCTTCCAGCCACACCTACCAGGGCCCGACCAGCCACACCACCTACCAGGGCCCGACCAGCCACACTACCTACCAGGGCCCGACCAGCCACACTACCTACCAGGGCCCGTCCAGCAACACCTTTCCCAAGAGGCCGGCTCATGTCATTCATGTGCCGGACCACAATCCAGGTAAGGCCCGGTCTGTTTGGTGCAGAGCGAACGCAGCTCTGTTAGCGCTGTGTTATGTTGTGTGTGCAGCCTTGGCATTTGGGCCATTTTCTGGACTTTTTGGGTCCAAAGAATTTTGCTCTCTTCATATTTGTTCAGGAAATTTGCTCTCTTTTCGCCTGATCTTACCGACATTGTAGTTAAAATATAATTCAATTTTTCTCACAAGGATTTAATATCTATCACAAATCAGGATTTTTTAACTTTCCAAGTAAAATAATTAAAACAAAAATGAAAATCTTAACTTCCTGACAATACAATTTTACTCTCCACCTATGGATTTGTACTCTCCGGGACCAGGTCATGAAATGAAAAATCCAACACTGTGTGTGTGTGTCAGTGTCAGTGTCAGTGTCAGTGTCAGTGATTGCAGTATGCAGTGTACTGTTTCGTTGTTTGTCAAAGTCATCGCGCCGCATTGTGTCAACTAGCATTATTGTACAATGGAGGATCTTGAAATCGTTTGAAGCGTGCTCTGAATCGGAAATTTATCATGGCGTTCTGCTTTCGAGGGTCTACTGTGTGCGCATTGGTCGCGTCATTCAGTTCACTTCCCATCGACCTTGTCTCGTACCTCTAGCGATGCAGTGCGTAGCTTTACCGGGTACCTAGCAGCCCGCCATCCCTCCTGTCCCTGTAACAAGCCCGATCCCCCGAACATTCAAAGCAAACGTCTCCAGCATGCCGCTGTCTGTCGGCTCCGTGGCGAGCTCCCGCTCCTTCGCTAGCTCCCGGTTCGCGAGCACTCGCTCGCCGGGCAGCCTACGGTCCCGGGGCAACTCTCGCTCCCCGGGCAGCACGCGCTCGGCTCTGACCGCCTCGAGTCGGCCGACCGGACCGCGCCGCGAGGCCACCTTCACCAGCGTAGACAGCAGCGGCGGCTCCGGCGGCGAGTCAGCCGGGTCTCTGGCCAGCGTGCCGAGCTCGCGCGGCCGCCGCCGGCTCAGCTGGCGTCGCTCGCCCTCGGTGAAGCGACTGGACACTGCTGCTGAACGCCCGCTCTCGCCGGCAGCACGCTGGAATCATATCGACGATCTGGACACGTTCTTCACACGCGTCTACCAGTACCACCAGCAGCACGGCTTCCTCTGCATGATGACGCGCCAGTGCCTGGAGCTGTTCCAGTTCTTCTTCGTCGTCACGTTCTCGCTGTTTCTCGTCACCTGCGTCGATTATAATCGTCTTTTCAAGTGAGTGGACGCCCGCTATTTGGGGACTATAATCGTCTTTTCAAGTGCGTGGAGGCCCGCTATTTGGACTATAATCGTCTTTTCAAGTGAGTGGAGGCCCGCTATTTGGACTATAATCGTCTTTTCAAGTGAGTGAACGCCCGCTATTTGGGGTGACCTGGTTTTGGTATGCTGAGTTACGGATGGGTAAGGGTGTTGACTGTTGGTATGCCTAGCATACATTATTTGCTTGTGTTTTGAGATTAGGCTGTTATGTGTGGCATAGATACATGCATACTTGTGGCTACGGTCCGTGCCCAAGTTAACGGCATCAGCAGCGCTATCATTTAATAAAGACTCCGTAAAGCTTTCCAATTCCACACTGTCGACAATGGTATTTTGATCGTGCAACTTTATGAATGAGTGCGTTCTCGATGAATAGTGACCTTTGTAAGGTATCTGATGTTATATAACGTCTTTGTCCAATGTCCGTGTGACATCGCGAACTCCTGGCCAGGAGCGCCATATGTCCCTGTATCTACTCCGGTCATCACCTATAGCTTGCTATGTCACTTCTGTATAGGATATATCTTCCTACATCCCTGTACATCCTATAAATCACCCCCTCCTTCCTACCCCTACAGTCTACACCCTGTCCCACACCTCCGTATCCGTGCCGGGATGCGACAGCTGCGCGGTGTGTCCCGCGCTGCCCTCCTCTGCGTGGTGTCCCGCACTGCCCTCCTCTGCGCGGTGTGTCCCGCGCTGCCCTCCTCTGCGCGGTGTGTCCCGCGCTACCCTCCTCTGCGCGGTGTGTCCCGCGCTGCCCTCCTCTGCGCGGTGTGTCCCGCGCTGCCCTCCTCTGCGCGGTGTGTCCCGCGCTGCCCTCCTCTGCGCGGTGTGTCCCGCGCTGCCCTCCTCTGCGCGGTGTGTCCCGCGCTGCCCTTCTCTGCGCGGTGTGTCCCGCGCTGCCCTCCTCTGCGCGGTGTGTCCCGCGCTGCCCGCCTCTGCGCGGTGTGTCCCGCGCTGCCCTCCTCTGCGCGATGTGTCCCGCGCTACCCTCCTCTGCGCGGTGTGTCCCGCGCTGCCCTTCTCTGCGCGGTGTGTCCCGCGCTGCCCTCCTCTGCATGGTGTGTCCCGCGCTGCCCTCCTCTGCGCGCTGTGTCCCGCGCTGCCCTCCTCTGCGCGGTGTGTCCCGCGCTGCCCTCCTCTGCGTGGTGTGTCCCGCGCTGCCCTCCTCTGCGTGGTGTGTCCCGCACTGCCCTCCTCTGCGTGGTGTGTCCCGCGCTGCTCTCCTCTGCGTGGTGTGTCCCGCGCTGCCCTTCTCTGCGCGGTGTGTCCCGCGCTGCCCTCCTCTGCGTGGTGTGTCCCGCGCTGCCCTCCTCTGCGTGGTGTGTCCCGCACTGCCCTCCTCTGCGTGGTGTGTCCCGCACTGCCCTCCTCTGCGCGGTGTGTCCCGCGCTGCCCTCCTCTGCGTGGTGTGTCCCGCACTGCCCTCCTCTGCGTGGTGTGTCCCGCGCTGCCCTCCTCTGCGTGGTGTGTCCCGCGCTGCCCTCCTCTGCGCGGTGTGTCCCGCGCTGCCCGCCTCTGCGTGGTGTGTCCCGCGCTGCCCTCCTCTGCGCGATGTGTCCCGCGCTACCCTCCTCTGCGTGGTGTGTCCCGCGCTGCCCTTCTCTGCGCGGTGTGTCCCGCGCTGCCCTCCTCTGCGCGGTGTGTCCCGCGCTGCCCTCCTCTGCGTGGTGTGTCCCGCGCTGCCCTCCTCTGCGTGGTGTGTCCCGCGCTGCCCTCCTCTGCGTGGTGTGTCCCGCGCTGCCCTCCTCTGCGCGGTGTGTCCCGCGCTGCCCTCCTCTGCGCGGCGTGTCCCGCGCTGCCCTCCTCTGCGCGGTGTGTCCCGCGCTGCCCTCCTCTGCGCGGTGTGTCCCGCGCTGCCCTCCTCTGCGTGGTGTGTCCCGCGCTGCCCTCCTCTGCGTGGCTGCCGGCGGCGCCTGGTCTGGACACAGCCGGCATGGCGTCACCGTACTCGACTCACCGCCCGCCTGGTGCCGGCAGCCGCAGCGGTGGGCGCGCCAAGACCACCCTGTGGGACGTGCTGATGCCCGCTGGAGAGTGTATGGCCCGCCCGACGGCCGCCGTCGTACTCTGCCTACTCGTGGCGGCCATCTTCTGGCTGCTGAGGCTGGTCAAAGTCGGATACAACTTTGTGCAGTTCTGGGAGATCAAGGTGTTCTTCAACGCGGCACTCGGCATAAGTGATGTGAGTGATTGGGGGAGGGGGCGGGGGAGCGGGAGCGGGAGCGGGAGCGGGAGCGGGAGCGGGAGCGGGAGCGGGAGCGGGAGCGGGAGCGGGAGCGGGAAGTCAAGATTCGGAGATGTGTGGGTGAGAAGGATGTTAGGGTTTAGAGATTTGGCAGGATGGGACGGCGCCGAATGTGTCGCTGGGAAGGCAAGCTGATGTGTCAACGTTGCTGGATGGACTCTATTTCTGGATTTTTGCCATTAAAAGGGATATTGCCACCTCCGGAGGATTTCTAAAAAGCAACTTAAATGAATGGTGGGGATCAACAATCGTGTATGCTCAAGCTCAAACTTGCTCCTGCAGCACCTAAAGCAGGGTATCGGCAATTGTTTTTAAAATTTATTTCTGACGCCAAAACGTTGGTCCAGCTGTGATCAGTATCAGAGCGGCCATCATGAATGTGATTCATGATGGCCGCTCTCATCCAGTTTGGCTGTGAAATAGGCGCCCGCCCAAAGCCGAAGCGTCCGAGTTTGCCGAGACTTACCTTGAAAAGTGTATCTGTGTTATAAGGATTGGTCACAAATCCCTTACGGCCCCAAAGTCGAGCCATAGCCATTCTTGCTGTTTTATTCATGTTTTATTATGAAAGAGGCCATGGTTGTTGAAAATATAATTAATAACTGTATACGCATTTTAATTTTAAAGTGCACCGACGGAATGGTGATGTTGAGTTTGCAATATTCAAAAGCAAACCATAGTCCACAAAGAAGTGATTCTTAATAGTGATGAGGAGACTCCAATTTTACGAATGCTTGGCAATCATGAGTGGTGGAAATGTATTTTTTTTTTATCTAATGGGGGGAGTTCGGGAACACAATTTTATAGGTGAAATCGGACACGCTTAATCTACCGATACACACCAACAACTCCATATTGGCCTGCGAGGTGGCAATATCCCTTTAATGAACTGCCTACCGTTGCATGATAAACTGCCTCCGTAAGAAATACATCACATCTAGTTGAAGTACGTGTAGTGTTACTAGTCGTACATAGCCCAGTATCCATTGTCGTTTTGAAGTGCGTTTTTGTGCTACTAAGTGCACACAGTCCAATGCCCATCTTCATCGCGATGCCCCTGCGCCGTGTCGTGTCACGGTGTGCAGCGTGCCCTCGCGAGCCAGTGACCGGTCTTGCCGTTCCACTCCAAGCCCCGTATGTCGTCCGCTGAGACTTTGTCTGCCTGTGTGTCTCTCACAGTCCGAGCTGGACAACCGTACCTGGTACGAGGTACAGCAGCGACTGCGGGAGGTGCAGCACGAACAGCAGATGTGCATCCACAAGACGGACCTCACAGAACTCGATATCTACAACCGCATTCTGAGGTTCAAGAACTACATGGTGGCGATGGTCAACAAGCAGGTATGGCGTCGTCGGTGCATGGAAGGATGTCACTTCAGTTGCATGGTGAGTGACGTAATACACTGTTTTCGAGGTGATATTTTAGCCACACATGTGGTGGCTTGGAAAGCATACTGTGCGTTATTGCTGAGTTTAGTTGTGTTCTTTTTATTTTATTTGACGGTCAAATTACACTTTACGGTTTCCTTAGTCTCATTGCTAAAAATGGTCCACCCAAACGGAATTTGTATAAACAAAAGCAATGAACTAATCTGTTCACGGCTTGAATTCCACTCCCGTTATACAAACGAAATAGTTCGTATGAAAATTAGCTCCCATTTGAGCTATCTCGATACTGAATCTCATTCTCTTGGAGACTTCCAGTCCGATGCCACAGCGTGTCTCTGCCACGCGGAGTTGTTGACTTTTGGCCGATCCCTGTTCACCGTCTGTTTGTGTGCGTGTGACCTTCGTACGCGCGGCGTAGACTCGAGTCCTTACCAGCAGCTGGCTGGGCAACAGGCCCCAGATAGCTTTGTCCCATCTATCTGGCGCATCTGCCGCGTGTGATTCTGCTGCGTCGGCCGATCGTGTTTGGCACCGTGCCAAGTTACGTGTTTGGTGGCTTTGTCAGTTGACGGTAAACGGAATCTACGGGGGGGGGGGGGGGGAAGGCGGCTGATCAGTTCGGGGCCTGGATGTGAAATAGGCGATCTCGAATCCCCGAACGCAGTTATTTATCGATGTAGTCTCCTTTGATAGCGACACCCACTCCGGCAGTCTTGAACGCCTGCATGCAGATATCCTTCTTATATAACTCTTAATACTTGTACGCTAAAAGCGCCTTATCGACATCAATGAGCCTATCGGAATCGATGTGAACTCCATCGCGCCTTCCGTCCATCTGCTTCGCTGTGTGGACCAATGATGACAGGGTGTGTTGATTGCAAGTGTGACCGGGCTCCACGCGACGCGGCTCGGACTTTGGGGTCGTGATGTCACTGAGCACGTGCGCGGGGTTGAAGTGGTGCTCGGGATAGCTCAGTCAGTCAGTGTGTGGTGTAGGTTCTGTCGGTGGTTATCTCGGACCGGACCGGTCAGGAGGCCACGGGCTGATAGTGCTGCGGAGGCCTGAGAGCGGGACAGGAATGTTTGGTCACGTGGTAACAGCGGCAGCGATTTGACGTAGTGGACTTTGGTCACGTGGTGACTGCGTGCAGTAGATTTATGAACAGCGCTACTAGGCGCCCATGCTATACACTTATTGAACTCGGGTATTAATTATCTTGTGTTGTTTCTTGGAAGCAGTGCTAAAGGCGTCCCTATTTCTGAAACATTCTTACTGCTACGATGTGTTTGTAATGTTTATTGAGTATCTTCTCCATCGGGATCGCAGCAGCAAGCCGGCCCAAAAGGTAGAATTAATGCTGACCGGACTTCTGACCTCACCCGGTAGTGGCAGCCCGGGTTCGAGTCGCTTCGGCGCTCGCTATTTGCCCCTGACTGGGATGGCCTGTGGCCGGTGGCAGCGGTCACACAAGGTCAGTTGAAGTCAGAGGGCGAGGCGGACCGTGTCCAGGTATGTCGGGCACGTACAACTTTCGCTTCTAAATTCTGCCGGACGCCAGGAATTGCTTGAGCGGGTGGTGGGGTCAGGGCCTGCGCAACAAGCTATGCTTAGCGCGGGGCCTGACCTCGGAAATCCATCCATTCAAAAACATTCGGACTAAATTTATCAAACTAAAATAAAGTTTTAAAAAAAAACAATGCTTCTTGTGCCAGGGGTGCCAGTGTTCGATTCCTCGACGATCCCCTCTATATGGACTATGGAGTGGTGTGACCGCCACTTTACAATGGAACACGGTGACCGTTCACGTCATGACCGTAGGAGTTGTGCGGTCATAAAACCGCAATAACAAACAAGTCATTCGCCGGGCAATGGGACCATAGCTTTAGTTGCGGTTTCCAGAGTATAGTTTTACGGGAGTCATGACCTATTAATGTGTTGCAATCTGGCCTACACTTATGTTGTATTGTCTGGTAGATGCCGGTCACTTCAGTGGAAACGTTTGCTATCATGCGCTCTCGGCTTGTGGCAGACTTCAACACGCAAATGGTATGCGAGTTTTTGGTTCAGATAGAAGCTGTTGCCCATCTACATTCTACTGGTTAACGATACGAACAAATATGTGTTCTGTGCTTACGATAGATACCATCAATAACGTTAATTCGGTTTTCTTACAATAAACATCATTACCGTCGATTCATCATATTCAGCAATGCTTTGCATTAGCCTATAATTAAATGATATACTATTCGATGACTAGATGACATTTCAAAATCGCAAAAGCTCATGGCGTGGTGTAGGGGTATGTGCTAGTGCCTCGTATGTTATGCTACGCTGGCTCGTTCTGTTAACCAAGTTTGAGTCTGGTTTAATTCAAGATGCCATAGCCAATCATCTCAGTGCAGCTTATTTCGTGTGCTAGTCAATAGTTTTGTGTGCTAGTCAAAGGCCGGTCCGAAGTTTGTGATGTTCTTCGTTCTGGTGCGTAAATCCGTTCGAAATTGCGCCCGATCTGAACTGTGACGTCACTTGGGTGGCGTTTCAGCCCGTCGTCTGACATCCCTGGGTTTACGACCAGCGGTCGCCTATAAGCTGGCAAATAACTTTGGCGTCGGATGTCGTTTCCTGGACGCGTTTGCCCGTCCACGTCGACGGATGCTCGGTTTATACAGCGCCGCTGTCGACTGGGCGTTCTGACAAGACGTGCCGGGTGCTGTGCTATGCCATTGGAGTGGTGTTATATAACAAGGTGGCAAGTCTGGCGAGTGCCTCCTAGGCAATTTGTCGCAGAATTATGATTGCGAGAGACTGGATTGATTTTTTGTTTGTTTTTATCTTTTCAACATATGCATTGCATTACACTACATTTATCACACGCACGCACCCCTACGCACAAACATGGTGCCGCATCGGCATCTGTGCGACCCGTCGGGCCAAGCCGAAGCGGAGCCCGTATTGGCAAAAAACCGTCCCGGCTCCGGGGAGGTCTGGGGGTTACCGCCCCGGCATGGGAGAGCTGTGGGGTACCTCCCCGACGCGCCAGACAGGCCGCAGGCCGCAGCCCCCGCCCGCACTGCCTCGCGCTTTACATCGCATGGCAGCGCCCCATCGGCCGGCCTGGCCCTACACTGCCTCGCGCTTTACATCGCATGGCAGTGCCCCATCGGCCGGCCGGGCGCGCGACCTGTCAGTCCGTTTGACTGGCGCGCCGCGCGCCCGGCCGACCGACCGGCCCTTGCAAGGGCCGGTCTCAGGTTGGCCCGGTTGGGTAAGGGCGGGGACGCACAAATATGCATACAAAACACAGGCATGCTGCACCACACACATACCGACATTCACCATGACAGCTAAACAACCACAACATGGCCGCCACGGAACCGGAACACCACTGCCTGGATTGATTAGTGTGGGGTGCCACCGGTCGTACGGGATTTAGGCATATTGGTGAGCATTATTTTTTCTGGAGATTGTGTTCATTCATCAATCATCAGCATACGGTAATACAAGTTGGCAAATGATGTGTCTATAAAGATGACATAGAGGAAACATGACCCCTTGCTATGAAAGCGATACATTCACAAATATTCGACGAATTTCATATATGCTTGTTTTAGGAACGAAGCAAAGGCAAATTGCTCGCGTTCTTTGCTTACCGCTTTATATTGTGTCGTCTTTTGGTGACGCATTTTCGCTGTGTCATTGTTGCTGCTCGTATATGTGACGTCACGCCCTTGCTCGGCAGGTGCTGCCGCTGCGGTTCGACGTGCCGTGTCTGGGCGAGGTGGTCTACCTCAGCAAGGGGCTCAAATACAACCTGGAGCTGCTGCTTTTCTGTGAGTGCCTCCGCCGATGACGCTACTGCCGGCCGATTTTACCGGCCGGTTCTGTCCCGTCGCTGGGTTACGCGCAGTGAAGCGAGGAAAATTGTGCACACCGGGCTGATTTTTATATTTTGGTAGGGTGTGGTAATTGGTCATTATAACCTCACAACCCTGTAGACTGCTCTTGTGATGTTAGGAGCAAACACTCATGCCTGAGGAGATGAAATTTTGATCATGACATTTAAACTTTGTTTTCGATATAGTGGTAACTCAATTGGAAATCGATGACCTCGGTTGACCTCATTCGACCTACTTGACCCCGGCAAACTCTGTATCACTTGTCTATATTACTATTTGAGTAAGGTGCGTGTGTATGTATGTATGTATGTATGTATGTATGTATGTATGTATGTATGTATGTATGTATGTATGTATGTATGTATGTATGTATGTATGTATGTATGTATGTATGTATGTATGTATGTATGTATGTATGTATGTATGTATGTATGTATGTATGTATGTATGTGACCATTTTGCAGTTGTGTTCTTTGCTCAGCTGTGCAGCCTAAACTATTGCGAGAAGATGGATGGAATTTGCACACGATCCAGGTGACATTTCAACGACGTGCTGTGTCAAGAAACGGGCTCGCCAGGGTGCATAATTAGCGCGTGGCTCGAGCTGGAAAAACGACTTTTTCTCCATTGTTTTAACACGTGGAAAAACCGGAGCGAAATGTGTGAAAATGCGAAAAATCGCGAAACATGATGCAATCCCAGGTTGATATCTCGGAGACGGGCGGGCGTATGCAATGTGGTTCGGCGAGCAGCGCGTGGCGCGTGCAAAGTAAATGGCTTCACAAACTTAAATCACGCTTTTATGTCGCCCTTCACGATTAAAATTAGTGCTCCGAACCTAGGCTTGAAGAGCTGAAACAAACGTATTTTTGCAGACGAAGGTACCGGCTTTATTATGCATGAAAACCGAAGCTTTCTGTTATATATTTAATAGCTTAAATCGACCTGGAAGATATAGAGTGACCATTTTAGAATATATATTTAATCACACCGCCATATCGTCAACACAGGAGGGTGATAAACGATACAAAATAATACAGCTGCAAAGCGCTATCAATTCTGTCCAATAACCACCCAAACTGTATTCATATTGACAAACATTAAGGTTATAATGACAGTGTGAATATAACGCTCTCGGACCTTATTTTATTGGGCGTAATAAAACATTGCATCAAGCAGTATCTTGCCTTGCCTTGAAAGCCTTGCATCAAGCTATTTAGTCATCGGAGCAATTTGCGTCGGCAAAATCTTGCCATAGTGAAAAGCAAGCTAAGCAAAAAACGAACCTCCGTCGGCGGATACTAAATTGACGCATATTTAAAATCCGAACTCTTTATTGTAAAGCCTACACGAGATTGGTGATGTTCGGAACGAGTAAGGTACGGGAACGGGAACGGGAACGGGAACGGGCTACGGGCTACGGGCTACGGGCTACAGGATACGGGCTACGGGATACGAGAAACGGGATACGGGATACGAGCTATGGGCTACGGGCTACGGGCTACGGGCTACGGGCTACGGGCTACAGGCTACAGGATTCGGGATACGGGATTCACGAACAGGATGCGGGAACGGGGGAACGGGCTACGGGCCACGGGCCACGGGCTATGGGCCATGGGCCACAGGCCACGGGCCACGGACCACGGACCACGGACCACGGACCACGGACCACGGACCACGGGCCACGGGCCACGGGCCACGGGCCACGGGCCACGGGCCACGGGCCACGGGCTACGGGCTACGGGCTAAGGGCCACAGGAACGGGGAACGGACTACGGCAACGGGAAACGGGAACTTGGTTACCTTCGCATTGCGGAGCAAGCGGGCCACACTTGTCTGACCCTGTTTGACTCGTGTGACTTGATTCTGATTCGTCTGTCTCCAGCTGCCCCCCCCCCCCCCTCCCACTGCTCCCTAATTGCTGTCCCCCAACTACTCCCCAGCTACCCCAACTGCTTCCGTCTGACCCCACGTAGCCCCATCTGCTCCCTATCTGACCCCATTTCTGACCCCACCTCCCTTCCGACAGGGGGTCCCGGCTCTCCGTTTGAGAACAACTGGCACCTGAAGGCCGACTACAAGCGGGTCGGCAAGCGGCGTCAGCTGTCCGAGGAGCTGGCCCGCCGCGTCCTCTGGGTCGGCATCATCAACCTGCTGCTCTGCCCGGTCATCCTGCTCTGGCAGGTGCTCTACTGCTTCTACAACTATGCTGAGGTGAGTGGCGCGCGGAGGCGAGGCTCTGTGTCGATGGTCTCGATGGTCTCGTCTTCAGCTGGTGGTGTAATTCAAGGAGTCGGTGACTGGCTGACTGATTGAAGCTGTAGACGTGGAGCGACTGCGGTGTGTGGGTGTAACTGGGTAGTGATTGGGTAGCATTTTAGGTGCCGCTTGGGACAGATCTGAGAGGCGATGTTCATCCAACCAAGCGCGGCTCTGGAGCGGCTGCTGTGGTGATTGACTGACGCTCGAGGTGCCGGGTGGGACAGCGCGGCTCTGGAACGGCTGCTGTGGTGTGTCGGTGGTGATTGACTGACGCTCGAGGTGCCGGGTGGGACAGCGCGGCTCTGGAGCGGCTGCTGTGGTGTGTCGGTGGTGATTGACTGACGCTCGAGGTGCCGGGTGGGACAGCGCGGCTCTAGAGCGGCTGATGTGGTGTGCCGGTGGTGATTGACTGACGCTCGAGGTGCCGGGTGGGACAGCGCGGCTCTGGAGCGGCTGCTGTGGTGATTGACTGACGCTCGAGGTGCCGGGTGGGACAGCGCGGCTCTGGAGCGGCTGCTGTGGTGTGTCGGTGGTGATTGACTGACGCTCGAGGTGCCGGGTGGGACAGCGCGGCTCTGGAGCGGCTGCTGTGGTGATTGACTGACGCTCGAGGTGCCGGGTGGGACAGCGCGGCTCTGGAGCGGCTGCTGTGGTGTGTCGGTGGTGATTGACTGATGCTCGAGGTGCCGGGTGGGACAGCGCGGCTCTGGAGCGGCTGCTGTGGTGATTGACTGACGCTCGAGGTGCCGGGTGGGACAGCGCGGCTCTGGAGCGGCTGCTGTGGTGTGTCGGTGGTGATTGACTGACGCTCGAGGTGCCGGGTGGGACAGCGCGGCTCTGGAGCGGCTGCTGTGGTGTGTCGGTGGTGATTGACTGACGCTCGAGGTGCCGGATGGGACAGCGCGGCTCTGGAGCGGCTGCTGTGGTGATTGACTGACGCTCGAGGTGCCGGGTGGGACAGCGCGGCTCTGGAGCGGCTGCTGTGGTGTGTCGGTGGTGATTGACTGACGCTCGAGGTGCCGGGTGGGACAGCGCGGCTCTGGAGCGGCTGCTGTGGTGATTGACTGACGCTCGAGGTGCCGGGTGGGACAGCGCGGCTCTGGAGCGGCTGCTGTGGTGTGTCGGTGGTGATTCCTGCAACACTGCCTGAGCTGTCTTCGGCGCTGCAACGGATGGGCAGTTCTCACGCGTCCGGTGACGATGGGGTCACCATACAGATGTTGAGAATGACATTTCCAGCAGTCGGACCGCACCTACTCAGTGTAGTCAACAGCTCTCTGACTACTGGTCGGGTACCACCAAAGTGGAAAACAGCGACTATAGTGCCTACCTTCAAGTCGGGGGATCGCAAGGAACCTAGCAACTACAGGCCTATATCTATTGTGTCCGTATTAGGCAAACTATGTGAGCGCATCGTTTGTACCCAACTGGAGACATTTTTGCACGATAATCATATATTGTGCCAACACCAATACGGCTTCCGTCAGGGTCACTCGACAGAACTTGCTATGTTGGACACGATCACCTATGTAACTCGCCAGATTGATGAAGGTCGTATAGCCACGCTGGTGACAGCTGATACTTCCAAGGCTTTTGATAGTGTACGACATGACATGCTCTTAGAAAAACTAGGATGGTATGGTATTGATAGGCACTGGTTCGAGGACTGGTTATCGGGTCGCTCCCAGACTGTTCGGGGCTGTTCATCTGTACCGATGCCTGTGACACACGGTGTTGTTCAGGGTTCGGTGCTGGGACCAGTGCTTTTCGTTATGTTCACAAACGACTTTACATCACACATCACTGGTGGTAAGGTAGTTTTGTACGCTGACGATGCCCAGTTTATTGATTCAGACGAACCCAAGAACGTTGACGCTCTTAAGGCCAGGATTGAAAACACCTTGGATACTGCTCTCACCTGGTTCACGCAGAATAGTTTGAAAATCAATCCCTCAAAAACGGAGTTCCTTCTGTTCAAAACGCGAAGAAGGAAGACCCAAGATTTTACCATCCGTTTCAGCGACCATGTCTTGGACGGTGCTACTAAGATTAAAGTACTTGGCGTCGTACTAGACCCTGTACTGACATGGGAGCACCATATATCCATGGTTGTACAGCGTTGTAACAATGTTCTGGTTGGCATGGCCAAGATACGCTCCAAATTACCTCGTAACCTCAGGGCTTTTCTTATTGAGACGCTGGTCTTCCCATTGATGAGGTATTGTGCTTGCGTCTGGGGAGGAGCGTGTGCCAAACAGCGAGATCGGCTTCAAAAGGTCGTACATTTCGCGGTGCGTATTGTTACGAACCTGAAGAAGTACGACCACGTCACCGCAGCGCTGACCGAGCTGGGCTGGCCGTCTGTTGAAAGTATGATCCAAACCTGCGATGTCACGCTACTGAACAGACTTATGAGCAGGGAATACGCCCCGCCTGCCTTAGCTAACCTACTCACCTACCGATGTCAGGTGACAGACTGCGTAACACGCTCAGCAGCGGCACCGCTCTTACAGCTACCGCTGATAAGAACCGAACTGCAGCGCCGGTCTTTCGGTTATAGGGCCCTACAGAACTGGAACAAACAGTACACCCCGCCCTACCACCACAAGTCTGATAACTAGGGTGTGGTAGTAATATGGTCTACAGATGGCAATGACTGTTGTTAGGGTGTCACAATATGAGAAAACGTGTGTTGTTTCATGATAAGTGTATACTGTATAGTGTTGTGTATCATGTATTATGTGACTGAACATAGAATAGCCAGTTTTCTGGATATGTTCAGAATATATCTGATTCTGATCTGATTCTGATTCTGATTGACTGATGCTCGAGGTGCCGGGTGGGACAGCGCGGCTCTGGAGCGGCTGTTGTGGTGTGTCGGTGGTGATTGACTGACGCTCGAGGTGCCGGGTGGGACAGCGCGGCTCTGGAGCGGCTGCTGTGGTGTGTCGGTGGTGATTGACTGACGCTCGAGGTGCCGGGTGGGACAGCGCGGCTCTAGAGCGGCTGATGTGGTGTGTCGGTGGTGATTGACTGACGCTCGAGGTGCCGGGTGGGACAGCGCGGCTCTAGAGCGGCTGATGTGGTGTGTCGGTGGTGATTGACTGACGCTCGAGGTGCCGGGTGGGACAGCGCGGCTCTAGAGCGGCTGATGTGGTGTGTCGGTGGTGATTGACTGACGCTCGAGGTGCCGGGTGGGACAGCGCGGCTCTGGAGCGGCTGATGTGGTGTGCCGGTGGTGATTGACTGACGCTCGAGGTGCCGGGTGGGACAGCGCGGCTCTGGAGCGGCTGCTGTGGTGTGTCGGTGGTGATTGACTGACGCTCGAGGTGCCGGGTGGGACAGCGCGGCTCTAGAGCGGCTGATGTGGTGTGTCGGTGGTGATTGACTGACGCTCGAGGTGCCGGGTGGGACAGCGCGGCTCTGGAGCGGCTGATGTGGTGTGCCGGTGGTGATTGACTGACGCTCGAGGTGCCGGGTGGGACAGCGCGGCTCTGGAGCGGCTGCTGTGGTGTGTCGGTGGTGATTGACTGACGCTCGAGGTGCCGGATGGGACAGCGCGGCTCTGGAGCGGCTGCTGTGGTGTGTCGGTGGTGATTGACTGACGCTCGAGGTGCCGGATGGGACAGCGCGGCTCTGGAGCGGCTGCTGTGGTGTGTCGGTGGTGATTGACTGACGCTCGAGGTGCCGGATGGGACAGCGCGGCTCTGGAGCGGCTGCTGTGGTGTGTCGGTGGTGATTGACTGACGCTCGAGGTGCCGGATGGGACAGCGCGGCTCTGGAGCGGCTGCTGTGGTGTGTCGGTGGTGATTGACTGACGCTCGAGGTGCCGGATGGGACAGCGCGGCTCTGGAGCGGCTGCTGTGGTGTGTCGGTGGTGATTGACTGACGCTCGAGGTGCCGGATGGGACAGCGCGGCTCTGGAGCGGCTGCTGTGGTGTGTCGGTGGTGATTGACTGACGCTCGAGGTGCCGGATAGGACAGCGCGGCTCTGGAGCGGCTGCTGTGGTGATTGACTGATGCTCGAGGTGCCGGGTGGGACAGCGCGGCTCTGGAGCGGCTGCTGTGGTGTGTCGGTGGTGATTGACTGACGCTCGAGGTGCCGGGTGGGACAGCGCGGCTCTGGAGCGGCTGCTGTGGTGTGTCGGTGGTGATTGACTGACGCTCGAGGTGCCGGATGGGACAGCGCGGCTCTGGAGCGGATGCTGTGGTGATTGACTGACGCTCGAGGTGCCGGGTGGGACAGCGCGGCTCTGGAGCGGCTGCTGTGGTGTGTCGGTGGTGATTGACTGACGCTCGAGGTGCCGGGTGGGACAGCGCGGCGTCTCGGCGGTCCGACTGCGACCCGGCGTCGCCACAGAGACTGTACCCGGCGGCGCCACAGAGACTGTACCCGGCGCCGCCACAGAGACTGTGCCCGGCGGCGCCACAGAGACTGTACCCGGCGGCGCCACAGAGACTGTACCCGGCGGCGCCACAGAAACTGTAATGGGACGAGACTTCTGTGCAGCGCCCCGAATGGCTATTGATCGTCCCGTATGGCCGGTATTGTCACCTTAACTGGTCTGTGGACCGAGCTATCTGTGCGGGAGCATCGCCTGGTTCTGGTTCTGTTTCACGGAAGCGGCAACGTTAGACGTCTGGCAAAGTTGCCAGTGTTTGGCCTGTTCGGTCACGATGGTGACCAATGTAGGTCGCTTCGCCATAACGTTACGCAGTGTCATAGATTCGTAGTCCATACCCGAGCAATATTTTTACCTTTGACACTTCCGAAAATGTCAACTCAGGAAAAGATATTCGGTAAGGCCTGACTCAGCACCAAATATTCTGTCGCCAAATATCTCCACAATATTCTGCCGGTGTAGTTGTTGCCGATGAAGGCTTAGCTGTGCCGGTGGACGGCATAGTTACGTGCACTGCGGCACTGCGTGGTGTGCACTGCGGCACTGCGCGGTGTGCACTGCGGCACTGCGTGGTGTGCACTGCGGCACTGCGCGGTGTGCACTGCGGCACTGCGCGGTGTGCACTGCGGCACTGCGCGGTGTGCACTGCGGCACTGCGTGGTGTGCACTGCGGCACTGCGCGGTGTGCACTGCGGCACTGCGTGGTGTGCACTGCGGCACTGCGCGGTGTGCACTGTGTGTGTAACTGCAGCATGTATGCGACTGTGTGCTGTTGCTGTGTTTCAACTGATCCAGTGTATCTCACGGCGTGTAGTGTAGGCGTTACCGTACATTGTCGGCCCGTATTTCCAGCTGATGAAGCGTGAGCCGGGCTCCCTGGGGATGCGTCGCTGGTCTCTGTACGGCCGATTCTTCCTCCGGCACTTCAACGAGCTGGACCATGAGCTGAAGGCGCGCCTCAACATGGGCTACAAGGTGTCCAACAAGTACCTGGACTCGTTCACCACACCCTTCACCGAGATCATTGCACAGTGAGTCACCGAATCCCTTCACCGAAATCGTGCCTTCTCCCAGCGGGTGTACTCAGTTTAGAGAGAGAACACAGCCACCGTTGGGCGGTCGAGCTGGATTAGTTGTTGGAGTGATGGTTCAGCCCAGTAGGTATACCGGTAAAGCGCTGGCGTGGCTTAGGGTAGATCTCGATTATCTGTCCGAGTCTGTGCGCTGCTGGAAGTAGCGTCCGGAGCCTAATGTGTGATGGAACTGTCAAGTGTCGATCACATGTCAGATCATTGTCCGTTCGTGTTTGCCTCGCCAGACTGAGCAGAGGCGTCCGGCTGCCACAAGGCAATGGCCGACACTGTGTGCTCATGCCGGCGTATTCAGCCGTGCCGATACGGCTGGTTTTACCCAGTATTACCATCAGCAGTCATAAATCCGTCAGATCGGGGTCCATGGTACCAACTACCGAGACATTATCTGTGTGCGACATCGCCAGCCATGAATTCGCCAGATAGGGTCTAACATATCCTCCCTGTCCGTTTGTGTAATGGTGGTTAACCAGTGGTGCATAACATACTGTAAATATCCAATGTCCATGTGTGTTTTTTCGTGTTTTTTTTTGTAGTAGCGTGCTCCGAATGTTTCCGAAACCGTGCATCACCTAATGGTGCTCGCCGCCTGGTCGCTCTCGACAGAAACGTGATGTTTGTCTCCGGCGCTCTGCTGGCGGTGCTGCTCGGACTGACCATCTACGACGAGGACGTCATCACAGTGGAGCACGTGCTGACGCTCATGACGCTGCTCGGAGGACTGGTGGCCGTCTGCAGGTCGGTCGGGGGATGACGGATGACGTGCTGTAGGCGCGGGGCGGAGCGTTTGCATTAGCCAGTGACGTGATCCGCGTTGTCTTGAAGTGTTGACTGTTCGGTTGCGGTTGTGGCTTCGTTGAAACTCACTGAATCGTCTGGCCAGCTACTGTGCTTGCTGTAGCAGTAACTGGGACGGGGGGTAACAAATCCACGAGATATAGCTACGCAATGAACGACCGAAAGTGTTCAATTCGTGCAATGACCATTCATTTTTTTTTGTATTCTCACATGTGTTATATTACACCTGGTTGCTGCTTGTATATGTCATACGCTGCCAGATTTGGCAGCGCTGCCACTTGGCAACACTTACACACTTAATACTGAATTATTTGTCGTTGACTGTTTATTTATCGGCAGGGTGTTTATCGCCGACGAGAACCTGGTGTTTGCTCCTGAGCAGCTGATGGCGGCGGTGTTGGCGCACGTTCACTACATGCCGGACCACTGGCGCGGCCAGGCGCACACGGCTCGGGTGATGCAGGAGTTCAGCCAGATGTTCCAGCTGAAGGCCGTGAGTGGGGCTGGCAGGCGACTGGCGGACGCGGTGGTGTGCTGTGTGTCTGGCTGTGGTTTGCTGTGGGACATTGTGCGATGCATCGGGACGCTATGGGATACATTGGGACGCCGTGGCCTGCTCTAGTTTGCTGTGATGCGCTGTGGCTTGTTCTTGTGATCTGTTGTGGTGTGATGTTGACTGCTGTGATCTACTGTGGTCTGCTGTGATCTGCTGTGATCTGTTGTGATCTGTTGTGGTGTGATGTTGACTGCTGTGATCTACTGTGGTCTGCTGTGATCTGCTGTGATCTGTTGTGGTGTGATGTTGACTGCTGTGATCTACTGTGGTCTGCTGTGATCTGCTGTGATCTGCTGTGGTCTGCTTTGGTCTGCTGTGGTCTGCTGTGGTCTGCTGTGATCTGCTGCAGTCTGCTGCAGTCTGCTGCAGTCTGCTGTGGTCTGCTACAGTCTGCTGTGGTCTGCTACAGTCTGCTACAGTCTGCTACAGTCTGCTACAGTCTGATACAGTTTGCTACAGTTTGCTACAGTTTGCTACAGTCTGCTACAGTCTGCTACAGTCTGATACAGTCTGCTACAGTCTGCTACAGTCTGCTACAGTCTGCTACAGTCTGCTACAGTCTGCTACAGTCTGCTACAGTCTGCTACAGTCTGCTACAGTCTGCTACAGTCTGCTACAGTCTGCTACAGTCTGCTACAGTCTGCTACAGTCTGCTACAGTCTGCTACAGTCTGCTACAGTCTGCTACAGTCTGCTACAGTCTGCTACAGTCTGCTACAGTCTGCTACAGTCTGCTACAGTCTGCTACAGTCTGCTACAGTCTGCTACAGTCTGCTACAGTCTGCTACAGTCTGCTACAGTCTGCTACAGTCTGCTACAGTCTGCTACAGTCTGCTACAGTCTGCTACAGTCTGCTACAGTCTGCTACAGTCTGCTACAGTCTGCTACAGTCTGCTACAGTCTGCTACAGTCTGCTACAGTCTGCTACAGTCTGCTACAGTCTGCTACAGTCTGCTACAGTCTGCTACAGTCTGCTACAGTCTGCTACAGTCTGCTACAGTCTGCTACAGTCTGCTACAGTCTGCTGTGGTCTGCTGTGGTCTGCTACAGTCTGCTGTGGTCTGCTACAGTCTGATGTGGTCTGCTGTGGTCTGCTGTGGTCTGCTGTGGTCTGCTGTGGTCTGCTGTGGTCTGCTGTGGTCTGCTGTGGTCTGCTGTGGTCTGCTGTAGTCTGCTGTGGTCTGCTGTGGTCTGCTGTGGTCTGCTAGACTGTTGTGGTCTGCTGTGGTCTGCTGTGGTCTGTTGTGGTCTGTTGTGGTCTGCTGTGGTCTGTTGTAGTCTGCTGTGGTCTGCTGTGGTCTGCTTTGATCTGTGGTCTGCTGTGGTCTGCTAGACTGTTGTGGTCTGCTGTGGTCTGCTGTGGTCTGCTACAGTCTGCTGTGGTCTGCTGTGGTTTGCTATGATTTGCTGTGGTCTGCTGTGGTCTGCTGTGGTCTGCTGTGGTCTGCTGTGGTCTGCTGTGGTCTGATGTGGTCTGATGTGGTCTGCTGTGATCTGCTGTGGTCTGATGTGGTCTGATGTGGTCTGATGTGGTCTGCTGTAGTCTGCTGTAGTCTGCTACAGTCTGCTGTGATATGCTGTGATATGCTGTGATATGCTGTGATCTGCTGTGGTCTGCTACAGTCTGCTGTGGTCTGCTGTGGTCTGCTGTGATCTGCTGTGATCTGCTGTGGTCTGCTGTGATCTGCTGTGGTCTGCTGTGGTCTGCTACAGTCTGCTGTGGTCTGCTGTGGTCTGCTGTGGTCTGCTGTGGTCTGCTAGAGTCTGCTATGGTCTGCTGTGGTGTGTTGTGGTCTGATGTGGTCTGCAATACTGTTGTGGTCTGCTGTGGTCTGCTGTGGTCTGCTGTGGTCTGCTGTGGTCTGTTGTGGTCTGTTGTGGTCTGTTGTGGTCTGCTGTGGTCTGCTGTGGTCTGCTACAGTCTGCTGTGATCTGCTGTGGTCTGCTAGACTGTTGTGGTCTGCTGTGATCTGCTGTGGTCTGCTGTGGTCTGCTGTGGTCTGCTGTGGTCTGCTAGACTGTTGTGGTCTGCTGTGGTCTGTTGTGATCTGCTGTGGTCTGCTGTGGTCTGCTGTGGTCTACTGTGGTCTGCTGTGGTCTGCTGTGATCTGCTGTGGTCTGCTGTGGTCTGCTGTGGTCTGCTGTGGTCTGCTGTGGTCTGCTGTGGTCTGCTGTGGTCTGCTGTGATCTGCTGTGATCTGCTGTGGGTATGCTGTGGTCTGCTGTGATCTGCTGTGGTCTCCTGTGGTCTGCTGTGGTCTGCTGTGATCTGCTGTGATCTGCTGTGATCTGCTGTGATATGCTGTGGTCTGCTGTGGTCTGCTGTGGTCTGCTGTGATCTGCTGTGATCTGCTGTGATCTGCTGTGGTCTGCTGTGGTCTGCTGTGATCTGCTGTGATCTGCTGTGATCTGCTGTGGTCTGCTGTGGTCTGCTGTGGTCTGCTGTGGTCTGCTGTGGTCTGCTGTGGTCTGCTGTGGTCTGCTGTGGTCTGCTGTGGTCTGCTGTGGTCTGCTGTGGTCTGCTGTGGTCTGCTGTGGTCTGCTGTGGTCTGCTGTGGTCTGCTGTGGTCTGCTGTGGTCTGCTGTGGTCTGCTGTGGTCTGCTGTGGTCTGCTGTGGTCTGCTGTGGTCTGCTGTGGTCTGCTGTGGTCTGCTGTGGTCTGCTGTGGTCTGCTGTGGTCTGCTGTGGTCTGCTGTGGTCTGCTGTGGTCTGCTGTGGTCTGCTACAGTCTGCTGTGGTCTGCTGTGGTCTGCTGTGGTCTGTTGTGGTCTGTTGTGGTCTGCTGTGGTCTGCTGTGGTCTGCTGTGGTCTGCTGTGGTCTGCTGTGGTCTGCTGTGGTCTGCTGTGGTCTGCTGTGGTCTGCTGTGGTCTGCTGTGGTCTGCTGTGGTCTGCTGTGGTCTGCTGTGGTCTGCTGTGGTCTGCTGTGGTCTGCTGTGGTCTGCTGTGGTCTGCTGTGGTCTGCTGTGGTCTGCTGTGGTCTGCTGTGGTCTGCTGTGGTCTGCTGTGGTCTGCTGTGGTCTGCTGTGGTCTGCTGTGGTCTGCTGTGGTCTGCTGTGGTCTGCTGTGGTCTGCTGTGGTCTGCTGTGGTCTGCTGTGGTCTGCTGTGGTCTGCTGTGGTCTGCTGTGGTCTGCTGTGGTCTGCTGTGGTCTGCTGTGGTCTGCTGTGGTCTGCTGTGGTCTGCTGTGGTCTGCTGTGGTCTGCTGTGGTCTGCTGTGGTCTGCTGTGGTCTGCTGTGGCCTGCTGTGGTCTGCTGTGGTCTGCTGTGGTCTGCTGTGGTCTGCTGTGGTCTGCTGTGGTCTGCTGTGGTCTGCTGTGGTCTGCTGTGGTCTGCTGTGGTCTGCTGTGGTCTGCTGTGGTCTGCTGTGGTCTGCTGTGGTCTGCTGTGGTCTGCTGTGGTCTGCTGTGGTCTGCTGTGGTCTTCTGTGGTCTGCTGTGGTCTGCTGTGGTCTGTTGTGGTCTGTTGTGGTCTGTTGTAGTCTGCTGTGGTCTGCTGTGGTCTGCTTTGATCTGTGGTCTGCTGTGGTCTGCTAGACTGTTGTGGTCTGCTGTGGTCTGCTGTGGTCTGCTACAGTCTGCTGTGGTCTGCTGTGGTCTGCTGTGGTTTGCTATGATTTGCTGTGGTCTGCTGTGGTCTGCTGTGGTCTGCTGTGGTCTGATGTGGTCTGCTGTGATCTGCTGTAGTCTGCTGTAGTCTGCTACAGTCTGCTGTGATCTGCTGTGATATGCTGTGATATGCTGTGATATGCTGTGATCTGCTGTGGTCTGCTACAGTCTGCTGTGGTCTGCTGTGGTCTGCTGTGGTCTGCTGTGATCTGCTGTGATCTGCTGTGGTATGCTGTGATCTGCTGTGGTCTGCTGTGGTCTGCTACAGTCTGCTGTGGTCTGCTGTGGTCTGCTGTGGTCTGCTGTGGTCTGCTGTGGTCTGCTGTGGTCTGCTAGAGTCTGCTATGGTCTGCTGTGGTGTGTTGTGGTCTGATGTGGTCTGCAATACTGTTGTGGTCTGCTGTGGTCTGCTGTGGTCTGCTGTGGTCTGTTGTGGTCTGTTGTGGTCTGCTGTGGTCTGCTGTGGTCTGCTACAGTCTGCTGTGATCTGCTGTGGTCTGCTAGACTGTTGTGGTCTGCTGTTATCTGCTGTGGTCTGCTGTGGTCTGCTGTGGGCTGCTGTGGTCTGCTGTGGTCTGCTGTGGTCTGCTAGACTGTTGTGGTCTGCTGTGGTCTGTTGTGATCTGCTGTGATCTGCTGTGGTCTGCTGTGGTCTGCTGTGGTCTGCTGTGGTCTGCTGTGATCTGCTGTGGTCTGCTGTGGTCTGCTGTGGTCTGCTGTGGTCTGCTGTGATCTGCTGTGATCTGCTGTGGGTATGCTGTGGTCTGCTGTGATCTGCTGTGGTCTCCTGTGGTCTCCTGTGGTCTGCTGTGATCTGCTGTGATCTGCTGTGATCTGCTGTGATCTGCTGTGATCTGCTGTGATCTGCTGTGGTCTGCTGTGGTCTGCTGTGGTCTGCTGTGGTCTGCTGTGATCTGCTGTGATCTGCTGTGGTCTGCTGTGGTCTGCTGTGGTCTGCTGTGGTCTGCTGTGGTCTGCTGTGGTCTGCTGTGGTCTGATGTGGTCTGCTGTGGTCTGCTGTGGTCTGCTGTGGTCTGCTGTGGTCTGCTGTGGTCTGCTGTGGTCTGCTGTGGTCTGCTGTGGTCTGCTGTGGTCTGCTGTGGTCTGCTGTGGTCTGCTGTGGTCTGCTGTGGTCTGCTGTGGTCTGCTGTGGTCTGCTGTGGTCTGCTGTGGTCTGCTGTGGTCTGCTGTGGTCTGCTGTGGTCTGCTGTGGTCTGCTGTGGTCTGCTGTGGTCTGCTGTGGTCTGCTGTGGTCTGCTGTGGTCTGCTGTGGTCTGCTGTGGTCTGCTGTGGTCTGCTGTGGTCTGCTGTGGTCTGCTGTGGTCTGCTGTGGTCTGCTGTGGTCTGCTGTGGTCTGCTGTGGTCTGCTGTGGTCTGCTGTGGTCTGCTGTGGTCTGCTGTGGTCTGCTGTGGTCTGCTGTGGTCTGCTGTGGTCTGCTGTGGTCTGCTGTGGTCTGCTGTGGTCTGCTGTGGTCTGCTGTGGTCTGCTGTGGTCTGCTGTGGTCTGCTGTGGTCTGCTGTGGTCTGCTGTGGTCTGCTGTGGTCTGCTGTGGTCTGCTGTGGTCTGCTGTGGTCTGCTGTGGTCTGCTGTGGTCTGCTGTGGTCTGCTGTGGTCTGCTGTGGTCTGCTGTGGTCTGCTGTGGTCTGCTGTGGTCTGCTGTGGTCTGCTGTGGTCTGCTGTGGTCTGCTGTGGTCTGCTGTGGTCTGCTGTGGTCTGCTGTGGTCTGCTGTGGTCTGCTGTGGTCTGCTGTGGTCTGCTGTGGTCTGCTGTGGTCTGCTGTGGTCTGCTAGACTGTTGTGGTCTGCTGTGGTCTGTTGTGATCTGCTGTGATCTGCTGTGGTCTGCTGTGGTCTGCTGTGGTCTGCTGTGGTCTGCTGTGATCTGCTGTGGTCTGCTGTGGTCTGCTGTGGTCTGCTGTGATCTGCTGTGATCTGCTGTGGGTATGCTGTGGTCTGCTGTGATCTGCTGTGGTCTCCTGTGGTCTCCTGTGGTCTCCTGTGATCTGCTGTGATCTGCTGTGATCTGCTGTGATCTGCTGTGATCTGCTGTGATCTGCTGTGATCTGCTGTGATCTGCTGTGGTCTGCTGTGGTCTGCTGTGGTCTGCTGTGATCTGCTGTGGTCTGCTGTGGTCTGCTGTGGTCTGCTGTGGTCTGCTGTGGTCTGCTGTGGTCTGCTGTGGTCTGCTGTGGTCTGCTGTGGTCTGCTGTGGTCTGCTGTGGTCTGCTGTGGTCTGCTGTGGTCTGCTGTGGTCTGCTGTGGTCTGCTGTGGTCTGCTGTGGTCTGCTGTGGTCTGCTGTGGTCTGCTGTGGTCTGCTGTGGTCTGCTGTGGTCTGCTGTGGTCTGCTGTGGTCTGCTGTGGTCTGCTGTGGTCTGCTGTGGTCTGCTGTGGTCTGCTGTGGTCTGCTGTGGTCTGCTGTGGTCTGCTGTGGTCTGCTGTGGTCTGCTGTGGTCTGCTGTGGTCTGCTGTGGTCTGCTGTGGTCTGCTGTGGTCTGCTGTGGTCTGCTGTGGTCTGCTGTGGTCTGCTGTGGTCTGCTGTGGTCTGCTGTGGTCTGCTGTGGTCTGCTGTGGTCTGCTGTGGTCTGCTGTGGTCTGCTGTGGTCTGCTGTGGTCTGCTGTGGTCTGCTGTGGTCTGCTGTGGTCTGCTGTGGTCTGCTGTGGTCTGCTGTGGTCTGCTGTGGTCTGCTGTGGTCTGCTGTGGTCTGCTGTGGTCTGCTGTGGTCTGCTGTGGTCTGCTGTGGTCTGCTGTGGTCTGCTGTGGTCTGCTGTGGTCTGCTGTGGTCTGCTGTGGTCTGCTGTGGTCTGCTGTGGTCTGCTGTGGTCTGCTGTGGTCTGCTGTGGTCTGCTGTGGTCTGCTGTGGTCTGCTGTGGTCTGCTGTGGTCTGCTGTGGTCTGCTGTGGTCTGCTGTGGTCTGCTGTGGTCTGCTGTGGTCTGCTGTGGTCTGCTGTGGTCTGCTGTGGTCTGCTGTGGTCTGCTGTGATCTGCTGTGATCTGCTGTGATCTGCTGTGATCTGCTGTGATCTGCTGTGATCTGCTGTGATCTGCTGTGATCTGCTGGGATCTGCTGGGATCTGCTGGGATCTGCTGGGATCTGCTGGGATCTGCTGGGATCTGCTGGGATCTGCTGGGATCTGCTGGGATCTGCTGGGATCTGCTGGGATCTGCTGGGATCTGCTGGGATCTGCTGGGATCTGCTGGGATCTGCTGGGATCTGCTGGGATCTGCTGGGATCTGCTGGGATCTGCTGGGATCTGCTGGGATCTGCTGGGATCTGCTGGGATCTGCTGGGATCTGCTGGGATCTGCTGGGATCTGCTGGGATCTGCTGGGATCTGCTGGGATCTGCTGGGATCTGCTGGGATCTGCTGGGATCTGCTGGGATCTGCTGGGAGTCTGCTGCAGTCTGCTACAGTCTGCTACAGTCTGCTACAGTCTGCTACAGTCTGCTACAGTCTGTTGTGGTCTGTTGTAGTCTGCTGTGGTCTGCTGTGGTCTGCTGTGGTCTGCTGTGGTCTGCTGTGGTCTGCTGTGGTCTGCTGTGGTCTGCTGTGGTCTGCTACAGTCTGCTACAGTCTGCTACAGTCTGCTGTGGTCTGCTAGACTGTTGTGGTCTGTTGTGGTCTGCTGTGGTCTGCTGTGATCTGCTGTGGTCTGCTGTGGTCTGCTGTGGTCTGCTACAGTCTGCTACAGTCTGCTACAGTCTGCTACAGTCGGCTACAGTCTGCTGTGATCTGCTGTGATCTGCTGTGATCTGCTGTGATCTGCTGTGATCTGCTGTGATCTGCTGTGATCTGCTGTGATCTGCTGTGGTCTGCTACAGTCTGCTGTGGTCTGCTGTGATCTGCTGTGGTCTGCTACAGTCTGCTGTGGTCTGCTGTGGTCTGCTGTGGTCTGCTGTGGTCTGCTACAGTCTGCTGTGATCTGCTGTGGTCTTCTGTGGTCTGCTGTGGTCTGCTGTGGTCTGCTGTGATCTGCTGTGATTTGCTGTGGTCTGCTGTGATTTGCTGTGGTCTGCTGTGGTCTGCTGTGGTCTGCTGTGGTCTGCTGTGGTCTGCTGTGATCTGCTGTGGTCTGCTGTGGTCTGCTGTGGTCTGCCGTGGTCTGCCGTGGTCTGCTGTGGTCTGCTGTGATATCCTGTGGTCTGCTACAGTCTGCTGTGATCTGTTATGACCGACCCTATGGTCTGTTGTGACATAATAACCCAGTATCGCCCGACTCTTGTGATGTACGCAGTCTGAAATTGTGCTATTGTTAACCAGCGGTACTGGCTCATCTGAATCAATCTCATCCGAAGCTTTTCCGACAACATCCAATTTGATTAAGTTTGGCGCTGAGCGATCTGGACCACTGAAGAGTGAACATGGCCAACGATCTGTGTGACTTGGGATTCTGAAAGCGGTCCGAAGATTGCGCTCTCTCCGATCCCCTCGGCCTGTCATCTGAGACTGGGTGGTGGCGCTATCTCTGTGTGACTGGGATTCTGAGAGCGGTCTGAAGATTGCGCTCTCTCCGATCCCCTCGGCCTGTCATCTGAGACTGGGTGGTGGCGCTCTCTCCGATCCCCTCGGCCTGTCATCTGAGACTGGGTGGTGGCGTTATCTCTGTGTGATCTGTGTGACTGGGATTCTGAGAGCGGTCTGAAGATTGCGCTCTCTCCGATCCCCTCGGCCTGTCATCTGGAGACCTGGTGGTGGCACTATACGGACAGATGACCAGTAGTAATGTTCGCTGCTGCTTTCATTGGAGATAGTCTTACGTTATTATTGTTCGCTGCATTGCGGTACATTCTTGTGGTGACGTTACGAATCGGCGCTAAAAAACGTTGAGCTAGCTAGTGTGGTCAGTGGCGTATGGTGGTATCATTGTTGGACTTTTGGCTGGGATCAAAGTGTCTAAAAGCGTGCGGTAGTAATGACGTGGGGTGGTCAACGGTCTATTAACTGTCGACCACTTACATCGTCTGGCGACTGTGACTCCTAACCGAGGCATGCCTCCATCTCTGTGCTGTGCCACCGACATCGTCTGGCGACTGTGACTCCTAACCGAGGCATGCCTCCATCTCTGTGCTGTGCCACTTACATCGTCTGGCGACAGTGACTCCTAACCGAGGCATGCTGCCATCTCTGTGCTGTGCCACTTACATCGTCTGGCGACTGTGACTCCTAACCGAGGCATGCCTCCATCTCTGTGCTGTGCCACCGACATCGTCTGGCGACTGTGACTCCTAACCGAGGCATGCCTCCATCTCTGTGCTGTGCCACTTACATCGTCTGGCGACTATGACTCCTAACCGAGGCATGCCTCCATCTCTGTGCTGTGCCACCGACATCGTCTGGCGACTGTGACTCCTAACCGAGGCATGCCTCCATCTCTGTGCTGTGCCACTTACATCGTCTGGCGACAGTGACTCCTAACCGAGGCATGCCTCCATCTCTGTGCTGTGCCACTTACATCGTCTGGCGACTGTGACTCCTAACCGAGGCATGCCTCCATCTCTGTGCTGTGCCACTTACATCGTCTGGCGACTATGACTCCTAACCGAGGCATGCCTCCATCTCTGTGCTGTGCCACTTACATCGTCTGGCGACTGTGACTCCTAACCGAGGCATGCTGCCATCTCTGTGTGCCGCCTGGTCTGTGGTAGTGACACGGTACCACCTCTGCCGGCAGTATTTCCTGATTGAGGAACTTCTCTCGCCGATCGTTACCCCGATCATCCTGTGTTGCCTCCTGCGCCAGAAGTCGCTCGACATCGTGGATTTCTTCCGCAACTTCACCGTCGACGTGATCGGGGTAAGCGTTGCTGGTATGATATGAGCATCTGACTGCAATCTGGTGTTTGTGGTGATATTCTCGGTAATCTTGCATCTCAATCGGACGTAGCATTGTGTTACAGGATTGTTTGCAAAACTTGTTCAAAACCGAATGCACATATTGATCGGAACCAAAGCGTGTGTAGCAATTAACCACAGTCCGTTGTCGCGCTAACACACGTTTCACAACCTTGTGGGCATAAAATGGCTAGCGAAGTCGTCACGCCCGAGCACACCAAACCAAAGGCCTTTGGACACTGGACACTGGACACTGGACACTGGACACTGGACACTGGACACTGGACACTGGACACTGGACACTGGACACTGGACACTGGACACTGGACACTGGACACTGGACACTGGACAGCCTTGTGTTGGTGGCGGCGCGTGTAACCTCTGTTTTCCCATCTCCCCGCCAGGTGGGGGACGTGTGCTCGTTTGCTCAGATGGACGTCCGGCGTCACGGCCACCCGGCGTGGCGGCCGGCGGTGGGCGGCGCTGGGGCCGCTGGGTCCGATTCTCTGGAGCCCGGCTCGGGCGGCGAGCAGGAACCACCTGTCGCGGAGGGTGCCGTGGGAGAGGCCACCCGTGCCGACCACGGCAAGACGGAGCTGTCGCTGATGAGATTCGCCATCACCAACCCCGGCTGGCGGCCGCCGGAGAGCTCCGAGGTCTACATCTCCACGTTGAGGTGAGAGGCAGCTGCGGTGCGGGCTGAGAAGATGGTGTGGTGCGGTACCGCGTGATACACGGCTGGTTTGTGGGAGGCACGTCTACACGGATACACGGCTGGTTTGTGGGAGGCACGTCTACACGGATACACGGCTGGTTTGTGGGAGGCACGTCTCGTGGAAGTGGGCGCAAATTGACCTGAGGAGTCGGCGCGCCCTAAAACCCCAATAAACAAACAAACGTTTCGTGGAAATAGAAGTGTTGACACTACTTTCAAATAACCATTGTATTGTTAACGTCTTCGGTTGCGTGGTCTTCGGAACCTTTTTATCAATGATTCTTCCTTTTTGTGGATTAAATTCAGATGTCTGACGTTGATTGGAAAATGCTGCAACATATATTGTGTTAACCCATCTATAACGTCCCCCCTCCCTGGGTGTTTCCAGGGCGCGGGACGCCGCCTGTCTGGGCCAGGCCTGTGTTGTCACCCCTTAACGTCCCCCCCCCTCCCCGGTGTTCCAGAGCGCAGGGGGCGCGGGACGCCGCCTGTCTGGGCCATGCCTGTGTTGTCACCCCTGTAAAGTCCCCCCCCCCCCCCCTCCCCGGTGTTCCAGGGCGCAGGGGGCGCGGGACGTCGCCTGTCTGGGCCAGGCCTGTGTTGTCACCCCTGTAACGTCCCCCCCCCCCTCCCCGGTGTTCCAGGGCGCAGGGGGCGCGGGACGCCGCCTGTCTGGGCCAGGCCTGTGTTGTCACCCCTGTAACGTCCCCCCCCCTCCCTCCCCGGTGATCCAGGGCGCAGGGGGCGCGGGACGCCGCCTGTCTGGGTCAGGCCTGTGTTGTCACCCCTATAATATCCCCCCTCCCTCCCCGGTGTTCCAGGGCGCAGGGGGCGCGGGACGCCGCCTGTCTGGGCCCGGCCTGTGTTGTCACCCCTGTAACCCCCTCCCCCCTCCCTCCCCGGTGTTCCAGGGCGCAGGGGGCGCGGGACGCCGCCTGTCTGGGTCAGGCCTGTGTTGTCACCCCTGTAACATCCCCCCTCCCTCCCCGGTGTTCCAGGGCGCAGGGGGCGCGGGACGCCGCCTGTCTGGGCCCGGCTGGCGCCGGGCTCGGTATGCCGCCGCTGGCCGAGGAGAACGCACTGCTCTCCTCTCTGCAGGCGCTGGGCAGTGTCGGCTGCCAGCAGTACGGCCCCCTGCTGACGGCCGGGCTCGGGGACAGCTCACTGGCCGGGCCCGGGTCACTGCTGGCAAGGTACGGCACACTGTACAGCACAGGCCGGGTGGGAGCGCTAAGGTACGGCACACTGTACAGCACAGGGGTGGGAGCGCTGCTGGCCATTTACTGTGCAATGTACAGGGGCGGGAGTGGGGCGGGGTGATGGGCGCCTTAGTAAGAGCTCTGGTCAGAGAGGCCAGGAGTGGAGTCACTATCTGTGTTGGCTGACAGTGGATATGGCGCTGTGTCGGAGACATTCGATCAACAACTCCGAGGGCGCACGTCAGATGAGACTTTTGTTTTGTGTGAGCAGTTTCATAAGCCTGTGTATGTATGTTGTGGTACGATATCATCAGGTGAGCGTCTCGTAACTGGTTGTGTCTTACCAGTCCGTGTGTGCCGTGGTGTGTCTGGACGCGGTGTGTCAGTGACGGTGTCTGTATGGTGCTGGCAGTGTCGGGGCGCGGTGTGTCAGTGACGGTGTCTGGACGCGGTGTGTCAGTGACGGTGTCTGTATGGTGCTGGCAGTGTCGGGGCGCGGTGTGTCAGTGACGGTGTCTGGACGTGGTGTGTCAGTGACGGTGTCTGTATGGTGCTGGCAGTGTTGGGGCGCGGTGTGTCAGTGACGGTGTCTGGACGCGGTGTGTCAGTGACGGTGTCTGTATGGTGCTGGCAGTGTCGGGGCGCGGTGTGTCAGTGACGGTGTCTGGACGTGGTGTGTCAGTGACTGTGTCTGTATGGTGCTGGCAGTGTCGGGGCGCGGTGTGTCAGTGACGGTGTCTGGACGCGGTGTGTCAGTGACGGTGTCTGTATGGTGCTGGCAGTGTCGGGGCGCGGTGTGTCAGTGACGGTGTCTGGACGCGGTGTGTCAGTGACGGTGCCTGTATGGTGCTGGCAGTGTCGGGGCGCGGTGTGTCAGTGACGGTGTCTGGACGCGGTGTGTCAGTGACGGTGTCTGTATGGTGCTGGCAGTGTCGGGGCGCGGTGTGTCAGTGACGGTGTCTGGACGTGGTGTGTCAGTGACGGTGTCTGGACGCGGTGTGTCAGTGACGGTGTCTGTATGGTGCTGGCAGTGTCGGGGCGCGGTGTGTCAGTGACGGTGTCTGGACGCGGTGTGTCAGTGACGGTGTCTGTATGGTGCTGGCAGTGTCGGGGCGCGGTGTGTCAGTGACGGTGTCTGGACGCGGTGTGTCAGTGACGGTGTCTGTATGGTGCTGGCAGTGTCGGGGCGCGGTGTGTCAGTGACGGTGTCTGGACGTGGTGTGTCAGTGACGGTGTCTGTATGGTGCTGGCAGTGTCGGGGCGCGGTGTGTCAGTGACGGTGTCTGGACGCGGTGTGTCAGTGACGGTGTCTGTATGGTGCTGGCAGTGTCGGGGCGCGGTGTGTCAGTGACGGTGTCTGGACGTGGTGTGGCAGTGACTGTGTCTGTATGGTGCTGGCAGTGTCGGGGCGCGGTGTGTCAGTGACGGTGTCTGGGCGCGGTGTGTCTGGACGTGGTGTGTCAGTGACTGTGTCTGTATGGTGCTGGCAGTGTCTGGGCGCGGCGTCTGGACGCGGTGTGTCAGTGACGGTGTCTGGATATGGCGTCTCATTGACTGTGTCTCTGTATCTCGGCAGTGTCTGGACGCGGTGTGTCAGTGACGGTGTCTGGATATGGCGTCTCATTGACTGTGTCTCTGTATCTCGGCAGTGTCTGGACGCGGTGTGTCAGTGACGGTGTCTGGATATGGCGTCTCATTGACTGTGTCTCTGTATCTCGGCAGTGTCTGGACGCGGTGTGTCAGTGACGGTGTCTGGATATGGCGTCTCATTGACTGTGTCTCTGTATCTCGGCAGTGTCTGGACGCGCTGTGTCAGTGACGGTGTCTGGATATGGCGTCTCATTGACTGTGTCTCTGTATCTCGGCAGTGTCTGGACGCGCTGTGTCAGTGACGGTGTCTGGATATGGCGTCTCAGTGACTGTGTCTCTGTATCCCGGCAGTGTTCACGAAGGCCTGTATCAGCGGCCCGACCTGCAGGCCTCCCTGCTGCGGCCGCCCGCCGCCGGCCTCGGTCGCAGCCAAGTGCCCGAGTTTAACGTTGCCGAGATGGCCGTCAGTGCCGTCTATATGCACGAAATCCACCAGCGCACGGTGAGGGACTGCGCGGGGAGGGGCAGCGATCGGCGGCGTCGATGAGGATAATTTAGCCACTGTGGCTTTGGATCACCACAAGGTGATTGGAGGAAGTGAATGCGTGAATTTGTGCACGTCCTCCGTCCCACGGGCTAATCTGGTTTGCTCGGAAACACGTGCTGGGCGCGATATGTTAATGCATTCTTATCCTGACGTTTTATTTCATCCCTGCAACGTCCTGGCATACAATTGGCAATCATCGCCTACAGCGTCCTACTCTACACTACACTGTCAATGGACGATTAGTTACGAAGTGCGTCTTATTGCTGCTGATCTCCCGCACTTCCCATCTCCCGTCTGGGCGCCACATGACCCTTGTTGTCAGAGCGCCCTATAACACCAATCGTCATTCACCTACCGTCGCTAACCGTATATACAGCATCCTGTCGGTGTAGTGAAGTGTCTCCGTCAGGCTTCAGTGAGACAGTCTCTGACCGGGGTGATGGCCTTACTCTCTGACCGGGGTGATGTCCTTACTCTCTGACCAGGGTGATGTCCTTACTCTCTGACTGGGGTGATGTCCTTACTCTCTGACCGGGGTGCTGTCCTTACTCTCTGACCGGGGTGATGTCCTTACTCTCTGACCGGGGTGATGTCCTTACTCTCTGACCGGGGTGATGTCCTTACTCTCTGACCGGGGTGCTGTCCTTACTCTCTGACCGGGGTGATGTCCTTACTCTCTGACCGGGGTGATGTCCTTACTCTCTGACCGGGGTGATGTCCTTACTCTCTGACCGGGGTGCTGTCCTTACTCTCTGACCAGGGTGATGTCCTTACTCTCTGACCAGGGTGATGTCCTTACTCTCTGACCGGGGTGATGTCCTTACTCTCTGGCCGGGGTGATGTCCTTACTCTCTGACCGGGGTGATGTCCTTACTCTCTGACCAGGGTGATGTCCTTACTCTCTGACCGGGGTGATGTCCTTACTCTCTGACTGGGGTGATGTCCTTACTCTCTGACTGGGGTGATGTCCTTACTCTCTGACCAGGGTGATGTCCTTACTCTCTGACCAGGGTGATGTCCTTACTCTCTGACCGGGGTGATGGCCTTACTCTCTGACCGGGGTGATGTCCTTACTCTCTGACCGGGGTGATGTCCTTACTCTCTGACCGGGGTGATGTCCTTACTCTCTGACCGGGGTGATGTCCTTACTCTCTGACCGGGGTGATGTCCTTACTCTCTGACCAGGGTGATGTCCTTACTCTCTGGCCGGGATGATGTCCTTACTCTCTGACCGGGGTGATGTCCTTACTCTCTGACCGGGGTGATGTCCTTACTCTCTGACCGGGGTGATGTCCTTACTCTCTGACCGGGGTGATGTCCTTACTCTCTGACCAGGGTGATGTCCTTACTCTCTGACCGGGGTGCTGTCCTTACTCTCTGACCAGGGTGATGTCCTTACTCTCTGACCAGGGTGATGTCCTTACTCTCTGACCGGGGTGATGTCCTTACTCTCTGGCCGGGGTGATGTCCTTACTCTCTGACCAGGGTGATGTCCTTACTCTCTGACCAGGGTGATGTCCTTACTCTCTGACCAGGGTGATGTCCTTACTCTCTGACCGGGGTGATGTCCTTACTCTCTGACCAGGGTGATGTCCTTACTCTCTGACCAGGGTGATGTCCTTACTCTCTGACCGGGGTGATGTCCTTACTCTCTGACCGGGGTGATATCAGGCCTTACTCTCTGGCCGGGGTGATGTCCTTACTCTCTGGCCGGGGTGATGTCCTTACTCTCTGACCGGGGTGATGTCCTTACTCTCTGACCAGGGTGATGTCCTTACTCTCTGACCGGGGTGATGTCCTTACTCTCTGACCAGGGTGATGTCCTTACTCTCTGACCAGGGTGATGTCCTTACTCTCTGACCGGGGTGATGTCCTTACTCTCTGACCAGGGTGATGTCCTTACTCTCTGACCAGGGTGATGTCCTTACTCTCTGACCGGGGTGATGTCCTTACTCTCTGACCGGGGTGATATCAGGCCTTACTCTCTGGCCGGGGTGATGTCCTTACTCTCTGGCCGGGGTGATGTCCTTACTCTCTGACCGGGGTGATGTCCTTACTCTCTGACCAGGGTGATGTCCTTACTCTCTGACCGGGGTGATGTCCTTACTCTCTGACCAGGGTGATGTCCTTACTCTCTGACCGGGGTGATGTCCTTACTCTCTGACCGGGGTGATGTCCTTACTCTCTGACCAGGGTGATGTCCTTACTCTCTGACCGGGGTGATGTCCTTACTATCTGACCAGGGTGATGTCCTTACTCTCTGACCGGGGTGATGTCCTTACTCTCTGACCAGGGTGATGTCCTTACTCTCTGACCGGGGTGATGTCCTTACTCTCTGACCGGGGTGATGTCCTTACTCTCTGACCGGGGTGATGTCCTTACTCTCTGACCAGGGTGATGTCCTTACTCTCTGGCCGGGATGATGTCCTTACTCTCTGACCGGGGTGATGTCCTTACTCTCTGACCGGGGTGATGTCCTTACTCTCTGACCAGGGTGATGTCCTTACTCTCTGACCGGGGTGCTGTCCTTACTCTCTGACCGGGGTGCTGTCCTTACTCTCTGACCGGGGTGATGTCCTTACTCTCTGACCGGGGTGCTGTCCTTACTCTCTGACCGGGGTGATGTCCTTACTCTCTGGCCGGGGTGATGTCCTTACTCTCTGACCGGGGTGATGTCCTTACTCTCTGACCGGGGTGATGTCCTTACTCTCTGGCCGGGGTGATGTCCTTACTCTCTGACCGGGGTGATGTCCTTACTCTCTGACCGGGGTGATGTCCTTACTCTCTGACCGGGGTGATGTCCTTACTCTCTGACCGGGGTGATGTCCTTACTCTCTGACCGGGGTGATGTCCTTACTCTCTGACCGGGGTGATGTCCTTACTCTCTGACCGGGGTGATGTCCTTACTCTCTGACTGGGGTGATGTCCTTACTCTCTGACTGGGGTGATGGCCTTACTCTCTGGCCGGGGTGATATCAGGCCTTACTCTCTGACCGGGGTGATGTCCTTACTCTCTGACCGGGGTGATGTCCTTACTCTCTGACCAGGGTGATGTCCTTACTCTCTGACCGGGGTGATGTCCTTACTCTCTGACCGGGGTGATGTCCTTACTCTCTGACCAGGGTGATGTCCTTACTCTCTGACCGGGGTGATGTCCTTACTCTCTGACCAGGGTGATGTCCTTACTCTCTGACCAGGGTGATGTCCTTACTCTCTGACCGGGGTGATGTCCTTACTCTCTGACCGGGGTGCTGTCCTTACTCTCTGACCAGGGTGATGTCCTTACTCTCTGACCGGGGTGATATCAGGCCTTACTCTCTGACCGGGGTGATGTCCTTACTCTCTGACCGGGGTGATGTCCTTACTCTCTGACCAGGGTGATGTCCTTACTCTCTGACCGGGGTGCTGTCCTTACTCTCTGACCGGGGTGATGTCCTTACTCTCTGGCCGGGGTGATGTCCTTACTCTCTGACCGGGGTGATGTCCTTACTCTCTGACCGGGGTGCTGTCCTTACTCTCTGACCAGGGTGATGTCCTTACTCTCTGGCCGGGGTGATGTCCTTACTCTCTGACCGGGGTGATGTCCTTACTATCTGACCGGGGTGATGTCCTTACTCTCTGACCGGGGTGCTGTCCTTACTCTCTGACCGGGGTGCTGTCCTTACTCTCTGACCGGGGTGCTGTCCTTACTCTCTGACCGGGGTGATGTCCTTACTCTCTGACCGGGGTGCTGTCCTTACTCTCTGACCGGGGTGCTGTCCTTACTCTCTGACTGGGGTGATGTCCTTACTCTCTGACCGGGGTGATGTCCTTACTCTCTGGCCGGGGTGATGTCCTTACTCTCTGACCGGGGTGATGTCCTTACTCTCTGACCAGGGTGATGTCCTTACTCTCTGACCGGGGTGATGTCCTTACTCTCTGACCGGGGTGCTGTCCTTACTCTCTGACCGGGGTGATGTCCTTACTCTCTGACCGGGGTGATGTCCTTACTCTCTGACCGGGGTGCTGTCCTTACTCTCTGACCGGGGTGATGTCCTTACTCTCTGACCGGGGTGATGTCCTTACTCTCTGACCGGGGTGATGTCCTTACTCTCTGACCGGGGTGCTGTCCTTACTCTCTGACCAGGGTGATGTCCTTACTCTCTGACCAGGGTGATGTCCTTACTCTCTGACCAGGGTGATGTCCTTACTCTCTGACCGGGGTGATGTCCTTACTCTCTGACCGGGGTGATGTCCTTACTCTCTGACCGGGGTGCTGTCCTTACTCTCTGACCGGGGTGATGTCCTTACTCTCTGACCGGGGTGCTGTCCTTATTCTCTGACCGGGGTGATGTCCTTACTCTCTGACTGGGGTGATGTCCTTACTCTCTGACCGGGGTGATGTCCTTACTCTCTGACCGGGGTGATGTCCTTACTCTCTGACCAGGGTGATGTCCTTACTCTCTGACCGGGGTGCTGTCCTTACTCTCTGACCAGGGTGATGTCCTTACTCTCTGACCAGGGTGATGTCCTTACTCTCTGACCAGGGTGATGTCCTTACTCTCTGACCGGGGTGCTGTCCTTACTCTCTGACCAGGGTGATGTCCTTACTCTCTGACCAGGGTGATGTCCTTACTCTCTGACCGGGGTGATGTCCTTACTCTCTGGCCGGGGTGATGTCCTTACTCTCTGACCAGGGTGATGTCCTTACTCTCTGACCAGGGTGATGTCCTTACTCTCTGACCAGGGTGATGTCCTTACTCTCTGACCGGGGTGATGTCCTTACTCTCTGACCAGGGTGATGTCCTTACTCTCTGACCAGGGTGATGTCCTTACTCTCTGACCGGGGTGATGTCCTTACTCTCTGACCGGGGTGATATCAGGCCTTACTCTCTGGCCGGGGTGATGTCCTTACTCTCTGGCCGGGGTGATGTCCTTACTCTCTGACCGGGGTGATGTCCTTACTATCTGACCAGGGTGATGTCCTTACTCTCTGACCGGGGTGATGTCCTTACTCTCTGACCAGGGTGATGTCCTTACTCTCTGACCGGGGTGATGTCCTTACTCTCTGACCGGGGTGATGTCCTTACTCTCTGACCGGGGTGATGTCCTTACTCTCTGACCAGGGTGATGTCCTTACTCTCTGGCCGGGATGATGTCCTTACTCTCTGACCGGGGTGATGTCCTTACTCTCTGACCGGGGTGATGTCCTTACTCTCTGACCGGGGTGATGTCCTTACTCTCTGACCGGGGTGCTGTCCTTACTCTCTGACCGGGGTGCTGTCCTTACTCTCTGACCGGGGTGATGTCCTTACTCTCTGACCGGGGTGCTGTCCTTACTCTCTGACCGGGGTGATGTCCTTACTCTCTGGCCGGGGTGATGTCCTTACTCTCTGACCGGGGTGATGTCCTTACTCTCTGACCGGGGTGATGTCCTTACTCTCTGACCGGGGTGATGTCCTTACTCTCTGACCGGGGTGATGTCCTTACTCTCTGACCGGGGTGATGTCCTTACTCTCTGACCGGGGTGATGTCCTTACTCTCTGACCGGGGTGATGTCCTTACTCTCTGACCGGGGTGATGTCCTTACTCTCTGACTGGGGTGATGTCCTTACTCTCTGACTGGGGTGATGGCCTTACTCTCTGGCCGGGGTGATATCAGGCCTTACTCTCTGACCGGGGTGATGTCCTTACTCTCTGACCGGGGTGATGTCCTTACTCTCTGACCAGGGTGATGTCCTTACTCTCTGACCGGGGTGATGTCCTTACTCTCTGACCGGGGTGCTGTCCTTACTCTCTGACCAGGGTGATGTCCTTACTCTCTGACCGGGGTGATATCAGGCCTTACTCTCTGACCGGGGTGATGTCCTTACTCTCTGGCCGGGGTGATGTCCTTACTCTCTGACCGGGGTGATGTCCTTACTCTATGACCGGGGTGATGTCCTTACTCTCTGACCAGGGTGATGTCCTTACTCTCTGACCGGGGTGATGTCCTTACTCTCTGACCAGGGTGATGTCCTTACTCTCTGGCCGGGGTGATGTCCTTACTCTCTGACCGGGGTGATGTCCTTACTATATGACCGGGGTGATGTCCTTACTCTCTGACCGGGGTGATGTCCTTACTCTCTGACCGGGGTGATGTCCTTACTCTCTGACCGGGGTGATGTCCTTACTCTCTGGCCGGGGTGATGTCCTTACTCTCTGACCGGGGTGCTGTCCTTACTCTATGACCGGGGTGATGTCCTTACTCTCTGACCGGGGTGATGTCCTTACTCTCTGACCAGGGTGATGTCCTTACTCTCTGACCGGGGTGATGTCCTTACTCTCTGACCAGGGTGATGTCCTTACTCTCTGGCCGGGGTGATGTCCTTACTCTCTGACCGGGGTGATGTCCTTACTCTCTGACTGGGGTGATGTCCTTACTCTCTGACCGGGGTGATGTCCTTACTCTCTGACCGGGGTGATGTCCTTACTCTCTGGCCGGGGTGATGTCCTTACTCTCTGACCGGGGTGCTGTCCTTACTCTCTGACCGGGGTGATGTCCTTACTCTCTGACCGGGGTGATGTCCTTACTCTCTGACCAGGGTGATGTCCTTACTCTCTGACCGGGGTGATGTCCTTACTCTCTGACCGGGGTGATGTCCTTACTCTCTGGCCGGGGTGATGTCCTTACTCTCTGACCGGGGTGATGTCCTTACTATCTGCGCTTGCATGTCCACAGCTGCAGCAGCAGCAGGGGCAGCCGGGTCGCACCGGCGGCTACGGTGGCGCCTCCCCGCGGCCGGACGGCGTAGAGGAGCTGAGCGGCGGCGTCTCGGTCCGGTACGCCCCCTCCGCGAGCCGCGGCGGTGAACACGAGCCCCTACTGGACCTCTCCCGTACGGCCTCTTAGCGGCTCCGGAGCGGCCGGTCACCGCTCGCCGCCGCGCCGTCCAGCCACTGGGTGTGACGCAGGCCGGCACGGTGTGACGGTGGTGTGTGACGCAGGCCGGCACGGTGTGGCGGCGGGGTGACGCAGGCCGACAGAGGCTGTCGAAAGCTCGGGTGTCTGGAGAGCCTGCTCTGTGCCAGAGCTCAGGCCGCACAGGTGTCAGCAGCGTCGCCAGAGGCCAGGCGACAGATGAGCACTGCTGAGTGATCCGGGGCGCTCCAGTGGTCCGGGGCGCTCCAGTGGTCCGGGGTGCTCCAGTGGTCCGGGGCGCTCCAGTGGTCCGGGGCGCTCCAGTGGTCCGGGGCGCTCCAGTGGTCCGGGGCGCTCCAGTGGTCCGGGGCGCTCCAGTGGTCCGGGGCGCTCCAGTGGTCCGGGGGCGCTCCAGTGGTCCGGGGGCGCTCTAGTGGTCTGGGGCGCTCCAGTGGTCTGGGGCGCTCCAGTGGTCCGGGGCGCTCCAGTGGTCCGGGGCGCTCCAGTGGTCCGGGGCGCTCCAGTGGTCCGGGACGTTTAGGAGGATATGGTTGGTTGCGCGGGCAGCCAAGGACACCAGGCGTATCATGCGTGTGGCGTTCAGTAGTAGGGAATAGATGTGTCATGTGTGCGCGCTAATCGGGAGATGTGAGCTGAGAGATGTGCCGTGTAAATCGAGAGGTTTCAGCTAGGTGACTTCACATACATTAGACAGCGTGGGTCTTGCGGGGCTATATGGCCATGAGACTTGTACGAAATGACGCATTGTGTGGGAGAAGCTTGTGTGCTTTTGGAGATGGTCACCTTACGAGGCTCCGTGTTATGCGCGAAGTGGAGGTTCTCCAGCCATCACGTGTGTGTGTGTGTGTGTGTGTGTGTGTGTGTGTGTGTGTGTGTGTGTGTGTGTGTGTGTGTGTGTGTGTGTGTGTGTGTGTGTGTGTGTGTGTGTGTGTGTGTGTGTGTGTGTGTGTGTGTGTGTGTGTGTGTGTGTGTGTGTGTGTGTGTGTGTGTGTGTGTGTGTGTGTGTGTGTGTGTGTGTGTGTGTGTGTGTGTGTGTGTGTGTGTGTGTGTGTGTGTGTGTGTGTGTGTGTGTGTGTGTGTGTGTGTGTGTGTGTGTGTGTGTGTGTGTGTGTGTGTGTGTGTGTGTGTGTGTGTGTGTGTGTGTGTGTGTGTGTGTGTGTGTGTGTGTGTGTGTGTGTGTGTGTGTGTGTGTGTGTGTGTGTGTGTGTGTGTGTGTGTGTGTGTGTGTGTGTGTGTGTGTGTGTGTGTGTGTGTGTGTGTGTGTGTGTGTGTGTGTGTGTGTGTGTGTGTGTGTGTGTGTGTGTGTGTGTGTGTGTGTGTGTGTGTGTGTGTGTGTGTGTGTGTGTGTGTGTGTGTGTGTGTGTGTGTGTGTGTGTGTGTGTGTGTGTGTGTGTGTGTGTGTGTGTGTGTGTGTGTGTGTGTGTGTGTGTGTGTGTGTGTGTGTGTGTGTGTGTGTGTGTGTGTGTGTGTGTGTGTGTGTGTGTGTGTGTGTGTGTGTGTGTGTGTGTGTGTGTGTGTGTGTGTGTGTGTGTGTGTGTGTGTGTGTGTGTGTGTGTGTGTGTGTGTGTGTGTGTGTGGGGTGTGGTGTGTGTGTGTGTGTGGTGTGTGTGGTGTGGTGTGTGTGTGTGGGTGTGTGGTGGTGGGGGTGTGGGTGTGTGGTGTGGTGTGTGGGTGTGGGGTGGTGTGTGTGGGTGTGGGGGTGGGTGGTGGGGGGGTGTGTGTGTGTGGTGGTGTTGGGTGGTGGGTGAGTGTGGTGTGGGGGGGTGTGTGTGTGTGGGTGTGGTGTGTGTGGGTGTGTGGTGGTGTGGGGTGTGTGTGGGTGTGGTGTGTGTGTGTGTGTGTGTGTGTGTGTGTGGGGGGGGGGTGTGTGTGGGGGTGTGGTGTGTGGGTGTGTGTGTGTGTGTGTGGGTGTGTGTGTGAGTGTTTGTGTGTTGTGTGTGTGTGAGTGTGTGTTAGTGTGTGTAGTAGTGTGTGTAGTTGAGTGTGAGTGTAGTAGTGAGTGTGGTTACGTAGAATCGTAAGTGTATGTCAGTGATGTCGATTTTAGGAGGTGAAGGAAGGTGTGTTATAGAGTGATATGTAGAATGAGAACGTGGAGTAGATAAGTATACATAAGTGTGAGTAGTAGTAGATAATGGGGACTCGTGAAGTAAGTTAGTAGATGACGCACAGTGGAGTAGTAATAGTTAGCATGAGCCACGAGGAGTAGCTAGTATCACTGACGTGGAGTAGCCTACTGTAGAACTGAAGGAGTAAGTGGATGTAGTTAGTTCACTGAAGCACCGTGCGAGGCGTAGATAATCACTCACGAGCGAGACGAGTGTTCGCCGCGGCGACGGCACTTTGCAACGACTGTGAAGCTTTCGCACCGTGAGAAGAGGTGGTACTGGAGTCACAAACAATGCATGTGTCTCCCCAGAGTGGGGAGAGTGCGCTATGCGAGCGCGATTTAATGTCCACTAGGTAGCTGCCATGTCGCAGGGAGGCAGAGAGCGGAGCGGGCTTTCAGGGCGGCGCTGCCTATGCGCGGTAGGGGGCGCCTCAGGTCGTGCGTCGCTGCTGCACGGCTGGGAGGCGTTCGCCGGGCGCTGGGTGCCGGGTTAACCGGGGGTACTTTCACCTGCCGTGGGCGTAGAGTAGAGATGCTACGTGCGAGTGTGTGAGGGAGTGCGTGTGCGGGTGTGTGGGCGGCTCGCACGCGGGTGGGGCGGGTCGGACCGCGGGCCGCGGACTGGCAGCTGGGCAGGGTCGGACGGCACCGTTCTCGCTGTGATCGGCCGAGCGCCGGGCGGGGTCGGCGACGGTGACGGTGCTGAGCTGGGAGAGAACCTCACGTCGCGCCGCGACGCGCCGCCGCCCGGTCAGCCGGACAGCACGCGCCGACGTGTTCCGTGTCTTAGCTAAGCTGTGTTGCGGTGGGAGCCTAGTCAGTTTGAATACCTCACCGACGCGCGAGAGCGGCGCTCTGCCGCGCTGGCATGGGCGATGTTCGCAGTGGGTCGCGCACGCCTGTTCTATGAGCGGTGCGTGCGTGCGTGCGTGCGTGCGTGCGTGCGTGCGTGCGTGCGTGCGTGCTCGCTCTGCCTCCGCGATGAGACTGCGGGAGTGTCGACTATCCGGACTGATGTCAGCGGATTGGTCGAGCTGCGCTGCGCTGTGTGTGCGTGTTTGCTCGTGCTGCCGACTAGCTGCCGACTGCGACCGGTGCGTAGTTCGGTCGTGTCTGCTGCGGCACGTGTAAAATTAACGTGTTTAAAGCTACTCAATCACCGTGTCCATATGCCTGATAATATGCCAGAATAAATTTTATACTGCTCTGGTCGAGTGCTATCAACGTGTTTCGCCGAAAAAAGGACGATATGTGGTTTGACGACTGAGTTGCGGCATGATAGAGTTGGGAACTGGCGAAAAACATCAACACGTTACTGCCAGTCGGGTATGGTGCGAAACAAACTTGCTGTATCTTGGGGTGACGGAAATATTGACATACCTTTCAGTGGGGCATTCATTCCGGAGACATGGGACCCTATCACCTGCGTCATGAACGTTTCGCACGTGCTAACTCGGATAAACACGTCGCTTTATCTTGCGAGCCGCATTCCAACTGCATGTCTCCTTCCAACGTCGCAGATGTCCTTCATCGTGTAGTTTGGGAGAGGCTTCCAACAACTTACGTTTAAATGGTTGTCATTTGAAATGGTATCCATTAATACGGATATAATAAAGCGATGCATTAAAATAAATTAAAATTTAGTTTCGAACTTGCTTGTGATTTTGTTGTGCGTGTAATCAGTCCCGTTAGCCAAGCAGAATTTGTTGCGTGAATACTGGCACCTGCCATCGCTTCGCCGGTTTCCACGTTCACCACGTTGTAGAGTTTGGAATCGAAAGCTTGCTTCTGTCGAGAACGATTCAGGGGTAATAGGAAGGAAAGTTTGAGAACCACTTACTCCAAACATTTACGCCCATGCGAGTTGAAAACTGATCCTGTCGTGTTCCCAGTGGCGTACCGAGTATCAGGTCATGCAGGTCATGACCTGGTCCTTTGGACCCGAGGCGCCCATGCAAAGCTGGCGCCCCTCCGAGCAGTCACGACACCCCTCTGGCCAATGACATCGCCACTCCGGCCAGTGAGGACGCTGCCCCGGCCAGTGAGGGCGTCCCCTGCCGTCTATGCTGCCCTGCATAGACGGCGCATTTCCGGCCCGTGACAGCGCCCCTCTGGCCAACGAAGGCGCCCCTCCGACCAGTGACGGCGCCCCCTCCGACCAGTGACCACGCCCCTCCCGCGAGTGACGGCGCCCCTCCGGCTAGTGACGGCACCCCTCCGACTAGTGACTGCCCCTTTTCGGCGAGTGACAGTGCCCCTCCGGCCAGTGACTCTCCTTCCGCACGGTGCGGAAGGAGAGGCGCCCCTCCCCCCGCAAAATTTCGCCAATATTGATGGCACCCCTGTCGATCGGGTGGCGCCCTTTAAGGCAATGACCTGGTCCTTGTGAATTTCTGCGCACGCCACTGCGTGTTTCATGTGTTTAACAAACGGTTTAGACTGCTTAGCATGAGATTCCTGGAATCGAACTGGAAAACATTGATAAGCTATAAACAAGAGTACGCTGCCATTCAAGCCTAACATCCGAACTGATGATGTCGGCCGCCGGGTGACCTGCTCCGGTCGGACCGGTCCCTGGAGTGTTAGAGTGTTTGTGTCCACGAACGTCATTGGAATTCTCGTGGTTAGCGTAGCGCATCGTAACACGTGCAGCAGAGACGAGCCATATACACTGCTGCCGGCTCCTGCGCGCGGATACGCGAAAATGTCCGGCTGATAAGACGTTCATATGGTGTGATCAAGGCCCTATAAGAAGGTAGTCAACCGGCGATTTGACCGAATCAGACTCAGGGGTGGTGGTCATCTAGACGCCGAATCCCTTGCCCCTATACAAGTAAATAATAACTCAATTTTTGAAAGATATTTCTACCTACCTACCTAGATAATTCTACCTAGCCGATTTACATGAAACACGCCCTGAAAGAAAGACCGATTCAAGGTCTCTAACTTATTTAAATAGCATTTTGCTCTTAAGTCACTCCTATTTTGACAGCGAAGGAGCTCCTTACTCCTTCGCTTATGCTAAAATGACATATATAAACCGCGCCACAAATGTTAATGCGCCAAAATCGTGTGCACAGATGACGTCATGCCCCTAGCCAATTGAGCCTATGGCGGCTGCAGGGATGACAACCCCCTGGGTGTGATGAAGGATGAATTATCGTGATGAAAGAGCGGAGCAAAGCCTGACAGCGAAGAAGTGTTAATGGGGAAATGAGTAAATCGAGCAGCAAACATATCAAGCTGTTGCCGATTACGGGCTCGTACTTGTGAGAAATGCAGCAATTCACTCAATAGCGACACACAATCCGTCAACATGTTTATAGTTTTTATTAACCGATTTTTCTAAACAGCATTGGGAACATGGTTTACAATAACATGGCGATGTAAGTAACCTGTATGCGAAACAATTTACTCGAGTTCTTTCTCAGCCACGTTCACACATTTGTATAGTTTAGCCGGAGCGGCGCGCCGGACCCACGTAGTACACCGTAATTCTTACCCGACGCTGCCGCTCCGCAATGCTCCCACCTGGCGGCCGGTGTGCGAAGCTCGCGCCGCAGAAGGCAGGACAAGTCTTGATTCAATGCGTCACCGTAATGTTAAAACCTTGTTCGCTGGTGTACAAAACAGGCTTAGAAAACACAGCACACCGCCGGGCCGGCCGACGTGCCCGCGCTCGCCCCAGGCGATACTTGCTGGCGGGATGTGCTGCGGGCGGGCCGGTGCCCCCCCGAGGGACCCATGAGCTCCCAGGCGGTCCCGCCGGGTGTGTAGAGTTCGTGGCTGCAGTTTGGGGCGTTCGGAGGGGAGAGTGGAGCGGGCTGCCGCCCTGGGCCGCCGCACAAGTATGCCAAACGAACCGGACCCGCCGACCGCGTGGCGTGCGGCCGCGTGCGGCTGCGTTTCGGTCTCCGTCTGCCCGGGCCCCGCGGAGCCCGCCGGCCTGTTCACCACCAGCGGTGCAGACACGCCGCCGCCTCACGGGCGACCCGGGCACAAGTAAATGCACAGTTGGTTGTGTGGCCGGAGCGGTCGGGCCGGGCGGGTCTCGGCGAGACTAGCCACCCGCGCCCGCGCCGGAAGCGCCGAGCCAAGCGCCAGCGACGGACGCACACATACACACACAGACGGACACACACACTACAAAAACGCGCGCTCTCTCGTGCCACTGAACACTACTGAATACACACACGCGCGCGCATGATATAATGTATGGATCACACATACAATCACAATGGTTTGCACTGTGGCTGCCGCGGGACGGTCCCCAGACGGCGCACGGGCTGGTGGCGGACCGCCGCCGACGCCAGCGCCGTGCTGCGGCGACGGCCGAAGCCAGATAATAAACTTAGGCAATCTAAAGGCACGAGACAGGTCGACACCCCATACCGGCTGATCCCTGTAGATGCCGGCCGAGCGCGGCGAGCCGCCGCGAGAAGCCGGCACACGCCGACAGTCAGTTCTCCGATATGGAAGAAACGAAGGTCATTTTGAACTGGTCTGAAACACACAAAAGGCACAGGGTCAGTGTTGCCAGTATGAAGACAGGCTCCATAAACTCATATATTCGTCATGATGAGTATCAACTCAGCCAATGCGCCATGCATGCCTTACATCTTAGGTGCGTGTTGATCACTGATGGAGCTATTCGGGATTATAGTCACTCCGACTGCGTTGGTCATCAGGCGCTCATGTGCAACCATATGTTTAAATGCCCCCAAATCCACCGGATCTCTTACATATGGTTTGGAACACATCACTATGACCAGACATCTTCTAGGAATTAATACAAGTCCCCTCCCCCCCCCCCATACACATACCCGCCGGCGCTACTGGCCGGCGCAGACTCACTCTGCTGACTAGCATCGTGCATGGCGTTCTCCACCGGACAGTAGCGGCCTATGTGGCCCTGTCCGCAGTTATAGCAGGACAGCGGCCTGGTGGGCGGCGGCAGGGGCTGCGGCGCGGCGCGCGGCGGCGGCACTGCCGCGTACTGCACAGTGTACGGACGAAAGAATCCCGTCGGAATATCGTGCGCCTGCGCGAAGCCGTGCTGCATATAGGGGTACACGATGTTCAGTGACGGCTGCGTCAGCTGCGGCAGTCGCGGCGGCGGCCCCGAGAACGCCGGCAGGAACGAGGCGAGCGTGTGCGGCGGCAGCGGCGGCGGCAGGGTGGCGGCCGGACTGCCGGCCGGCGCCGGCGGCGAGGGTGAGCTGCCGGCGCTCAGGAGTTCGCTGACGCTGCGGGGCGGAGGTCCGTAGCCGGACGCCAGCGCGGCCGGGGGTGGAGAGCCCGTCGAGTGCGCCGTGAACACCAGCTGCCCGTCGGGCGCCGCACACCGCATACCTGGGTTACACACAGGGCGAGGGACGCTCACGTCAGGTTTGTAGACACTGTTGGTGGAGGCAGCGCCGCCATCACGGGCTGAAGGCCGCCATAGCTGATGCGGTTATACGGCGCCCATGTGCGAGATTTGTTCACACCGTTACGATAGGCTCGCAACTGCACAGTCACACATATACAGACGAGTGATACTTAATTGCGAGCACGTATACAAAAAACCTCGTTAAAGGGAGGCTATGTGATTACAGTGTTATGACGTAACAGCAACAGAGAAAGGCCGGGCTTTCTCGCACCAGCCTATCCCTGAGGCACGGTCAGACATTCCAGTCACCTGAAAAGGAACTATCCTGGATACCAACGTTCTCAGTTATAGTGAAGATCGGGGCGGGTCTGGGGAGATGATTTTTAGCGATTTTCGGGCATCGTGCGAGGATTTTCGGGCATCGTACGGGGATTTTCGGGCATCGTACGAGGATTTTCGGGCATCGTACGGGGATTTTCGGGCATCGTACGAGGATTTCCGGGCATCGTACGGGGATTTTCGGGCATCGTACGAGGATTTCCGGGCATCGTACGTGGATTGTTGTGCATCGTACCGTCGACGAGCGCCACTGCTGCCGGTGTAGCGTTGTGCGCCGTCACTGCCGAGTACGTGGGCATCGTGTGCGCGTGGCCGCAGGCGGGCAGCTGCACAGCTGGGGCCGGTATCAGCCCCGCCTGAGACACAGCAGACACAGACACACTTAGACACTCAGAAACGTCAGACACTCAGACGCCAAAGACTCGTGGACACACGGCACACAGCAGCTGGTCGTGAGACACGCGTATGCTTGTGCGGTTTCGGCGCAACCTGAACGGACCACCATTATCGGGTGGTAGGGATGACCGAGTAACAAATAGCCGAGCAACACATTCAACAGCCTGGTGCTAAAACTGGCGCTTTGACAACTGCAGAGTCAAGCGTCAGTTGTACAGCTGGCATACCATGACAGGAGATATAGGCGGTCACAAGCAGCCATCGCATCCATTAGGCCGTATTGAATCTATATATCGTATCAGGGTTAGGCCGTATTGAATCTATGGCCTAACCCTGTCCATGCCTCTCCGTTCCACCCCCACCTCGGCAGCCTCCGATCCCGCCCCTCCCGCCCGGTCTCCGGCTACCCACCGTTTGACTGCAGATCATACGGGTTTGGAGGGACGTGGCGCCCGGCACGGCCCCTGGCGGCGGTACCGGCGCCGGTGCCGGGGCGGGAGCGCTGTACGTCGGAGGAGGTGCCGCACTGCTAACCCCTGCGCGGGGAGACATCACCGTCTGTCGAGACAGGCGCGCAATATGTCAATAACAACACAACACAATACATATGTCAGTCGTAACAGGCAACAGGCATACAGTGACAGCGAATGAAAACAGAGTGAAGCTATAAGGCGCAGAGATGGTGGAGAGGCGCAGACCTATTTTGGATTCGTCACGAAGACCAGAGAGCGCAGGAAGTACGCTTCTGACACCACGTCCTAAGCATATCAAGGTTGATGATGATTGGGTTTTAGGGCGCCGCAACTTCTAAGTTATATGACGCCCATCACATGAAGTTTGTCGAAAATCGCATTCGAAAATCCATAAGCAACACGGCGATTCCCCACTGAAAACATTCATCAAAATAATAACAGAAGTCGCCTTTATCAACCCGTCTGTCCTCTCAACACCTTCGGTGATCCCCTCCCCCTCCCCAGACGCACCGTAGTGGCGGCCCGGTCCCTGAGTGTGCCCGTGGTAGCGGCACCAGCGGTGGGCGCCGAGCTGACTGTGGCGGCCGGCCGGGGCGACTCCTCCTTGTCCACCGAGCCCGAGCGGCTGCTGGGCTGGCGCGGCGGCTGCCGGCGGCGGTGGGTCGGCCCGCTGCTGCCGCGGGAGCCGCCGCCGCCGCCGCCGCCGCCGGCCGCCTCCTCTATTAGGGCGCGCAGTCGGCGCAGGGCGCTGTCGGCCAGCCCCAACTCGTGCAGCTGGTCGTCGGAGAGGGAGCGAAGCTGCCCGGAGGAGAGGCGACGAGTCATACACAGACAGACCACGGCATGTCAGCAGTAATTATGGTGCCATGCTACTCAAAGTAACCCACAGATTTGGAGTCTTGTCGGAAGTTCTTTTAACAGTAGTTTCGACTCGTTATGCTAACACGGATACTCTACGCCAGCATGGAGCTCCACTGATCCACTGCTCCACTCCAAAACATAGCATGCTGTTTTAACATTGTCTTAGACAAAGCCCAGATGTAAAACAATCCCCTGTGAGAAATCTGTGTAACACACCTGTGAGAAGCCCGTGTAACTCGCCTGTGAAAAGCCCGTGTAACTCGCCCGTGATAAGCCCGTGTAACTCGCCTGTGAGAAGCCCGTGTAACTCGCCCGTGAGAAGCCCGTGTAACTCGCCCGTGAGAAGCCCGTGTAACTCGCCCGTGAGAAGCCCGTGTAACTCACCTGTGAGAAGCCCGTGTAACTCGCATGTGAGAAGCCCGTGTAACTCACCTGTGAGAAGCCCGTGTAACTCGCCTGTGAGAAGCCCGTGTAACTCACCTGTGAGAAGCCCGTGTAACTCGCCTGTGAGAAGCCCGTGTAACTCACCTGACCTGTGAGAAGCCCGTGTAACTCGCCTGTGAGAAGCCCATGTAACTCACCTGTGAGAAGCCCGTGTAACTCACCTGTGAGAAGCCCGTGTAACTCGCCTGTGAGAAGCCCGTGTAACTCACCTGTGAGAAGCCCGTGTAACTCGCCTGTGAGAAGCCCATGTAACTCACCCGTCAGAAGCCCGTGTAACTCGCCTGTGAGAAGCCCGTGTAACTCACCTGTGAAAAGCCCGTGTAACTCGCCTGTGAGAAGCCCGTGTAACTCGCCTGTGAGAAGCCCATGTAACTCACCTGTGAGAAGCCCGTGTAACTCACCTGTGAGAAGCCTGTGTAACTCACCTGTGAGAAGCCTGTGTAACTCTCTTGTGAGAAGCCCGTGTAACTCGCCTGTGAGAAGCCCGTGTAACTCACCTGTGAGAAGCCCGTGTAACTCACATGTGAGAAGCCCGTGTAACTCGCCTGTAAGAAGCCCGTGTAACTCACCTGTGAGAAGTCCGTGTAACTCGCCTGTGAGAAGCCCGTGTAACTCGCCTGTGAGAAGCCCGTGTAACTCATCTGTGAGAAACCCGTGTAACTCACCTGTGAGAAGCCCGTGTAACTCACCTGTGAGAAGCCCGTGTAACTCACCTGTGAGAAGCCCGTGAACTCACCTGTGAGAAGCCCGTGTAACTCACCTGTGAGAAGCCCGTGTAACTCGCCTGTGAGAAGCCCGTGTAACTCATCTATGAGAAGCCCGTGTAACTCACCTGTGAGAAGCCAGTGTAACTAACCTGTGAGAAGCCTGTGTAACTCACCTGACCTGTGAGAAGCCCGTGTAACTCACCTGACCTGTGAGAAGCCTGTGTAACTCACCTATGAGAAGCCCGTGTAACTCACATGTGAGAAGCCCGTGTAACTCACCTGTGAGAAGCCCGTGTAACACCTGTGCGAAGCCCGTGTAACTCACATGTGAGAAGCCCGTGTAACTCACCTGACCTGTGAGAAGCCCGTGTAACTCACCTGTGAGAAGCCCGTGTAACTCACCTGTGAGCAGCCCGTGTAACTCACCTGTGAGAAGCCCGTGTAACTCGCCTGTGAGAAGCCCGTGTAACTCACCTGCGAGAAACCCGTGTAACTCACCTGTGATAAACCAGTGTAACTCGCCTGTGAGAAGCCCGTGTAACTCACATGTGAGAAGCCCGTGTAACCCGCCTGTGAGAAGCCCGTGTAACTCACCTGTGAGAAGCCCGTGTAACTCGCCTGTGAGAAGCCCGTGTAACTCGCCTGTGAGAAGCCCGTGTAACTCACCCGTCAGAAGCCCGTGTAACTCGCCTGTGAGAAGCCAGTGTAACTCACCTGTGCAAAGCCCGTGTAACTCGCCTGTGATAAGCCCGTGTAACTCGCCTGTGAGAAGCCCGTGTAACTCACCTGTGAGAAGCCCGTGTAACTCACCTGTGAGAAGCCTGTGTAACTCACCTGTGAGAAGCCTGTGTAACTCTCTTGTGAGAAGCCCGTGTAACTCGCCTGTGAGAAGCCCGTGTAACTCACCTGTGAGAAGCCCGTGTAACTCACCTGTGAGAAACCCGTGTAACTCACCTGTGATAAACCAGTGTAACTCACCTGTGAGAAGCCCGTGTAACTCGCCTGTGAGAAGCCCGTGTAACTCGCCTGTGAGAAGCCCGTGTAACTCATCTGTGAGAAGCCCGTGTAACTCACCTGTGAGAAGCCCGTGTAACTCACCTGTGAGAAACACGTGTAACTCACCTGTGAGAATCCCGTGTAACTCACCTGTGAGAAGCCCGTGTAACTCACCTGTGACAAGCCCGTGTAACTCGCATGTGAGAAGCCCGTGTAACTCATCTATGAGAAGCCCGTGTAACTCACCTGTGAGAAGCCCGTGTAACTAACCTGTGAGAAGCCCGTGTAACTCACCTGACATGTGAGAAGCCCGTGTAACTCACATGTGAGAAGCCCCTGTAACTCACCTGACCTGTGAGAAGCCCGTGTAACTCACCTGTGAGAAGCCCGTGTAACTCGCCTGTGAGAAGCCCGTGTAACTCACCTGTGAGAAGCCCGTGTAACTCACCTGTGATAAACCCGTGTAACTCACATGTGATAAACCCGTGTAACTCGCCTGTGAGAAGCCCGTGTAACTCACCTGTGAGAAGCCCGTGTAACTCGCCTGTGATAAACCCGTGTAACTCGCCTGTGATAAGCCCGTGCAACTCACCTGTGAGAAACCCGTGTAACTCGCCTGTGAGAATCCCGTGTAACTCGCCTGTGAGAAGCCCGTGTAACTCACCTGTGAGAGCGTGTGCGGCAGCAGGCGGTCGGTGTGTTTCCTCAGTATCTTGTCCCCGGCCAGCAGCTGGTGGAGCCGGTCGGCGTCGGCCGGGAGCCGGGGGCGCACCAGGCCGTTGGTCAGGCCCGGTCCGGGCGAGTGGGAGGCGGCGCGCGGCGACCAGCCGGCCGCCGGCCGCTCCGGGCTGGCCGAGCGGGCCGGCGCTAGCCGAGAGACGGGCAGCGGCGAGCGAGAGCCTGTCAGCACAGCATGGGGGGGAGAGAGGGGTCAGAGGGGGGCAGAGGGTGTCAGCACCCAGCGATACGGTACGCGTGGTGGAGGATGCACACAGACGCTGGCCGTGCGATACGGTACGCGTGGTGGAGGATGCACACAGACGCTGGCCGTGCGATACGGTACGCGTGGTGGAGGATGCACACAGACGCTGGCCGTGCGATACGGTACGCGTGGTGGAGGATGCACACAGACGCTGGCCGTGCGATACGGTACGCGTGGTGGAGGATGCACACAGACGCTGGCCGTGCGATACGGTACGCGTGGTGGAGGATGCACACAGACGCTGGCCGTGCGATACGGTACGCGTGGTGGAGGATGCACACAGACGCTGGCCGTTTGCGACACAACACCCAGCTTCACAACATCCAGTGATAAGACGTCTAGTGCGCGCGCACAGCAACGGGTTGTATGTTGCTTCACAAGCACAGGAAAACAAATAGAAGATACTTGAAGCGCCACGAGACCCCACATGAAACCAAACAAACACCCCTGAACCACCAACAATAACCATCCAGTATTCACACAATCTACAACAGCTTGGTGACTTCAGCACCCACACCGTCCACGACAGCCAGGCGTCGACGACAGAACCGGCGTCTTACCTGCGCGTCCGTTGGTGATGTTGCTGTTGTAGATGGTGCAGGACTTGACCTCAGCGTCCTCGTCGAGCACGGCCGGGCTGGTCTCGGAGGAGTCGTCCGCCTCGGTCGTGCCGTTCTGTAGCGGCATCTGTCGGTCCGTGGGACAGCGTTGAGGCACACCGGACCATCATAGCAACGACGGCTGAGTGGCGCGGGGGTACACTGGTACAAATACATCGCATGTAGCCGCGAGATATGCGTTTGGTAAAGCGGCTTCCGGTTCAGCGAAAGAGGAATTTCCAAATTCAGTGGCAGTCACAACTGACTTAGTAGTTGACCATGGGAAAGTTTGGTGATTGCCGATTGGGCACATCTTAGAGAGGGGTGGAAAGAGGGCACCCCTCGCCATTAGTTTCTGTGGCCAAGGGGTCGGACGGACGGAGGGAGGTGGGACACTCCTCACCGTCAGTTTGTGCGTGGTCTCTGCAGGACCGGCGGGCGGCAGGCCGTTGGTGACCGGGTGCCGGCCAGGTGGTCTGGGTACGTCCGCCGCCCGTGGTGAGTACACCGAGTGAGGCCGTGCAGCACCTGTTGACCGACCCCGCTGCTCCTGCTCATCTGCAGACACACATACAGACGCACTCAGTCGCACTCACATACAGTTACCAGCCGACAACGCAGGAGGGCCGGTTGTCACTGCAGCCGTCAAAAATCACGGTTGTTGGATTAGAGTATTATTTTCAGTCGAGACGAGCACACATTTATTTGACATTTATTTTGCACTCCCCCCCCCCAAAAAAAACAACAACAAACAAACATACAGAACAAAGTATTCCTTATTTTTGGTAAAGGCTCCGTTAAGGTCAGACAGGGTCAACGGGTCCTGTGAAGTGCTTGTATAATTAATTTTGATTATCATATTGAATAAATAAATACAACTTCGTTCACAAATGACATCCAGTCGGCGCTCCTGTCAAATGAACAAATTAACAAATCACCACTGGACGCAGCTTTGTAATTTTGGCCATTTTCTGGACTTTTGGGTCCAAAATTTTGCTCTCTTCACTTTTTTTCCTGAAAAAAATAATCTTCATCTGATCTTACCGATATTATAGTTAAAATAAAATGTAATTTTCCTCACAAGGATTTCATATCTATTACAAATCAGGAAATTTTACTTTCCAAGTAAACATAATTAAAAAAGGAAATGTTAATTTTCCTAAAAATATAAATTTACTCCACCTATGAATTTTTACTCTGCGGGACCAGGTCATGAAGCGATAAATCCAACACTGCCACTGAGCCGTGATTTGTCCGCTATGGTTGAATGACAGGTTAAACCATATGTGAGGACTCGCATAGATTAGGCTGTGGTCGGGACTGGACCGCACGTGGACTTTTAAAGCATTTCCTATTTGGTATTCCATCATCGCCTCGTACCTGCCAGCTGTCGAAAGAACTGGTAGACGGGCTCTGAGCGCGGCCAAGTGACCGCCGAAAGGCCCTGCAGGTGCTGCAGGTAGCTGTTCATGTGACCGGCCTCGGCAGGGTCATGGGGGAACGGCGGCAGGCGAGGCTGAGAGATGATCTCCTCCAGCTGCGGAGTTTCAAGCTGAAGTCAGATGGGTCAGAAGAGGTCAGGCGGGTCAGACGGGTCAGGCGGGGCAGGGGAGAGGATCTCTCCAGCTGCGGACGGATGGACGCGGCTTATATGTGGTTAAAGGGGATAGAGGGGTTGGAGGGGGTTAGACGGGGTTAAAGGGGGGGGGGGGTATAGGGGGTCAGCCTGGGTCAGACGGGGCTAGAGGGGGTCACACGGGGTTAGAAGGGGTCGAATCGGGTTATATGGGGACATGCGCGGGTCAAACGGGGTCAGATGGGGTCAGACGGGGTCAAACGAAGGTCAGACGAGGTCAGACTAAGTAGACGAGAGTCAGAAGAGGGTCAAATGAGGTCAGATGGGGTCAGACGGGGTCAAACGAAGGTCAGACGAGGTCAGACTAAGTAGACGATAGTCAGAAGAGGGTCAGACGGGGTCAGACAGTCAAATGGGGTCAATCGGGGTCAAACGAGGGTTAGAAAGGTTCAACAGGGTCATCTGCGTATCAAAGATACGTCACAATGGAAGATCTGCAAGACATAACGTTGATATTTGATAACTATTTGTAACGGCAAGCCACTTTAGTTTCCTTTTTACTCCCTCAAGACAGCGTGATGTGACTAGCTGCTGTCATAGCAATAACATATTATTCACCATCATGAAATGAAATAACTTATTTAAATGTCAGTTAGCATCACTAACGCTTAACGTCACCTGTCCTCCACTAGTTAACACTAGTAACTCCTCTAGTAACCACCGTCCTCCTATAACCATCATTCTGCTCCTGATCACAGCAAGGTCCTAGAATTGGGAATTTTGGATGGAGAATAACAACCAATTGAGATAAAACAATTTCCTCTCCTATTCCCCTACTTTCATGAGAATATTTAACTCTAGAAAAATTTCAACCAAACAAAGCCAACCATTAATGCGTACGCTAGAACTTACCTTTCAGTTTCCCTCTACTAGCCATCAAGCTCAAGATAGAACAAAAAGTTGGGAATACCTCACTCAGCCACAAGTTTTGTGAATTTTCCCTTCCATTTGATCTTTCCTCTACTCAAAGTTGCCCGCAATTTAGTCTTTCTATGTCGAATTTTCCACTCATTATGGTCTTTCTGGGGTGGATGAACCGCACCCCGACTCAAAACCAATCCTAGCTCCCTGGTGATCACAGACCCTCCCGGGCTGTGGAGGCGCTCCTACTCACCCTGGCATGCAGCTGACGAAGCTGAGTGTCCAGGATCACCAGGTTGGAGTACTTGCCGGTCGACCACTGCACGTTCACCTGGTTCTCGTTGTCGCCGTCCTGCTGCCGGCCACTGCGCGGCAGCAGGCGCAGCTTGCAGATATGCTCTGCAACACCAGCAGGAATGCTCAGTCAGTCGCTGCCACGGGGAGGTTCCTCAGCCGGCCGTTAGGTGGCACGGCAGTCGGCCACGCCGCTTGATATACCGGCAGTGACATGTTCACCATTCAGGATGATGGGAATCAGAAATAGGAATTTGTTTACAACCCAGGCCAGGTCCAGCCCCGACCACAGCCTGATCTAAGTGCGTTCTCGCACAGATCAACCTAACCTAACCCGCGCCGTGCCGGAGGAAGGGGGCGTTTAGACGCCCCCTAAGGTTTTTCGAGGATAGCGAAAAAACGGCGGCGCACAGCGCCGCCGTTTTTGGCACAGCTGTTCAGCCATCAATTGCGCACATTATGTTTAAAAAATGCCTCGGTCATCTCAGGTCAGGTCACTAGACCAGGTCACGTGACCCCACCTCCAAAAATGTTTCCGGTCGCACTACAGCCACAGTTTTTGGCCGATCGATTTCGTACTTACAGGATTTCATAAGAGCCATAGTACCTACAATACGTATTTCTCGGATTTAAAAATAAATAAATCGGTGACCTAAGGTCGGGTCAATTTCGTGACCTCCCTATTATAAGTCAATGGGGAAATAATCAAATGCTTTCTATTCTGAGGATACAAATTATATCAGCCCAATTCCTTTTGGATCATGTTATCATAGGCCATTCTTGAAGTTCCAGGTGGAATTTTTGTTCGATGATCCCTACAGGGTCAGATGAGGTCACCCGAGGTCACCAACACTTGTTTGCCAATAACTCTCGACAAAATCAAGATAGAGAAGTGAAACTGGCACCAATGAGTTTGTCTCGCCGAGGCACGTCTCCCAATGTGCAACATGACCTAATTGGGTCACCACTTGACCTGAGGTCAAATTTCTAAGTTGACCTAACCTGGTCATCATGCATATGATACGAAGCGCCTTGACGAGACAAACACGATGGCGTCAACATTATTGCCCTATCTTTGTTAGGTAAAACGCTATTTGTGAAAACTGTTTTGCTAAAAATAGCCTTTTTGACATTTGATGAGTTCTGGAGCCTAAACTATTCACCTGAGCTCACATCTGAGGACACCTTGTCGATTGCATTTTTCAAAAGCTTTCCATTGTTTTTTTTTCTCGTTTGTTCCTAGCTATCGTAGTTCCTGTGCTATCCGGGAATTTCTGGAGTATGGCAAGTCCTAAAACGTGAAAATCTGACCCTTGATAACCTCTGGTGACCTCAATATTGACCTGATAAAAAATTGCCTGAAATAGTTTCATTTTTGTTTTCATTTTGACGAGCTTTCGAACGATGTTTTTGTTTGTCTACGTCCCATATGAGCCGAGTTAGGGGGGGGGGTCGAAACTCCCCCCCCCCCCGGCAGAAGGTGGCGCCGAGCACCGGCACGGCGCGGGCTAATCTAGCCTAATCAACCATCAATAATAACGGGTTCTCAATTTCTCACTATCACTGATGCGTTCAGTGAAACAGCATAAACAATATATTTCATCTGTCTTGAAGCCGCAACTACGAAGGCATTCACAAAATCTGACATCCCACAAAGATCAAGATCTAACTAAGATCCCTAGGATCTAATTAAGATCCCTAGGATCTAACTAAGATCCCTAGGATCTAACTAAGATCTCTAGGATCTAACTAAGATCCCTAGGATCTAACTAAGATCCCTATGATCTAACTAAGGTCCCTAGGATCCAACTAAGATCCCTAGGATCTAACTAAGATCCCTAGGATCTAACCAAGATCCCTATGATCTAACTAAGATCTCTAGGATCTAACTAAGATCCCTAGGATCCAACTAAGATCCCTAGGATCTAACTAAGATCCCTAGGATCTAACTAAGATCCCTAGGATCTAACTAAGATCGCTAGGATCCAACTAAGATCCCTATGATCTAACTAAGATCCCTAGGATCTAACTAAGATCCCTATGATTTAACCAAGATCCCTAGGATCTAACTAAGATCCCTAGGATCCCGCCGGATCTTGGTGCGGTTATGACCAGGATCTTTGAAATGCTAGACCCTATACAAATGATTGGAGATCTTTGGATCTAGGAACATGGATACAAGCTTTTGCGTGAGACCTTTGAGATACTGGAACCTACCAATCATACGCATAGTATATTTGTTATCATGTAGTCTTTGCTACGGGATCTGATTTATTTTGGATTGGAACGAAACTCGACCGAACTCGTGCGATGGGCTTCCGTTCGTACATACCATTACCATTATAATGTCTTTTGATCGACGAGATCAACACGTACACCATAAATCGTGTGTGTTATGCAGGCATATTTGATACCGCAGTCCCGTGTTACCAAACATCGCACTTCCTATCGAATCCGAGAAGTCAAGCAACTACGACTATCTGTAACAGACCCAACATCTACAAGCACAAAACCAGTGTACAAGTATAGCACACGAAAAAGATGCTTAAAGGAAATAGTTCACCTTCAACATGGGATTTTGAACTGAAATAGCAGTTTTGTAGCCCGTGTTGAGAAATCCTTATCTGCAACATTTCTTGGCTGAAAAGACTCCGCAGCCGAAGATATTAGACTTTTTGGCGAAGGAATGCGGCGCATATATGATATACCGTACCGTCTGAGAGTGCCAGCACTGTTCTGAGCATGCGCAGACCAATAACGCACACCATAACATTAATAATTTACGACCTTCTGTCCTGAATTGGCGCGATGTAGGACCATTTTTGAAAAGAAACTGTATTAAAAATATAATAAAATCGTGTTCTGAAATTTTTCCGAAGGTGAACTATTTCCTTTAAGTCATCTGCGTGGCATATAACCGTTTCTAAATATATAGCCAGTATCGCGAATGAGACGACAGCTGTGATCTGAAGCGTGTTTGTCGTTACAGTCGGCCCCCGGTTCCGGTCGCGGAGCGGGGTGTTGACCTCGTGACCTTTGCACCGTTCACGCGTCGCTGCGGCCTATAATCAGCATCGCCAGCAGAGAGACAGAGGTTCTAGAGTCCAGACAGGCCGGAAACTCGATTTGAACAGCGTTTGTGCACGGCTGAAAGCCCGAAAGCTCTGGGGGGGGGGGGGGGGGGGGGGGGGGAGTACCTCGCAAGTCGCAACAGGGATCGCGAATGCTGAGAAGCCAATACGCGGAGCTCGAAACTGATTTGAACTGGAAAGGTTGAGATGTTACAATGAATTGAATTAATTGAATAGAAGGGTGAGGTAAATGCATGACTGGGGGCAGGTATGATGATGATTTACGGTTTACGGGCGCACCGACTGGGCTGGTACAACACATGTAGGTATGTCGCATAATAAGATTTACGTGGTATAACTCAACTGTCTGTGTGAGTTGAGCACGTCTTGCAGCGTCTTGGCCTAGTTCAGTCAGTAACAGTCCTTGATGTGGAGGCGATTCGGCGAAATTAAACGCTATGCCTTCGTCCATATTGGCATTTGCTTATACAAATGATATATACATACATGACTGGACTAATTCATCATCGATGGAGGCACGTTTTGCATGGTATAGCTCAACTGCCTGTGGGTTTCCTAGGTCTTGGTCTAGTCCAATCAAGTGCAGTCATTGACGCAGACCTCATCGTTTCATTGAAACCAAGCGACAAGCGGAACTATAAACCTTTGCGGACATCTATGACATGCTAGCACAAATGAAGATACCAGGCCGTCACAAATTAATTAATACTAAATATGAACGATACAGGCTACAGGTATAAATGAGCAGAGCTTTTGTTAGGCGAGTACGGTAATTGGTGAGAAATATGGCTAGAGCCATGAACACAGCGTCTGAATGGCTTATGTTGGCCGTCCAATGCGGTGAGCGCCAGGCGACCGCGCCAGTTGTAGCTGTGCGGGGATTTCGTGACTACGTCGTGCATTGTCAATACAATCGGTTCCAATCCCTGTAAGAATCATTTATAAAAATATGTTTATCGGATCCTAATCGTTGAGACATGCTCGTTGATAGGGGATTATTAACATTCCGCAAGCTAACTATCGTGCACCCGAGAGTAATACGCGTTTTTTGTTTGTTTAGTCAAATGGTTAAATGGGCGGGTTCCGAGTCGAATATGACGAATCGAATCTGAGTCGAGCCCCCCTGTATAACCCTATCAGCTGACAGGGGTGTGGTTTTATAAAAATGATTCTGGGTGCCCAAAATGAAATGTATTGCCACGGGAGGGTCTAAAAAAGCGGCCAGAGTAGCAGACGAGTCCATGCTCCGAAACCACTGGACCGATTTTTTTTTCTCTACCGATCTTAGTGATTTTTTCCCCATTCGATTCCCAGTGGTCTGAAACGGTGCCGTTTCGAGTTGTGTCCACTTTAATCCACCCTAAGTGGTCTAAATTGGACCAAAGTCTGCCTCTGCCTTTTCATTTTTCAACGATACTTCAAACTTCACACTTCATCATCGATAAAACTGACCTCGATAGAACACTAGAACACGATAAAAAAAACCACGACACGATAAAACACTCAGCAACGCAGTGTATTATATCGCATTTCACTCCCCGCCACCGCGCCGTGAGCACGCGTATTTCAGTTTCCCGCCACCGCGCTTCCCGCCACCGCGCCGTGAGCACGCGTATTTCAGTTTCCCGCCGCCGCGCTTCCCGCCACCGCGCCGTGAGCACGCGTATTTCAGTTTCCCGCCGCCGCGCTTCCCGCCACCGCGCCGTGAGCGCGCGTATTTCAGTTTCCCGGTACTAAATTGCCACCGGCTAGACTTAGGGAGACATATGTCAGTCAAAAATATAGATATTGCTGTGAAATTCGGTTTGGGCATCGTCCATACTTGGTTCTTCAATATATCTTCCGGTTTTTGAATGTTCGAAAAGTTGATTTTGTGATGACAAAAAAATGACCACAAAATCAAAATTTTCAAACATATTCAAAAACTGGAATATATATTGGAGAACCAAGTATGGACGATGCCAAAACAAAATTTCAAAGCAATATCTATATTTGTGACTGACTTATGTCTCCCAAGTCTAGCCGGTGGCAATTTAGTACCGGGAAACTGAAATACGCGTGCAGCATATCCCTGTGATCTAGATTATTAATAAGCCATTGATTGCAGCAGTATTTTCATTTGTAATAAAATTTGCCCTATAATTTTAGTGTTTATATTTTTTTTTAATTCTACAAAGAATCTGCAATTTTATAATTTTGCATTGTTAAAACCGTTAATATTTGTTGAACTTGATTTGGTGGTTAAAGTGGACCAATACAGACATTTGACAATAAGCTGAATTTTCTCAATACTCAATGTGCTTCAAACAAATCATCTTCCAATGAAAACAATACTGATGACGTCAAAGTAATAAAACTCTTCATTGGCGAAAGCCCTATATTTGCATACCACCTAGCGGCTAGCAGGTCCTATCGGATATCGCGATTTAGGGCAATTCAATTTATTCTTTTCAGTAATTCTCCTTCATGTGTAAAAGAAGTGCTTAAAATAATGGATTATTTTTCCTATTATCTGTTATATTTTTGTATTGTCTTTATTTTTAACAAACAGCACGGAGTCCATGACCATTTGGACTGTTATACCTATGGCATCGTATTTATGTATAGATACCTAGAGCCTAGAGGCTTCGTCTGAGGTTTGAGTTAAGTTTGTTTATTTGTTGGTGTTCAAAGCTACTTACGAAAAATATTGTTTCGACACATTTTTTCATATTTGTGGTTGTCGATGTGTGTGATAGGATAGAAGCCTCATTTTTAGTTTGCGTTTTATTATGATCCATTTATGTAAGAGCACACCCTTATGTGCTTTTTTGTCAGCAGTGAAAATTGTGATAAAGTCAGTCAAATGTAAACA